>JAEIFS010000495.1:0-376088 GCA_018904165.1 Zaprionus camerounensis | reverse complement strand
TAAAACGTATCCAAATAAATCGCTGTTGTAGCGATAAGCACTTTTCACAGTAGCGGTTTTAAATAAGAACGCGAATTGTTTCAAATTAAAATATTATTTTATTTCAAACGAACTTCACTAAGTAGCGGTCGTACGTAGAGAGAAGAATATATGTCTCTATAACAAAAAAAACAGCTGCAGACCAGCTGTGGTACAAGATGGAATTTAGAACAAAACTGTATGTCGATGAACCTTAATTTGAACAAATTTCTCATGGTTCTGCGTCATTTACATCTCGTCTGAACATACCGGCCCCCTTGCAATATATTGCAAAGGTCGACTTAAAGGAAGGTGGCAACAATGAGATGACAATACAATTTTGTTCTGACGAGCTCGTACTAAATATTACACACGCCTGTGAGGACCCATCCGAATGTGGTGTCCTGTGCTACTGGGGTCCCCCGGTGTGAGGGAGGAGTCCTGGAAGAAGGATGTGAGGATACACATCTGACCCCAGTACCACTTTGATGGGTGCTGGCATGTGCCATTGCTCGTCTGCGAGTGCGATGTTCGCAAATACGTCGTACTGGGAGGGGTCGATGCTACGTGCTGGACTGGAGTATATCAAGTCCGGAATGGCTTCTAGGAGGATCTCTCTGTTGAAATCCGAGGCTTTCGACCGCAGCCTGGCAGTGCAGACAGAGTCATTACCAATGCGGGTGACGGATAGCCCAAAGGCCGTTGCCATGGCTGCATTGATGCGACTCGTCGCACAGCAGGGTCGAGAAGCGCCCGGGTGGTGAACTCCTTGACACCAGAGTCCAGCACGATCGTCGTCGTCGGTAGCAGACTGATGCTTTGTGACGCACCAGCGTCGTCCAAGTAGTGGGATAAGGGCCCTCTCTGTCCGGAGTTGGCCGTGGACGGGCCTCAGAGGGAGAGCGATGTCGGCTGGATGTGCCGGTCCTCGGTGGGGGAGAGCAGTCCATCGAATGGGTGGAGTCGCGACGCTGGCCTGAGCGTCGGGTTGACGCCGAGGCTTGGTGTGAGCGTGACGACGTAGGCTGGTTCGGCGTTGAGTGGCGTTCCACTGGGCGTGATGGCGTTGGCTTCTTCGGGTTTGAGCGGCGCTCCAATGGGCGTGATGGCCGCTTGTCTTCAGTGCGGAGATGGAGCAGGGTATGGTGGGCCCGCTGACACACTCGGCATCGTGCCCCGCTTCTGCATACACCCTTGGAATGCTCGTGCGCTAGGCAGTTTGGGCAGTACTTGTTGATAAGCACTGCCCGCAACCGCTTTTCCACTGTCAGCCGGAGAAAGCGCTGACATTTGCGAAGTGCATGGACTCCGCGGCATACCCGACAGCGGTATGAGTCGATCCCCGCTGGTGTTGGAGTTGATGTTTGTGGAGCCATCTTGAAGAGTTTAACAGTCTTAAACGATAAAAATGTATTGTTAGTATAGCTTGGACGGAACATGGATATATATAGAGGAGTGGACGACACTTGGATTTATTGAGGAAGTGGGAGATCAGCTTATAGGAAGCAGAACCAATTTAGCTATTGGTCTGCGAATGATCCCCCTAACTGTTTGGACGTCGACCACTCTCACGATGTGATCAGTGCCTGGAAACACTGCGTGAACGCGGCCTAGGCGCCATTCATTGGTCGGAACATTATCTTCTTTAATGATGACCATATCGTTCACTTGAATGTTTCGAGTCGGTGTCTGCCATTTATTACGCTTATGCAACTCCTTCAGATATTCCTCCTTCCACCGGAAACAGAATTGTTGGTGGAGTGCTTTCAGTCGTTGCCAGCGATTAATAATGGAAAGAGCGTTGCCCTTAATTTCAGGCTCTGATGGAGATAGAAGTGCATCACCGATCAAGAAATGCCCTGGAGTCAGGGCTAGTAGGTCAGCAGGATCTTCTGACATTGGAGAAATCGGCCTGGAGTTGAGACAGGCTTCTATTTTGGCCAGGAGAGTGGAAAGTTCCTCAAATGTATATTTGGTCGTAGCAGTGGATCTGTAAAAGAGTGTTTTGAAACTTTTTACGCCTGCTTCCCATAAGCCACCCATATGTGGAGCACTGGGTGGATTGAAAGACCAGGATAGGTTTTGATGACTATATTTGGCTGATACCAAATCTTTAGTAGCCTGTAGAAAGTCCTGGGATATGATGGTGGAAGCTCCGACAAATGTTTTTCCGTTGTCAGAGTACATTTTGCTGGGACATCCTCGTCTCGCAGCAAAACGAGCAAACGCAGCAAGGAATTTTTCGCTAGTCAGGTCCGAGGTTGCTTCGAGGTGGATCGCCTTCGTGCTGAAGCATACAAAAACGCACACGTATCCCTTTGTTATGAGGCACGCTCGTCCTGTGTAATTTTTGATGTCAAATGGACCAGCGAAATCAACACCTGTATGGGTGAACGGTCGAGAGAACGTGGATCGTTCGGAAGGGAGCTCTCCCATAAGTTGTGTTTGGAGCTTTCGTCTATGGATAGTGCATTGTTTGCAGGAACTTAGCGTTGCTTTTACAAGGTTCTTTATTTTAGGAATCCAGAACTTGGAACGAAGAAGCCTTGTCACCAGTTGATTTCCTCCATGCAAGGAAATGCGGTGTGTAAATTGGACAAGCAGCTTGGCGAGTACGCAGTTATATGGTAGGAGAATTGGATACCGTTCGTCAAATCGCAGTGAAGTGGATGCAGTTAGTCGCCCGGATGCACGAATCATACCCTTTTGATCCAGGAAAGGATTCAGATTTCGGAGTGAGCTAGAACCGAGGGATGTCGCTTTTCTGCTTAGGCATCGGTATTCATATTGGAAGTATATTCTCTGCGTCGCCTTAATGAGCATGTCTTGTGTTTCTGCCAGTTCTTTGCTACTAATGTCATTGACGTAGAGAACGGATGATTTGCGGCAACGTGACACAAATCGTTGAGCATAGGACATAGCCCGAAGAGCGCGACCCAACTCTGAAAACCGCTCAAGGATATCAGCGGGAGGGGAGGTCGCTATATTGCATTTTACCTTTCGTTGCTCAATGTCAGTGGTATGTGCGATTTCCACTGGAGCCGGCCATTGTGATTGGGGTTGGTTCAACCAGGATGGTCCATGCCACCATAAGTCACTGGAGACCAGATCCTGTGGAGAGACTCCTCGGCTGGCGAGGTCTGCTGGATTATATTCGGATCGGACATGGGACCATTTTTTGACGTCACAGGCTTGCATAATCCTTGTGACTCTGTTGGCGACGAAACAATTCCACTGACAAGGTGGTTTGCTGAGCCAGGCCAAGACAATTGTGGAATCTGTCCAAAAAAATGGTTCCCAAGTATCCACAGGACATTGTGGAATTATTGCATTGAATAATTCTGCTAAAAGTACTGCGCCACTCAGTTCAAGACGTGGTAAGGACAGCGTTTTGACCGGAGCTACTCTTGTTTTCGCAGTAAGAAGGTAAGTGGAAATGGTGTCATGGGCCTCGATGCGTACAAATATCGCTGCACCGTACGCCTTTTCGGATGCATCACAAAACCGTGATATTGGAGTTGAACGCCAGAAGCATATCGAATCCACCGTGGAACTCGAATGTGTCGGAGAGCAGGATAGCTTGACGTGAATTCTGCCCATTTTCTTTGTAGTGAAGTGGGTAAGGAATCATCCCAGTCAATTTGACTTAGCCAAATTTCTTGCATGAATATCTTGGCTCTAACAACTACTGGGGCGAGCCATCCTGCTGGATCGAAGAGCTTTGCGATTTGGGATAAAACTTCTCGTTTCGTTAGGGAGGATGTGGATTCGATGTCTGATGGCACAAAGAAGAATTCATCATCCTTAGCTTGCCAGCGAATGCCAAGTGTTTTTGCTGTACTAGCATCATCAATCTCCAGGAAGTCTTCACGAAGGAGATGATCCTTTGGTATATCTTTAAGGATACCTCTGGAATTGGAAGTCCATTTTCGCAAGGGAAATCCAGCACTATCCAGTGCTTCCCTTAGCTCCCTTATGGCGGAGATAGCAGACGGCTGCGTGTGTGTGCCTGCTAGAACGTCGTCAACATACATGGCAGTGGAAAGGATATGGCTTGCTTTTGGAAGCAGTGATTTCACATCTTGAGCCAACTGATTCAAGGTCCTGATTGCAAGAAAAGGCGCACATGTGACGCCAAATGTCACGGTGTCAAGCTCGTAATCACGAATGTCCCCGTTGGCGTCTCGGAAGAGGATACGCTGATAGGGAGTGTGGTCTGGGCAAACTCGAATCTGTCGATACATTTTTGCAATGTCGGCATTGAAGACATAGCGGAAGAAGCGCCATCTGAGGATCTGTAAAGTTAAATCGGATTGCAGAACTGGACCTGGATGGAGCATCTCATTCAGGCTTTTTCCGTTGGAGGTTGGACACGATGCGTTAAAGACTACTCTAACCCTAGTTGTAGTGCTTTCTGGCTTAAAGACTGCGTGGTGGGGAAGATAATAGTTGGCTGATTTGCCATTTGGAGACACTAAGTGCATATGGCCCATCTCTAAATATTCTTGAATGACCGAATCATACTGCTCCTTGAGATCCTCGTTTTTTCTTAAACGGCCTTCATTCTTTAGGAATTGAGCGAGTGCGATTGATCTCGAATGTCCTAGATCAATATGATCAGGATCTTGAAAAGGAAGGGTAACCATATATCTAGCTTGCTCATCTCGCTTGGTAGTTCGCGTGAAGTTTTCTTCACACCACGCATCTGATTCCTGTGGAAACTTTACAGGAAGATCCTCCACCTCCCAAAACTTAGTGATTAAGTTTTCGAGGTGTGTGCTATCATTTATTGAAATCTTTGTTGTGAAAGAGGATACAGATCGAGACATTATAGTGGAAATAGGACCAGTTAATATCCAGCCGAAAATAGTCTCTTGACCTATGAGAGTGCCGCAGATGTTAGGCCGAAAACCTCCTAATATAATGGAGGGAAGGATATCCGCTCCAATTAGGACATCTATCTGCGAGCTTCTGTAGAAATTAGGATCTGCCCAATGGAGATTTGGGAGATCCTTCAAGCTGCTGTGTGGAATGTGGTCTGATGGAAGTTGCCCCGCCAACTGTGGCAGTACAAAAGCCGAAGTATCAATATGGATACGGGGCTTATCAGACGCGCTTATCTTGAAGTGGCATAGCTTACTGGCCTGTGCCGCAACAGCTTGATTGAGCCCAGAGACTTGTGCTTGAACGGTTTGATACGGAAGTTTAACGATATTGAATAAGCGCTCTGTTATGAACGTGGCCTCGGATCCTGAGTCCAGCAATGCCCGTGCAGTATATACCTCACCTAAATGGCAGATGGATATCATGGCGGTGCCGAGTAGCACGCCTTGTGGATTTGCTGCAAAGTAGTTCTGTACTGTTGTGTTCGAAGTGGACTGTATTGGTTGAGAAGGATTCAAAGTAGTTGACGTAGGAATAGGAGCATTGGATGTGGTAGATGCATCGCCACGATGTAGCAAGGTGTTGTGCCGCCCCTTGCACGTGAAGCAATTGTGAATGCTCGTGCAGTCTCGCAGCTGATGTCCACGTGCGAAACAGTTTAAGCAAAGTTTCCTTTGCTTAATGTATGTAGATCTTTGGTCTACCGACATTTGGAGGAAACGTGGACATAGGCGTACTGGGTGATTTTCCTTGGAGCAGAGATCACAGGTCTTTGGTTTGGAATTGACCTTGGCCTCAAACGTATTTATTTTCCTCGGATTACTCGGATTACTGGGTCTGGAGGGCGCTTTTGTTGAGGATGAACTTTGAGGCTTGTTGCTTGCCTTCACGTCTTCTATGGCCTCCAGAGTGCGATAGCGTTCGCTGAGGAACGTGTTCATCTCAGCCCACGATGGAATTTCTGCTTTTTAGTTAATGACTGCTCCCATAATGAGAGTGTTAACTTTGGAAGTTTTGTCGAGCAGAGGAAAACTAACAGGCAATCCCAGTTTTCTATGGAGATCTGGGAGTGCGTGAGGGCCGTCAGGCACCCTTGGATGGTGCCTTGCAGTTCTTTCAGAGCAGCCCCTGATTCGGATGTAATCTCTGTCAGATTAAAAAGGACCTTAAGCTGGCTGTTGACCAACAGTCGCTTATTTTCGAAGCGGTCCACGAGTGCTTCCCACGCCGAGGTGAAGCCCTCATGTGTTAAAGGAGATTTGGCCACTATGGAGTTGGCTTCTCCGCTTGTCTTTGCGTTCAAATGGAAGAGCTTTTCCACTGGCGTCAACCTTGGGTTGTGACCATATATGGCTGTAAATAAATCCCGGAACGTAGGCCATCGCAGGTAGTCACCATCAAAAATCTCGGTGTCAACTGGAGGTAGGCGACAACCACTGGAATGAGCAGGAGGCTGAGCTGGGATGTCAGTTGGCCTTGTGGTGGAAGAAGCTGCATCAATTTGTTGGTTAAGCCTTGCAACGCAACTCTCGTAGATGGAGTAGCAAAAGTCGTATTTGGCCTCCATGATAGCGAACTCGGAACTTCCACTCGCTTGGTTAAGGGTTTTTGTGCATCGTTCATACTCGTCTTCGATCTTTTGCCAGTGGGATTTGACCTGGTCACGACGGACTTGTAACGTGTACAGCGATGGAGAGTCTGCCGTGGGCTTATTAATCCGTGCTTCAAAGTGCACAAGCCGATCGGTGACGGAGATAAAATCGTTTAATGCCATTGCGCTGACGAAGATTGTCTTTTGCACAGTCGACCGAGTAGCAATCGGATTGAGGTTCGTCGTTGACTTTGCCTTTGTGGATGTGGAGGCTTTGGAATGAGTATTTTTGGTAGGCAACGGAGAAGAAGAAGTACTTCTTTTAAGTGGTCGTGCAGCAGGAATTGATAGTTGTCGTTTGCTGTCACCACCAGTAGACATGCTATAGTCGAGTGCGTGCGAGTGATGAAATTACCGTGGATGATAGTTGGCACTTGGATGACTTATGATTATTTTGTTAATAAAAATTTAAAAAGACCAACGACGGATTTCTTTTTTTAAAATTTATTTAGGTTATTTTTGGATTTAAATATTTATTCAGATTAAAATTTAGGAATATTTTTCGAGATGGCTGGTAATAAAATAATATTCGGAAGTGGATATACTCGTTACTCACGAGTTGGGGATTAATAATAATAGTAATATATTATATTAATATGTAATAATATTCGTGTCGATTATTATTTGTGCACGCTCACGAATTGGAAGTTTGAGCACGCTGTAGCCCTGGTTCGTTTTGCATACAAGTTGTATTGCGAAACGATGGAAACGGACCTATATTAATTTTCCCAGTGGATTTACTGAAAATATAATATAGCAAACGGACGTAAATCGCAATAATTAAATAGTTATAATACTAACTTAATTTTTGAAATACTTTGTTGGAAATTTAACGTAACTGCAAAGTGTATTTTGTGCACACATAAATTTGGCGATAGCAAGCCTTGTATGTATGTCTGTATGTATATTGACACTTATGCAGAACAAATGGGATGTGGGCCGATTAACTTTTAAAGTTAATTATAAACAATTTCAGGATAGAAAATGTGTTTTGAATGGAATTAGGAGCTTTACTTTTTGGTTGGGAATACACAAAAAATAGCTGATATGGAAATTAACATGCATATATTCAGACTAGCACGTATGCAAGTGCTATGGAACTATATGTATGTATGTATGGTTGTGTGTACACAGGGGAGCCAATATGCATATGTTTGGATTTATGTATGTAGGAAAGACAAGTGCATAGAGGTACACACAATTGGAAATAACAAAATCGTACTTATCTTGTCGACTTGTTTGGATGCTGAAGAATCCCACGTTGGACGCTGGCGTGGATCGTAGAGGGGCAGAATTTTCCAGGTGCAAGAAGGCTCCGGCTCGAAGGACCAATGTTTTGGCGGGGCGTGAGTTCCTTAAAACGTATCCAAATAAATCGCTGTTGTAGCGATAAGCACTTTTCACAGTAGCGGTTTTAAATAAGAACGCGAATTGTTTCAAATTAAAATATTATTTTATTTCAAACGAACTTCACTAAGTAGCGGTCGTACGTAGAGAGAAGAATATATGTCTCTATAACAAAAAAAACAGCTGCAGACCAGCTGTGGTACAAGATGGAATTTAGAACAAAACTGTATGTCGATGAACCTTAATTTGAACAAATTTCTCATGGTTCTGCGTCATTTACATCTCTTTATTTTTTATTTTTTTATTTTTTTTTTTTTTTTTTTTTTATATTTAATTTTTTTTTTTTATATTATTTTTTTTTATATTTTTTTTTTTATTTTATTATATATTTTTTTTTATAATAAAAAATAATTATATATATATATATATATATATATATATTTTTTTTTTTTTTTAAAAAAAATTTAAAAAAATAAAATTAAAAAAAAAAAAAAAAAATAAAAATTTTTTTTTAAAAAAATTAAATAATTATTATTAATAAAATACCCTCTCTTCTTTTATAAAAAAAAAAAAAAAAAGTATATATTTCAAAAAAATTTTGGTGAAGAAAGGGTTAGGAAAATTATTAAATTTTTAAGGAAAAAATTTTTTTAAAAAGAATTTAGTTTAAATAACTATTGTTTTCGGGAGTCATGGAGGATGGATATGAGGCAACTATGCATTGAAAAATAGGGGCCTCGCCGATATTTATATCTCGCAACGGGCGATCATGAAAGGGTGGGGTAAAAGCCGCCTGATAAGCGAGGCGTGCTCAGAAGGCTGCTATAAAGTTGTATTATCTCCGAACTACTGCTCTCTTTCTCTTCCCCTTTGGTCGTGGGATTCGGGTCTTTGACTGAAGCTCCGGTTCCCTCCGACCGAGTCTGTCTCCGATTTCTGGTTCTGTCTTGCGATCGTCGTAAGGCAATACAGCACCCATTTTTTTTTTTTATGTTATTATTGGTTTGAGCCTGAGTTGAAACGGTTATGTTTCATTTACCCACCCCATTGCCGACACACCTGAGCCGGAGACCAGCGCGTGCTTACATACCGTCAACTAAATAACATCGGCTCACTCGTCATACGTTGTATGCTACAACTGGTAGGCACTGCAGTGTAGATCATATATATTTACCAATATATTATAAAAATGATCTCGGTTTATGATTTTTGATTTCAATTTGATTTATTTATTTATAATTTTTATAATAACAAACGCTACAGTCAGGTGCTGACTGTATAAGGCCATGGATTATCTTAGTATACCGTAAGAAAAGTTTGTAAATAACAGAATTGAATCGCCGCTCGAATTTTCCACAGATTATCAAAAATAATCAGTACCAAGGGGTAGTTACTGCAAATGTAATGGATTTAGTTGTTCTTAAAAAGTTAAATTTTGGTGACCTACGAGTCGACTTGAGATGTTCTGCGCAACTTAAATGTTCCCCAAATTAATTAATTTCTGCGATCTGCAGACATAGATAACTTATTTATATTCGGATATTTATAAAAACTCGCAATGAAAATTGCGCTTTATTTGGATTAATATTAAAAATTTGGCGGAGATCAATTTTATACAGTTTACGACGACACGCGCAATTTGAATTAACGAACAGAAGGAGAAGAACGCAAAGAAGACGCGAAGTGTCGCAACCATTAGACTGAGCGAGAGGGCAATAGGTATAAGTATGTATTTCTAGCGTGTACCAAAATGCTTCTTGTTGATTTTTTAGCACTACCTAGAGTTGTTCAGTGGCTGAGTGGATTATGTCTCGGACTGTAAGGCCAATAATGTTGACCGTGTTTCGGGGTTCGATTGCTGCCACGATCGGCATATGAAATTTTTTGTTTTTCATTATTTTTCATTACAATATTTTAAAAGCTCAAAACATTGAAAAGGGGCGGTGGCGGTAGCCGGTTTTTTTAAGTTTCTGGTACGCAATATATGTAATTAGAACTTAGTTTTCTTTCGTTGGTACACAACAGCAACTCCAAATCTAATTGTATTGTACATATGTATGTACATACATGCGTGCAATAATGTGTGTTGAAGTGGGATGCCAATACATACATGTGGATATGCTGTAGTGTATCTACCCTTCGTATATGTAGAGTTAATACATTGTGACACTTTGTCATAATAAATAATAAATATAAACTATACAAAAAAACCACCAATCATTACACAAGCACTCCAGCTCTTGAAATACGATCTAACGCTTATACATAAGCCGATCGTGGAGCGTGAGAATGCTGAGCTTGCACTTAGCAGCTCCAGTGGTCAAGCCATACGTAACATATGTATGCCTTCTGCATACACATGTATATATATGCGCAATAAAGAGTACATAGTCTTAAGAATACCATGTGCGGGTTAGCTGCACCCAAAGACAACATGCTATGGACATTCAAATAAAATTACTCGAACAGAGCAGAAGCTCTGAATCCAACAAATTCTTGTTAAAATTATTACATGGCGACCGTGACTCGGTCTCGAGTCCTGCTGTACCGGTGATTGTGTTGTGTTATATAAATATGTGGCATGTGCAAATTGTGTAAAAATTATGAACGCCAACAAATATGGCTTACTTGTTCTACACAACGACAAATGTTCTATTTCAAAAAGAATTCTATATAAACACAAAACAAACAAAGCACAAAGCCAAGTAAACACAACAAACACACAATAACACACAGCAACACAAAGCGGCAATTAATGGCAGATGAGCCACAATTCTCTAATGCGCAGCCCATAGTAAAAAGGGACCTGCCAACGCTGGAAGAAGCGCTCCAGCAGAACCCCGCCGATGGACCACGCCCACTCACAATAGCCGAGTACCGGGCACGACAGAAAAGGCAGGAGGTGAAAAAGCACAAACGCTCCGGTAGAAGAGTTAAACTGCTTCAGCAACGCCGACTGGTCAAGGAGATGACCCAGTTGGCAAAAGAGGAGACGACCCGGCAACGCTACATAGAGCGTCTTGAAAAAATTGAAAACGAGCTTCGCCAAAGTGCGAAGAACCGCAAACGGGCTGCTTAAATGCAAATGCCCCAATTTGCCTTACTATTAAGATATAAACCCAAGCCGAGGCGGGAAACCGCTGCTTGGAAACTATTAACAAAAAAAAACTGATAGGCTTTTATTAATAAATGTGGTTGGAGAAATTTTTTTTTTCTCTCTATTGATTTGTAACATTGAATTGTGAGCCAACCACATTCCAACTCTAATATTTCCATGTCTCTGGCACTGAGTATATATACTCAGCTGCAAACAATTTTGCTAATGACAATATAACGATCATGATTTTAAAAAAAAAAAAACCATAGATCTTTATTTTTTTATTTTCGGAAGAAGATACATTATTTACTATACTATATGGAATTCTACCAATACCAATTTAAATTAACGTTTCATTGAATATATATTTCAAATATCATCCACTTAAATATGCTTATAGACATATATCAGTATAGCAATATTGGTGTCACCATTATAGGACGTTTTTACGCACGCATTTTTATATCTGTCAGATTTACTGCCTACTGTTGGCTTACCATAAACGCAGAAGAATTGCAGGAAATAGCTCGCATCGACGAAGACGTCGAATAACATTTTAAAAAACCACATAAACCCAGACCTTTAAGTAAATTTTATAAATACTATAAGTCTAATTGAATGGGCATAAGCAATAATGCCATATCAAAACTAGACCCCCCAAAAACCATAACTACGGAACCGTCTACAATGACCATAATTCCAATGTAGCGGACTCCACCGCAAACGTAATTAATACAGTTCAGATATCACATCCTGAACTTAAAACAATTACAGTACTCATAATAATAGTAGTACTGCTATATGCGAGTATGATAACAAAATTATATAAATTGCACAATAGGTGCCTCAAGAAAAGATACTTGAGTAACACACTAGATCTGGACAAGGTTTAATTAGTATGTTGAACATCCATTCAGAAAACTTCAATTCAAATACTACAAAAAAAATGAACATTAAAAACATAACAAAGAAACATTGAGTAGAGACCCACACTTTGCAAGTAGGAAAATAGTAACAGTTCGCAAATTACATTAGAGCACGGAATGGCATGAAATATGCACATCAATTAAAAATATAAAAATTAAATTCGATAAGTCATATAAATGCTTATCGCAGAATAGGCCTATACAGCCAGAAACAATTCAAAGACATGCATCAAGATTAGTCGACTGCTTTAATGAAGCACGAAGACTAATATACGAACATAGGGAAACAATTAATTCAGAACACTGGTCTAAGTTATCAAGACTATTAATCAAACTTCGATTAAACTTGATAGCAGTTAAAAGGAAATTTAGTTTGGAAATATCAATTCCAACAATACTAAATACCCCTTTAGCGATTGATGCAGACGAACAATCTGAATCAATAGAACCAGAAGAAATTGATTTAGAGGTCACCGAGTCAGAAGAAGAAGAAGAAGAAGAAGAAAAATAGAAAAAACCACAGTCGCGCTGCACGCGACAGTGGGATACCCTTCGACCTATGTTCCGATGTAGTTTAATTTATTAAATTCATACACATATACAAATGCGCATGCTTTTAAATTATTGCCGACAGATGGCGCTCGCGCTTTGCGCTCGCCCGCCTCCCTTGTTAGCTGATACAAGCACTTGGTGTTATGCACATACTTTCTTAAATAACTTCTGTGTTTATTGTCCGATCGGATTGCAATTTCGAGAATACGTAGATATTTTAATGAGCTTAGTATATGTTTAAGCCAGAAAGTTGTATCTTTTATACAGCGCTTACAAATTAAGTTCAAAAATTAAATTATTGATTTGCGGGGGCGGTGGGCGTGGCACCTAACATTTGAAATAAACTTGATCTGCTTATAGTACACAGGAGTCTTCCTGCCAAATTTAGTAACTCTAGCTTTTATAATAGCTGAGATCTGTGCGTTCACACAGACAGACGGACAGACGGACAGACAGACAGACAGGGCTCAATCAACTCGGCTTGTGATCCTGAGCAAGAATATATATACGTTATGGGGTCTCCGACGCCTCCTTCTGCCTGTTACATACATTTGCACAAAGTTAGTATACCCTTTTTTGACCATTTTCAATGGTCGAAGGGTATAAAAATATACCGACATCGAAGATAAAGACATATTAAACCTAACAATTCCAGCTATATTAACATTAGTTGAAACCCCTTTTCAAGAAAAACTAGAAAACTTTAAAATAGAAAATACAATGGCACAGTCCAATATTGATTTTCTAAATACAGCATCAAAGCTTATACCTGACTTTGACGGTAAAGCTGAAAACTTAACAAGTTTTTTAGATGCTCTAAATCTAGTAAATTCAATCAAAGGAGAACATGAGTCTCTAGCTGTTTCGGTTATAAAACCCAAATTAAAAGGAACAGCAAGAAATCTGATAAGCAGTGAAACTACCGTAACCCAGGTAATTTCGAGTCTTAGAGGAAATGTAAAGAGCGAGTCAGTTGAAGTGATAACAGCAAAGCTGATGAACCTTCAACAAAAGAATAAAACTGCCAACCAATATACAAAAGAGGTTGAGCATATGACAAAAGCTCTCGAAAGTGCATATATAAATGATGGACTTTCACTTGATCTAGCCAATAAATATAGCACACAGCATGCTATCAAGGCTATGACCACAAACTGTTCCATAGAGAAAGTAAAGCTTATAATGCAAGCTGGTATTTTCAACAATATGAACGACGCTATCTCAAAGTTCGTTGGTAGCTGTACCGACGCAACTGGGAAGAGCGACGCAGTATTGTTCTGTCGCCAAAATAGAGGCAACCGTAATGGTAACTCAAATAGAGGCAGAAACAATAATGGAAATTATAACAATTACAACAGGAACGGAAACAGTAACCGAGGATACCGAGGAGGCGGTAACCGCGGTAATAACAATTCCAATAGAGGTAGAAATTATAATAATAGAAATAACAATAATAACAATGTCCGAATTACACAAGGTTCCTCGGAAAACCAGCAAGCACCTTTAGGTACACAAAACTAGTTTGTTCAATCAATCTCAATTTAAATATATATGCAAATTTTTCAAATGCCAAAACAAACAAAAAATTGACATTCCTAATAGACACTGGAGCAGACATTTCACTTTTAAAAGAAAATGTCATAGAATCCACGAACGTTGATAATAATCAACAGATAAATATTCAAGGCATAGGCAAAGGAGTCGAACACTCCATCGGAATGATCAATACAGAAATTCAAACAGGGAAATTCATAATACCACACAATTTTCACGTTGTTAATTTTAACTTTCCAATACCATGTGATGGTATATTAGGCATTGACTTTATTAAGAAGTACAATTGTCAACTCGACTTCAAACCAAATGAAGATTGGTTTATAATTAGACCCCATAACTTAAAATATCCGATTTATGTACCAATTACATACAATGCTGGAAATAACACAACTCTTCTACCAGCAAGATCCGAAGTAGTCCGCAGAATTTCACTAAGTCCGTCCGATATTGATATATTAATACCCAACCAAGAAATTCAACCTGGTATTTTTATAGCAAATATGGTAGCAAAAGCTAACATGGCTATTGTCCGATTGTTAAATACAACACCAAATAATCAAATGGTGAACCTAGACAAAATAGATTACGAATCATTAGAAAATTACAACGTCATTAAGTCCAATAACAGAGAAAGAACGGAAAATGTATTGCAAAAGCTAAAAAAAAATTTTCCGCCACTTTTCAAAAGCACACTTGAAAAATTATGCACACAATATAGTGTTATATTCGGACTTGAAACCGAATCAATTACAACAAATAGTTTTTATAAACAAAAATTGAGATTGAAAGACAATGAACCAGTTTATATAAAAAACTACAGAAATCCTCACAGTCACATAGAAGAAATAAAGTGCCAAGTACAAAAACTAATTGTAGACAAAATAGTAGAACCATCTGTATCAGAATACAACAGCCCGCTGCTACTTGTTCCGAAAAAAGCTCTACCGGACTCTAATTAAAAAATGATGGTGATTAGTAATTGACTATCGTCAAATAAATAAAAAACTACTGTCTGATAAATTCCCGCTCCCTAGGATAGACGATATACTCGATCAATTAGGAAGGGCAAAATATTTCTCATATCTGGACTTAATGTCTGGCTTTCATCAAATAGAACTTGATGAAGATTCTAGAAAAATAACGTCATTTTCAACGAGCAATGGCTTCACGCGACTGCCATACGGCTTAAAAATAGCGCCTAATTCATTCCAAAGAATGATGACTATAGCATTCCCTGGCCTAGAACCTTCGCAAGCTTTCCTATGCATGGACGATCTAGTTGTAATTGGTTGCTCCGAAAAACATATGGTTAAAAACATAACAAACATTTTTGACATATGCAGGAAGCATAACCTGAAATTACACCCAGAAAAATGTTCGTTTTTCATTCATGAAGTAACCTTTTAGGCAATAAATGCACTGACAAAGGAATCTTGCCTGATGACAAGAAATATGACGTCATCCAAAAGTATCCAATTCCCACAGATGCAGATAGCGCTAGAAGATTTGTTGCATTCTGCAATTACTATCGACGTTTTATAAAAAACTTCGCCGACTATTCACGGCACATAACGAGATTATGTAAAAAGAATGTTACTTTTGAATGGACAGAAGAATGCCAGAACGCATTCGATTATTTAAAGCAAGCATTAATGAATCCAACCTTGCTACAATATCCGGACTTTAGCAAAGAATTTTGCATAATAACAGATGCAAGTAAGCAAGCATGCGGAGCAGTTTTAACTCAAAACCATAGTGGACTCCAACTTCCAGTTGCATACGCATCTAGATCATTCACAAAGGGTGAAATTAATAAGAGCACAACAGAATAAGAGTTAGCAGCGATACACTGGGCAATAGTACATTTTCGACCATATATCTATGGCAAACACTTCCTAGTAAAAACAGATCATAGACCACTCACATACCTTTTTTCGATGGTTAATCCAAGTTCAAAATTGACACGCATGAGGTTAGAATTAGAAGAATATGATTTCACTGTAGAGTATCTAAAGGGAAAAGACAATTTTGTGGCAGATGCACTGTCACGCATTACTATAAATGAGCTGAAAGACATGTCAACAAACGTACTAAAAGTCACTACAAGACAACAAAGTAAACGGAAAAATTTCTGCGCAGAAACAAATATAAATCAACAAGAAGAAACTCTTGTTAACGCTTCTAAGCCCATTAATAATGACGAAATACGGAAAGTAGTGACTCTGCGAATAACTGAATCAAAATGTTTATTTAAACGTGGAAATAAAGTTATAGCAAGAATTGATGTTAGCGATCTGTACACCAATGGAATTCTAGACTTAGGTCAGTTCTTCCAAAGGCTTGAAACCCAAGCCGGTATATATGAGATCAGCCAACTCAAAGTGGCACCGAGCGAAAAGATCTTTGAAACAATTTCAATAGACTCTTTTAAAAGAACGGCCAATAAATTATTAAAACTATTAAGAGTAGCGCTACTCAAGCCGGTGACCCAAATATATGATCAAAAAGATCAAGAAGCGATACTGTTTACATACCATGACTATCCAATTCAAGGAGGTCATACAGGCATAACAAAAACGCTAGCAAAAATTAAGAGAAATTATTATTGGAAAAATATGACACGTCATATCAAAGAGTACATTAATAAATGTCAAAAATGCCTGACGTCTAAAACAACGACACATACAAAAACACCCCTTACACTAACAGAGACACCCACTTACGCTTTCGACAGAGTTATAGTAGACACTATTGGTCCACTACCTAAATCGGAAAATGGTAATGAATATGCAGTCACTCTAATCTGTGACTTAACAAAATATTTAGTTGCCATACCAATTCCCAATAAAAATGCAAATACAGTCGCAAAGCTATATTTGAATCTTTCATTCTGAAGTACGGTCCAATGAAGACGTTCATTACGGACATGGGAACAGAATATAAGAATAGCATTATAGCCGACTTATGCAAATATTTAAAAATAGACAACATAACGTCTACAGCTCACCACCACCAGACATTAGGTACCGTTGAAAGAAATCATAGAACCTTCAACGAATACATACGTTCATATATATCAGTAGATAAAACTGACTGGGACATATGGTTACAATATTTTGTGTATTGTTTTAACACTACACCATCCGTAACGCATAATTACTGTCCATATGAACTTGTATTTGGTAAGACTAGTAACTTAGCACAACAACTTAGTAATATAGATAATATAGACCCTATATATAACGTAGATGATTACGCTAGAGAAGTTAAATTTAGACTAGAAAACGCGTACAAAAGGGCACGCATATTATTAGAAACCAATAAAATAAAACAAAAACACAATTATGATAAGAAAGCTAGTGATTTTAAACTAAATGTAGGAGATAACGTTTTAATTAAAAACGAAACAGGTCATAAACTGGAACCAATGTATCTAGGACCATTTGAAGTAATTAGAATAGAAGAAAATAATAACATAATAATTAGAAATAAAAAGAACAAAGAACAGAAAGTACATAAGGATAGGTTAAAGATATATAATCAATGAAACGTTCAAAAAAAAGAGGTCTGATCAACCGAAAAAAAAAAAAAAAGAATATACAAAAAAAAAAAAATAATAAAAAAAAAAAATGTTTCTTCTTCTACGAAGATTAAAAATAGAAACATAAAGTAATTATAAAAAAAAAAAAAATTGTCATTACGCAAAATGTTTCGAGACAAAACTTTTTCTAATAATTAAGATAGATAAGCAATAGTATAAAAAAAAAAAAAATAAAATGACTACATATATTACGTCATTTCTTTAAAAAGGGAGGTGTAGTGTATCTACCCTTCGTATATGTAGAGTTAATACATTGTGACACTTTGTCATAATAAATAATAAATATAAACTATACAAAAAAACCACCAATCATTACACAAGCACTCCAGCTCTTGAAATACGATCTAACGCTTATACATAAGCCGATCGTGGAGCGTGAGAATGCTGAGCTTGCACTTAGCAGCTCCAGTGGTCAAGCCATACGTAACATATGTATGCCTTCTGCATACACATGTATATGTATGCGCAATAAAGAGTACATAGTCTTAAGAATACCATGTGCGGGTTAGCTGCACCCAAAGACAACATGCTATCGACATTCAAATAAAATTACTCGAACAGAGCAGAAGCTCTGAATCCAACAAATTCTTGTTAAAGTTATTACAGTTTTAAGTTCAGGCTGTGATATCTGAACTGTATTAATTACGTTTGCGGTGGAGTCCGCTACATTGAAATTATGTCTAGCATTGTAGACGGTTCCGTAGTTATGGTTTTTGGGGGGTCTAGTTTTGATATGGCATTATTGCTTATGCCCATTCAATTAGACTTATAGTATTTATAAAATTTACTTAAACGTCTGGGTTTATGTGGTTTTTTAAAATGTTATTCGACGTCTTCGTCGATGCGAGCTATTTCCTGCAATTCTTCTGGGTTTATGGTAAGCCAACAGTACGCAGTAAATCTGACAGATATAAAAATGCGTGCGTAAAAACGGCCTATAATGGTGACACCAATATTGCTATACTGATATATGTCTATAAGCATATTTAAGTGAATGATATTTGAAATATATATTCAATAAAACGTTAATTTAAATTGGTATTGGTAGAATTCCATATAGTATAGTAAATAATGTATCTTCTTCCGAAAACAAAAAAATAAAGATCTATGTTTTTTTTTTTTAAATCATGATCGTTATATTGCCAGAGACATGGAAATATTAGAGTTGGAATGTGGTTGGCTCACAATTCAATGTTACAAATCAATAGAGAGAAAAAAAAAATTTCTCCAACCATATTTATTAATAAAAGCCTATCAGTTTTTTTTTGTTAATAGTTTCCAAGCAGCGGTTTCCCGCCTCGGCTTGGGTTTATATCTTAATAGTAAGGCAAATTGAGGCATTTGTATTTAAGCAGCCCGTTTGCGGTTCTTCGCACTTTGGCGAAGCTCGTTTTCAATTTTTTCAAGACGCTCTATGTAGCGTTGCCGGGTCGTCTCCTCTTTTGCCAACTGGGTCATCTCTCTTCGTTGGCAGGTCCCTTTTTACTATGGGCTGCGCATTAGAGAATTGTGGCTCATACGCCATCAGAAAAATCGGAATAGTTTTTCAGATACGAAATTAACGAAAACGAAATACTTTGACCCGGTATTAAAAAGATTATTGGTGTTAAATTAAATCGCCGTTCATTTGCTCAAGATCGATACAAGACTAAATTCTAATATACAATAGTTACTCTCTTTGGCCCCCTTGCAGCGGATTAAACAGCCGAAGCAAAGACGAGCGTTAACAGAGTATTAGAGTTTTTGTTTTACATGTTATGTTATTTCACTTAACGTTTCTATGTATTGTATGTATTTCAATGTAATTCAATGTCAAAGTATCTATTTAGTATCTAATCTATTGGTTAAAGCTGCAGCGCTCCAACATTCCGCCACCATTAAAGGACTGCAGTTCTTTGATCCATGGGATTGGAGCGAGTTTGTGAATGGCTCTTGTAACGATGCCGGTTGCGGTTTGCACCTCTGCCACTCGAACCTTGCGGTCGTCTCCCGTGATGACTCGGGTGACGCGCCCTAGATGCCATTTCTGGGGCGTCGTGTTGTCGTCGTGTATCAGCACCATGCGTCCCACTTCTAAGTTGTTGGCCTCTGTTGTCCATTGTGATCGCTGCTGGAGGCTGAGGACATAGTCCCTGGACCAGCTGTGCCAAAACCGCAGCTTGAGCTCCGACAGCTGCCGCCACCGCTTTAAAGACGGATTGCTTGCCGTGTTGCAAGGCATTCCTGGCGCGTATTCGCGCGGCTGCATGGTTAGAGCCTGACCCAGCAGCAAATGGCCTGGCGTTAGTGGCTCGCCGTCGTTGGGATTGCTGCTCTCGGCCGCCAGTGGCCTGGAGTTCAGCAGCGCTTCGACGTCGACCAGATGTGTGTTGGGCTCGTCGTGTGTGAGGTTGGCGTTGCCGGCCCCTCTCACCAGCCGATGCTTCGCGGCCTTGACTGCCGCCTCCCACAGCCCTCCGAAGTGTGGTGCTCTGGGTGGAATGAAGATCCACTCCACTCCTCTCTCCGCGGCGTAGTCCTGAAGCTCCTCCTTCTGCTTCTCGAACGCTGTTTGCAGATCCTTCAACACGTTGCTCGCTCCTACGAAATTGGTCGCATTGTCGCTGTATATCTTCTCCGGCTATCCTCGTCTGCCCGCGAACCTTTTAAATACATTTAAAAACGCATCAGTGGATAAGTCAACTACGAGTTCTAGGTGAACAGCCTTTGACGTGAAACAAACAAACACAGCAACATAAGCCTTCACTGGGGGTCTACCGCGCAATCTGTAGCTAACATAAAATGGTCCACAAAAATCAACACCGCAAACTCTGAATGGGCGACCTTCTCTCAAACGGTCTGCAGGCAAATTGCCCATGATTTGGTCGAATAATTTTGGCTTATATTTGAAACAATGCACGCAGTTGCGAACTACTGCTGAGCACATTTCTCGTGCGTTTATTAGCCAAATTTGCTGCCTCAAAAGTGCCATCAATGCTTTTGGGCCAGCGTGATAATTTTTAATGTGCAGATTGCGCACGAATATCTTGACGAAAGTTTCGTCTCGAGGCAACAAAAGAGGAAATTGCGCATCGTATGGAATGTTACTCTGCAGTAACCTACCACCTACACGAATGACTTTGAAATGTATTCCAGATTCGTCAAATTCATGCATAAAGGGGTTTAACGACTGAATACTTGGTTGCAAAACGTGAGATTTTTCTAGCAACAATATTTCTCGTTGAAATCTATGTTCTTGCACTATTTGAACTATTTTCCAAAAGGCAAGTCTTCTTTCAATGGCCGACACGACACGAGAATTGGGTCGATAATTTCTGTAGCAGAACCGCATAACATAAGCTACTATTCGAATAATTTTGGAGAAGGAAGATCGTCGTTCAATTAGTTCTAAAATTCTATTTAGTATTGCCTGTTCACAAACTACTTTGTGAACTGAAACACATTTTTTGTTTTCTGAGCTTTGTACTTCTGCGCAGATCTCAAACTTATGGAATTGTGGCCAATTCTCGGCAGAGTCATGTAAGAAGCTTGGACCTTTAAACCGTAATGAATTAATAAGCTCATCTATACATGCACCTCTAGATGCAATATCAGCTGGATTTAACTCAGTCGGTACATGTCGCCATATAACATGATTAGAGCGCTCTTGAATTTCAGCAACTCTATTGGCTACAAAGGTAGATAATGACGCTGTCTATTTTAAATTTGGACAAAACAGGGGCAATTTGTTTCCACACAGTGCTTAGTAAATGCGCAGCGCACAACTCAAGACGAGGAATGGTCTTAGTTGCCAATGGAGCGACTCTAGATTTTGCTGTTAGCAACACTGTCTCTACTTCATCTTCATACCGTGTACATACGTAGATGCAACATCCATAAGCGTCACTCGAAGCGTCTGCAAAGCCATGAATTTCCAATTGATTGTATTGACTCTTACAGACGTATCGAGGCAGCTTTATTCTGCTGAGATCACGTAAACTATCTATAAACTGAATCCACTCTGTATGAAGATAAGCAGGAATCGTCTCGTCCCAATCTAGTTTCTGTTTCCACAATTTTTGCAGCAGAATTTTTGCTTTTGTGATAAGTGGATATAGCAATCCAAGGGGTCGAAAAGTCGAGAAACAACTGACAAAATGTTGCGCTTCGTCGGCTTTATCAATGTAAATTCATCTACCTCGAGATTGTATCTAAATTCATCCGCACTCGGTACCCACCGTATGCCGAGAGTCTTCACTGAGCTTGTCTCGTCGACCTTCAATACCTTTTCGCCCTCATCAGTGCACAACTTTGGATGATTCGAAGCTCATTTTGCCAATGGAAAACCTCCTGACTGTAAAACTTTTTTAACTTGTTGGCAAATTTCTTGTAAACCTTCATATGTGTCAGCGCCAGCAAGCATGTCATCTACATAAAAACAATTTTTTGACAGCTGCTGCTACTGGATGGGATTGTAAGCAATTTTCTGCTAATTCAAATAGGCATCTAATTGCCAAAAACGGTGCAGATGCTGTGCCATATGTTACAGTATTAAGTCTGTACGTTTGCACTGGCTGCGAGCCTTTCTCTCCAAAGAATTAGCTGAAAATTGCGATCTTCATCAGCAATGTCAACTTGACGATACATTTTGGAAATGTCGGCTGTTACAGCGAATTTATTCAATCTAAAATTAAGCAATGTTAAGTAAAGCTCCCTCTGAATTGTCGGCCCAACCATGAGAGTTTCATTTAATGAAACAGCTGTTGATGTTTTGCTTGAAGCATCAAACACGACTCGAAGTTTGGTTGAGGTGCTTTCAGGTCTCAAGACGCATTGATGGGGGATGTAATAATGCTGTCTTAGAGGAGCAGATTCTATAATAGACATATGACCCAGATCTCTGTACTCTTTCATGAATGTATGATACATGTCTGACAGTGCATTGTCTTTACTTAACTTGCGTTCAAGCTGAAGATAACGCCTTTCGGCTGTTTGAAATGACATGCCAAGTATACTAGGATCCTTTTTAAATGGGAGCCTGACTTGAAATCGGCCCGACGGCAAACGTTGGACAGTGCGAATAAACATATTTTCACACTCTATTTGTTCAGCTGTTCTATGTGCAGCCTTCGACTCATCTGGTGTTTTGTCTAACTCCCAAAAGCGTTCGACCAGTGACTCGAGAGAACATTCCATTTTTTGAGCTACTATATTACAGCTCAATTGTCGATGATTTAATTCACCGCTATATTTGCCGGATACAATCCACCCAAATAAAGTTTTTTGGATTGAAGGAAGCTCTGTACTTAATTTAATTTGCCCGACGCACAGCAAATCAAAGAATGCTTCCGCTCCTAGCAACAAATCAATCTTTGCAGGTTTATGAAACTCTGGATCGGCCAATTCTATGTTTGCAGGTATTTTCCATTTGTCAGAAGGCAGCATTTGCCCAGGCTGACACGAAGATATATTATTTAATACCCAAAAATCGGTTGAAAAGCCATACGAATTTAAGCGAGACTGGACATAAGCAGATACTTTATGCTTTATTGATGTAGTTGATTTACCTACTGTTATGACGCTTAGTGCTGACCTTTCTCGCTGCAATCTTAATAGTTGCGCCAAAGATTCAGACATAAAATTAATTTGCGACCCTGAATCTAACAAGGCTCTGGCCACGTGAACTTGGCCAAATCGATCCTTGACCTGAACACTCGCCGTCGCTAAAATAACTTGGTCAGTGCTAAGCACGTGACCTGTGTATGCGGCACTAGGAGTTTGTTGAACTCTTGACTCATATCTATGAAGTAGGGAGTGGTGAGATTTTGTGCATACCCGACACTTCGAAGCTTTACAATTTGAAACCATATGGCCACTATTTAAACAATTTATGCATAGTTTTTTACCCTTTACGAATGCAAAACGATCTGTCACCGAAATAGAGCTAAAGGAGGGACACGAATCAATTTTGTGTTCCAGGCTCTGACAATAATTGCAACTGAGTCCAGTTTTCTTGCTAGATTTCTGCAATTCTTGATTGCCCTGTACACACGAAAACGAAGCCTTACTGTGCCCCTTTGGATTATCTTTAGGCTTGCCTTTCGCCTTTGTTGACTCTTCTGCTGCTAAATATTGATAGCGCCTATTTAAATGAGTGGCGCAATCAGACCAGCTTGTCGTAATCAAGCTGTTCTTCGTATCTAGACTTGGTCACTTGGTCCACCTTAGACATGACCATATGGATAATCATAGCGTTGGCAATGTCCTTATCAGTTGCCAGCGACAACAGCGATGAATAAATGGCAGAAACTGTATCAATAATTGATCGCAGACCTCCTGGCGATGCCTTGGACATGCTTGGCAATTCGAACAATTGAGACACAGTATCAAAAAAAATGAGGCATTTATTATCATAAACAGCATCAAGACTCTCCAAAGCCTTTTGATAATTGCTGTCTGACAATTGAAATGGTTTCACTACTCCTAACGCTTCATCTGTTAGACATGATAGCAAGTAATTGAATTTTTCTACGTTTGATAGTGAATGATCGGCATCAACCAATGTATTAAAAAGGCACCTAAAATTCCTATAAGCTGAATGCTTGCCACTAAATTTTGGAAGAGACATTTTTGGCAATTGAGCATGATGACTTGTACTAGCAGTGACAGTGCACACTTCAGGCTTATTTTGCTTAACAGCATTTAAAAACAAAGCTTTGGTGGCAACACACAAATCCTCAAGCGCCCCTCTTGTGACACCACTTTGATCGTAACTCTCTAGTTGAGTTTGTAGGCCCATTGCCTTTCCAATATATCCTTCTAAAATCTCCAGACGACACTCGAGCTGTGTTTTTTCGAAAGATATTGTTTTTTGCTCAAACGAAGTCTTCATGCGCTCAATATCAAATTTCAGCCGATCTAATGCTTGAACTATTGTTGCCATACGCTTAGAGCTGCTTGCTGGTTTGGAATCTTCTTCATTGCCCATGATTAGTAACTTAACTTTACTAGCTTACGAACTTTAATGGGAGTAAATGCTAAGCGATATCCAGTAATCAACAAGAAAAATTAATGTTCAATGTACAACTTGACTGTTCGACCTATATACCCTTTTACCTATGTGTACAGGGTATGAGCTACGTAAGATGTAAGTACTCAGCTGAGAAGGCAAACAATTAACAGAACAAACGGCTACACGAAATAACGGAACACTCGATGCACCAAGATCAGTCGACTTCTTTGCTAAGCAGAACAGAAGAAAAAAATAGAAAAAACCACAGTCGCGCTGCACGCGACAGTGGGATACCCTTCGACCTATGTTCCGATGTAGTTTAATTTGTTAAATTCATACACATATACAAATGCGCATGCTTTTAAATTATTGCCGACAGATGGCGCTCGCGCTTTGCGCTCGCCCGCCTCCCTTGTTAGCTGATACAAGCACTTGGTTTTATGCACATACTTTCTTAAATAACTTCTGTGTTTATTGTCCGATCGGATTGCAATTTCGAGAATACGTAGATATTTTAATGAGCTTAGTATATGTTTAAGTCAGAAAGTTGTATCTTTTATACAGCGCTTACAAATTAAGTTCAAAAATTAAATTATTGATTTGCGAGGGCGGTGGGCGTGGCACCTAACATTTGAAATAAACTTGATCTGCTTATAGTACACAGGAGTCTTCCTGCCAAATTTGGTAACTCTAGCTTTTATAATAGCTGAGATCTGTGCGTTCACACAGACAGACGGACAGACGGACAGACGGACAGACGGACAGACGGACAGACGGACAGACAGACAGACAGGGCTCAATCGACTCGGCTTGTGATCCTGAGCAAGAATATATATACTTTATGGGGTCTCCGACGCCTCCTTCTGCCTGTTACATACATTTGCACAAAGTTAGTATACCCTTTTTTGACCATTTTCAATGGTCGAAGGGTATAAATAGCTGTAATCTCACAGCCGCTACCACCAAAGCGGAACAGGCAAATAGCGAAAGTTCAATGACCGAGTAAGCGACTTTGAACTGTGTGTTCAACAATTGCAGCAACAATTCTAAATTGTTGTACAAAACTGCAATACAACAAATGTAGCCAGCGAATTCCGAAAATTTAATTTCAATATGTAACGAATTTTAAGTTGCTTTATTTTATTTGTTTTAGTTCAAAGGCTTTAGGTAATTTATATGTATATGTACATATGTATGCGCATTTCTAACATGCAAGTATGCACACACATGTGTATAGTTGTTCGTTTTAAGATTAACTGACACCAATAATTGAGACTCTTGTAAACTTTATGTAACTTTATATGTTTATGTACATATATGTATTAAGGTGCACAATCACACTACACAATGATTTGTTTTTGGCCAATAATTTGGTATTCTCGCACAATTGCGGGTCGACACAAAGAACTCAATTTATGGTGCAGATTACCTCGTAGCTTTTGGTGGATTCCGTAGTCACTTCCCTTGATGAGCGTCTTGACATATCTTGGCACTTAAAAAACGCGAAAACCGAATTTACACCACCAATAATCAACGAAAATAAATACTAATACCGATGTCCCTGCTCGGGCGCCAATGAAAAATCTGAGTAGTTTTTCAGATACGAAATTAACGAAAACGAAATACTTTGACCCGGCATTAAAAAGATTATTGGTGTTAAATTAAATCGCCGTTCATTTGCTCAAGATCGATACAAGACTAAATTCTAATATACAATAGTTACTCTCTTTGGCCCCCTTGCAGCGGATTAAACAGCCGAAGCAAAGACGAGCGTTAACAGAGTATTAGAGTTTTTGTTTTACATGTTATGTTATTTCACTTAACGTTTCTATGTATTGTATGTATTTCAATGTAATTCAATGTCAAAGTATCTATTTAGTATCTAATCTATTGGTTAAAGCTGCAGCGCTCCAACACCATCAATTGCCGCTTTGTGTTGGTGTGTGTTATTGTGTGTTTGTTGTGTTTACTTGGCTTTGTGTTTTGTTTCACTTAATTTATTTAATTTTACTTTTCTTGTTTGTAAAGTTTCAGTTGTTAATTTTCACTGCGCTTCTAGCTATTTCACTCTCTTGGAGATAACCGTTTGGATTTATCACTCCGGCGAATTCTAGAGCGTCTTCTTAAAATTGTTTTTAAGTTTCTTAACGACAATTGTGTTTGGCCAGGTTTCACGGTTATCACTTCACTGTCGAGGTTTACTTATGTAAACTTAAAGCGTTGTTGACCGATGCAAATTGTCTTTACGAAAGTTCTTTTGCGGATAACTGAAGAACGAATGCGAGAATTGGAAAGTCTGGCTATCGCATCTAGATTCGAACACTGTTATCCTACCGGCTGCGCCACTGACGTGAGATATCAAAATATCTCGTGTTGAGTCGAACTAATGGTCCAGAGACCATAAACTTGAGAGGGTTTTTATATTGGAGTTGGCGTTTATTTAGATTGGCATTCAGCTTAAGACTAAAAATTCATTATAAGAATATTTCGCTGTGAGCTTTAAACTGTAGATATGTTTATCAAATAGAGTATGTATGTTTTATGTTTGTGTGTATAATATGATCATGTAGAATCGCTGAGCGACTGCATGCGCGCGGATACTTTTGCTGAGTAAGATGTTTACGACATTTCTGTTGGATAAGGCGTTGTAACTTGAGTAAAGTTTGTATAGTGCCGTGTGATGTCATTATGTATGTGCATATGTCACTATATATACTTATATATGTACACAAATAAAGAAGCAACATGAACTCACTAACAATAAAAGAGTTTCTAAATCAGAATGATGGTATTATTCACAATCACGATATTAAAAAGATCAAAGAAATACGATCAAACTTGAAGAAGGACCGGATACCTGTGCATGCAGCTTTGAGCAACGTCAAAAAAACGATGCTGAAAAAATAATTGAATATTATAATAAACTAGCCTTAAGATTTATAAAATAAAAATAGTATTAAAAATTAACTTGTTGTTGTTGCTGTTGTCGTTTAGCTGTTCTTCAGCTGTTAAGCTGTTTAGCTGTTCTTTAGCTGTTAAGCTGTTCTTTAGCAGTTTAGCTGTTGTTGCTGTTTAGCTGTTGTTGTTGTTTAGCTGTTGTTGTTGTTGTTTAGCTGTTCTTTAGCTGTTTAGCTGTTGTTGCTGTTTACCTGTTTAGCTGTTGTTGTTGTTTCGGTGTTTAGCTGTTGTTGTTGTTTAGCTGCACACTACGCCTAACCACCCTCGGTTCATAGAAAATAATTAGGATACAAGAATTGCATAAAATTATGCTAACAGATCCCACGCTGAATAGAAGGAGAACAGGTTCAAACAAACATAGTAAACCGTTAGGGCAACAGGTTGTAGTGTTTTGTTTACACACTAACATATCATGATAAGGATACTAATTTCACATGGGTTGTCATGTGAAATTTCTCACACTGAATTATCAATTATAAAATTAGCATATTAAAATAGGGTTACTGATCACACAAACGCACACATACACAAAACTAATATACATAATCAACAAGTTGTTGTGATAGCTGTTTACACATTTCATGATTAAGCCCGTGCTGACAATCAATTAGCACGCTTGCGGACGCCCTTACCGTTTTCATGCTTATGGTCACGGGGAGAACAGGTGCAAACAAACATAGTAAGCCGTTAGGACAACAGGTTGTAGTGTTTTGTTTACGCACTAACATATCATGATAGGGATACTACTCTCACATGGGGGGTGCCATGTGAAATTTCTCACACTGAATTATTAATTAGAAAATTAACATATTAAAATAGGGTTGCTGATCATACACACGCACACAAAACTAATATTAATTTACATAATCAACAAGTTGTGGCGGTAGCTGGTTACACATTTTGTTGAAATATGAAGCTAAAATATCCCCAAATTAGTATTTAATAAAATTCCAAAAATGGCATTATAGTTCTTAAGTTATTCGGTCACACCTAAAGTGAAACACGCGGTTTATTCCTTCTCTTTTGATTTTGACACTTACGAGAGTGGCTGGTTGCTGGTGCTTAAATAAAAAGTTAACAGATCAATATAACACTACAAAACAAATCTGATCTAATTATTTAATTATTTAACGCAGAATCCCAATAGGTTATGGGCCCAGGTCACGTTGAGTTAATTAATATAATTTCATCCTAATTAGAAGTGTCTGTGAATTCTTGTTTAAAAAAAAAAAAACACATGGAAAAAGTGAAGCGCAACATAAAACCGTTTGACGGTGAAAAATATTCTATTTGGAAATTTAGAATCAGAGCATTTCTCGCTGAGCTAGATGTTTTAAAAGTAGTTGATGAGGAAGTTCCTGAGAAAATTACAGATAGTTGGATAAAAGCAGAGAGATGTGCAAAAAGCACATTGATAGAGCATTTAAGTGATTCGGTTTTGAATTTTGCAACAGCCGACAACACGTCGCGACAAATTCTTAGGAATTTAGACGCCATTTATGAGCGCAAAAGTTTGGCGTCGCAATTAGCTGTTCGAAAGCGATTGCTGTCTCTCAAGCTGCATGGTAAAATAGCATTGCTAGGCCATTTTAATATTTTCGACGAATTAGTAAGTGAGTTGTTAGCGTCAGGCGCGAAAATCGATGAAATGGATAAGGTGTCACATTTGTTGTTGACAATGCCATCTTCATATAATGGAGTAATAACCGCGATTGAGACCTTAGCTGAAGAGAATCTTACTCTAGCGTAAAAATTAAAAACGACAGTAATGATACAAGCAGAAAAGTTATGACAGCAGAAATTCAAAACAAGAGTAAAACTAGAAATAATTATTTTCATAATAATAAAAATAAAATTCGCAAACTATTTAAGGGAAAGGGCAAAATGATATGTCATCACTGTAATAAAGAGGGACATTTTAAAAAAGATTGTTTTGCAAATAAAGAAAATAATAAACAGACACAAACAGCAACAGCACAGCCTGGCTTCTCGTTTATGATAAAAAGTGTCAATTTAAATTCTAAAAACAAAAATAAAGTGAATTTTATTCTGGACTCTGGTGCCACTGACCACCTTATATATGATGAGATGTTATTTATCGACCACATTGATCTGGAATCTACAATAAAGATTGCCGTTGTCAAGCAAGGAGAATTCATTTATGCAACGAAACGTGTGAGACTGCAGAATGAAAATCAAATCACGCTTGTGGATGTTCTTTATTGCCGTGACGTTGCCGAAAATTTAATTTCTGTCAAGCGTTGAGGCTGGTATGACCGTCCAATTTGGAAGCAACGGTGTGAAGATTATAAAGAATGGAATGGTTATTGCTGAGAATTCAGGTATGTTCAATATGCCAATTTTTGAATTTAAAGCTTTGACTATAAATAACGAAACGAGCAATTTGTTTCGGTTATGGCATGAGAGATTAGGTCACATTAGTAAAGGAAAATTTCTAGAAATAAAGAGAAATAATTTGTTTTGTGATAATAATATTCTAGCCAACGTTAATCCAACTAACGAAATATGTGAAGCCTGTCTGAATGGAAAGCAGGCAAGATTACGTTTCGAAAAGAGTAAAAATAAAGAGCATATAACAAGACTCCTGTTTGTCATCCAATCAGATGTGTGCGGGCCGCACTCCCGTATCAATTAACGATAAAAACTATTATGTCATTTTCGTAGATCAGTACACACACTTTTGTGTGACCTATCTAATAAAACATAAATCAGATGTTTTCATTATGTTTAAAGATTTTGCGGCAAAAAGTGAAGCACATTTCAACCTTAAAATTGTGAATCTCTATATAGATAATGGCAGGGAATACCTATTGACAGAAATGCGTAATTATTGTGTAGAGAAAGGGATAAGTTATCATTTGACTGTACCCTATACCCCGCAATTCAATGGTGTGGCAGAAAGGATGATCCGAACCATAACAGAAAAAGTTCGGTCTATGGTTAACGGTGCTCAGTTAGATAAAAGCTTCTGGGGCGAAGCAGTATTAATTGCTACCTTTTTAATTAATAGAACTCCCAGTAGGGCTCAAGGAATAAGTTCGAAAACTCCATATGAGGCGTGGCACAACAGAAAGCCTAGTTTAAAGAATTTTAAAGTCTTTGGTTCAACTGTGCATGTTCATGTTAAAAACAGGAAAAGCAAATTTGACGAGAAATCATTTAAAGCAATTTTAGTTGGTTATGAAGCAAATGGTTTCAAATTATGGGATGCCCATAATCAAAAGTTTTTTGTGGCAAGAGATGTAATAGTAGATGAAACTAACATGTTTAATTCTAGGTCAAAAAGTCAAATAAAACTCCTGAATGAAAGTAAGGAGAGTGATCAAATAGAGTTCCTGAATAAGAGTAAGGAAGGTGATCAAACAGATTTCTTGAATGAAAGTAAAGAAAATAATGTTTCAATGTTTCCGAATGATAGTAGGAAAGGAAAGTTCCTGAATGAAAGTAAGGAAAAGAATGTTTCAATGTTTCCGAATGATAGTAGGAAAGGAAATCTCCGGAATGAAAGTAAAAAAAAAAGATATATAATGCGGGTTCTGGGACAGGAAGTGGAATGGGGAGTAAAAATTAATGGGGTGTGACGAGAGGGGTTAGGTAATTAAAGTACCTAATTAGCATATTTAATGGGTGTGACGGGGTTAGGTAATTAAGGACCTAATTAGCATATTTAATGGGTTTTTTGGGTGATCGGTCAATTTAGGGTCCTAATTAGCATATTTAATGTGTTTTTGGGCTAGATCGGGACAAAAAGTGGGGTGGTTAGGGGTGCGTGACGAGGGGTCAGAAGTTAAGGATCCTAATTAGCATATTTAATGGGTTTTTCTGGGACAAAAAGTGGGGTGGTTAGGGGTGCGTGACGAGGGGTCAGAAATTTAGGGTCTTAATTAGCATAATAGCTGGGTGTTATGTATTATGAAAATGAGCATGCATGATCATGTTTACATACGCACGTGTTAGGGTTTGTGGGTGAATGCATGCGTCAGTGCACACATGCATGTGTGACGAGGGGTCAGAAATTTAGGGTCCTAATTCGGTGATGAATTAGGGTGGGGAGTGTTAAAGGTTAACAGGTGAGTATATGAAAATGAGCATGCATGATCATGTTTACATGCACACGTGTTAGGGTTTGTGGGTGCATGCACGCTTCAGTGCACACACGCGTGTGACTCATGGGGTTGGCAGGTGAGTATATGCAAATGAGCATGCATGATCATGTTTACATACGCACGTGTTAGGGTGTGTGGGTGAATGCATGCGTCAGTGCACACACGCATGTGACTCATAGGGATCGCTGCACTGACGAGGGTAATATTTGAGAGGCCGGGACACCCTACCACAACATGTTAATGTGTGTATCGCCTCTTTTGTGACCCTAGCCGTGACCGTGAGCATGAAAACGGTAAGGGTGTCCTCAAGAAGGGTGTCCTCAAGCGTGCTAATTGATCGTTAACACGTGGTTAATCATGAAATGTGTAAACAGCTACCGCCTCAACTTGTTGATTATGTAAATTAATATTAGTTTTGTGTATGTGTGCGTGTGTATGATCAGTAACCCTATTTTAATATGCTAATTTTCTAATTGATAATTCAGTGTGAGAAATTTCACATGACACCCCCATGTGATAGTAGTATCCCTATCATGATATGTTAGTGCGTAAACAAAACACTGCAACCTGTTGTCCTAACGGCTTACTATGTTTGTTTGCACCTGTTCTCCTGCTATTCAGCGTGGGAACTATCTTGTATCCTAATTATTTTCTATGAACCGAGGGTGGTTGGGCGTAGTAAATCCACCTTCTAACATGGTTTATTCTAATAATAGTACAGTGATCAGCTATCAACTTTTTAGTATTAAAAAGTCTTCAAACCGAGTAGAGTGCATTAGTGAACCAAAAAAAAAACAGCAACAACAGCTAAACAGTTAAACAGTTAAAGAACAACAACAACAGTTAAAGAATAAAAATAGTTAAACAGTTTAAGAACAATAACAACAGCTAAACAGCTAAGCAGTTAAAAAACCAGCTAAGCAGTTAAAAAACCAGCTAAGCAGTTAAAAAACCAGCTAAGCAGTTAAAAAACCAGCTAAGCAGTTAAACAGCAACAACAACTAAAAACAACAACAACAACAACAACAGCTACCGCAACAGCAACAACAAGAGCAGTTAAACAGCAACAACAGCTAAACAACAACAACAACAACAACAGCTACCGCAACAACAACAACAACAACAACAACAGCTACCGCAACAGCAACAACAACAACAACAGCAACATCAGTTTATCAACAACAACAACAACAACAATAAAAATGGCTTTAAACGGAATCTTTTCAACAAAGGATTTGAATGAAATCGCTGCAGCTAGGGAGCAGCAGCAGCAGCAACAACGAGAGCAGTTGAGATTAGCCTGGGCTGCTCGTCAACGAGCCGGATCCAATAACATGAAACATTGTGCGCTCTGTAATGTGACTATTCAAAATAATATAAGTTGGTCACATCACACTCGTACAGAGCAGCACAAGAGACGTGCTATTGAACCTGTTGATAACAGGATATACAAAAATACTGATTTATTCAATGGAAGGATTCTTCAGTACCTGTATATCAACAGTAACGGAGGCTTGGTATTGCCTAAAGATTTTCTGCAGGAAGCAGGCGAGGCATTCCTTCAACATCTCTTCGGTGTGCTTGAAGCTCACACTTCCATAAAAGTGAATTTTGAGCTTTTCGCCGAATATGTTCTAGCAAAACAAGAGATTGAATACACCGAAGTGAAGTCTTTCCAATCTAAAATGGAAGTCTTCACCGTCAATTCTGATTTACAAGAATTGTACAAGGAGCATGCCGAAAAAATAATCTCACGAATGGATGATTTCCAAGAGAGGGATAGTGGATGGGCATTAACTCACATTATCCGTTTGGAAATGAATGTGAATAAGTACAAACCCATAAGAGGATCCTCCTTTATCGCACTACCCAAGAGTTTGAGTAGTAAAAAAGCAATTGTGAACGTTAAAAACAATGACGAATACTGTTTCAAATGGACAGTGATTGCTGCGATAAAGGAGGAAGATCAACATGCTGAAAGATGCGGATCATATAATGTGGAGATATCTGAGCACATAATCAAAGTAAACAATATTGTTTTGAACTTTGAAGGCTTAGATTTCCCACTCAATCCTAAACATATTAACAAGTTTATGGATAAGAACCCATTGATCAGTATAACAGTCTTTGGATATGATCTGGAAAAAGGAAATGTGATCGGACCCATCTTCTATCCCAAAGACGTCAAACAGCATCACATCAACATGTTGTTACTGGAAAGTGATGAGAAGGCTCACTACACTTGGATTAGAAATCTTTCACGGTAAGTACATATAGAAAAAAAAAATATAGATTTTAGTACTTATCATTATACTAATTTCATTTATATATTTTCTTCATAGATTGGTAACATCACAGACTGGAGCTCCCAAGTGCAGACAATGGTTCTGCAATATTTGTCTGAACTATTCTAGGAGTGAGGCAACAGCCACTCGCCATCACGAGATCTGCAGCAAGAAGGTGTGCCAACTACCCACTGGAAAAAATACAGTTCTTCGGTATAAGAACTATCAGAAGGAAGTTAAGGTACCATTCGCCGTCTACGCTGATTTCGAAGCCATTCTTCAACCCAAGAATGAGAGTGTGAGTGCTAAAATTAAAGATATTAATACGCATTTACCAATTTCATATGCATACCTTATAAAGTGTGCATATGATAATGAGTTAAGTAGCTTTAAGTTAGAAACAAGTGTGAGGGCCAGTTCAGCATTTATAGATAGCTTAGTTGAAAATCTCACAAATATTTACGATAGGTATTTATCTAAAAATGTTCCTATTCAAATGTCTTTTGATGACGAAGTTGAGTTTCAGGAGACCAACAATTGTTTTATATGTGCAGCACCCCTATTAGAAGATAGAGTTAGAGATCATTGTCATTTTACTGGTAAATTCAGGGGTGCTGCACACAATGCCTGCAACTTAAAATATAAAGTACCTACTTTTATACCAGTATTTTTTCATAATTTCACTAGGTATGATTGTCACTTGTTTATTAACGAGTTGGCAAATATACCTGGACAACTTAGCGTAGTGCCCCTCAACAAGGAACAATATATTTCAGTTTCGAAATTTCTTCCAATGTCCGATGGCAAGAATTTAGAGATTCGTTTTCTAGATTCTTTCCGTTTCATGTCATCTTCGTTAGATAAATTAGCGTCTAACCTAGATGATTCACAAATGTCCACTACTAGGCAAATGTTTGAGTCCGAATCAATGTTTCAGTTGATGCGTAAAAAGGGTGTCTTTCCCTATGAACATTTAAGTTCAGTTGATAGACTTGAAGAAACTTCTCTACCACCTAGAGAAGCTTTTTACAGTAATTTAACTGAATCAGAATGTTCAGAAGAAAGCTATGCACATGCAGTAAATGTCTGGAACAAGTTTTCATGTACAACTCTAAAAGATTACTTAGAGTTGTACTTGAAAACTGATGTTCTGCTATTGGCAGACATCTTTGAAAACTTTAGAGAATTATGTATTAGCATATACTCTCTAGACCCTGCACAGTTTTTCACAACTCCAGGGTTATCTTGGGACGCCATGTTAAAAAGTACCAAGATTGAATTGGATCTTCTTACAGATATTGATATGTACAGATTCATTCAATCAGGTATACGTGGCGGTCTAGTGCAATGTACCAAAAAATATACAAAAGCGAATAATAAATATCTACCGGAATATGATGAAACAAAAGATTCTTCATATCTGGTATATTTAGACGCTAATAATTTATATGGTTGGGCAATGTCACAGTCGTTACCATATGGCGGGTTCGAGTGGTTACCTCTAGATACTCTAGAAGACTTTGATATCTTTAACATAGACGATGACTCTGAATATGGATATATTCTTGAGGTAGATCTAGAATACCCATTTACAATTCATAATAATCATAATGATCTTCCGTTTTGTCCGAAAAATAAAAAACCTACTCCCAATTCTCATGTTAAAAAGTTGATAGCTGACTTAGAACATAAGTCAAACTATGTTATCCATTATAGGACACTAAAACAGTGTCTAGAAAATGGATTAATTTTAAAAAAAATTCATAGAGGTGTACGATTCTTCCAAAAACCTTGGCTGCAATCGTACATTGATCTGAATACTTTTCATAGAACGAATGCTAAGAATTCGTTTGAAAAAGATTTTTTTAAACTTCTCAATAACGCAGTCTATGGCAAGACTATGGAAAACGTTGAGAAAAGGGTTAATGTGAAATTAATAACTGAATGGGAAAGTGCAACGCCAACCGATTCCTCTGGTCGCAAAAGAGATTGTGCACGCTCATTGATTGCTAAAAGCAATTTCCATAGCGTGAAATATTTTAATGATCATTTTTGCGCATTCCAAATGCGTAAGTTAAATGTTTATTATGATAAACCTATTTATTTAGGGTTTGCTGTGCTAGATATTTCAAAATGGAAAATGTATGATTTTCATTATCAGTATATGAAACCCAAATTTGGAGAGTCTGTATGTCTAAACTATATGGATACAGACTCTTTCATATACACGATAAAAACGGAAGATTTTTACGCTGATATACGTGAAGATCTTCCAATGAAATTTGATACATCAGATTATCACGCAGATCTCTTGAATAAATATAATTTTAGCAGCGTTAACAAGAAACGCTTAGGGTTTTTCAAAGATGAGTTGAATGGCAAGCCTATGAGTGAATTCGTAGGCTTACGTTCAAAAATGTATTCATTTCTTGTTCCTGGTGCTCCAGAAGTAAAAAAGTCTAAAGGGGTTAAGGCAAGTTGTGTTAAGCGAATCGGCTTTGCTGATTATAAAAAATGTTTAAATACTGGTAAAAAAACAAGCGGTACAATGTCGTTAATCAGATCAGTTAATCATGTACTTAAAACAAGTACAATTTCAAAAATAGTTCTTGATAGCAAAGATGATAAACGAGTTATAGAACCAGATTTACATAATACAATGGCACATGGCCATTATAGAATACAAAAACGTAAGGCTCTGGAAGACATAGACTTGTATGATGCTGACATTTTTGTTTGGGAAAAGAAAATTCAAGAGATAGAGACAGCTGAAAATAAAACATTTAAACAGAAAGCCCTATTAAAAAGATATAAGGAAGAAAAAGAGAATTCAGAAGTTAATTTATTTTATGCTGAAGTGGCCCTACATATAGACTTTAATTGAAAAAGAGAGAATTTATTAGAAAATTGTTTTGATTTAATATTTATTTATAAAATGTATAAAATCTGATTAAGAATAAAACAATTGTTATTTATATATATATAAAAAATTTGATTAAGAATAAAACATTTGTTGTTAGTATAAGTTGAATATAAAGACAATTTTGAAATTAAAGAAATATTTAAAAAAAAATACAATATAAATTGTTTTAAATTTAATGTATATGTTGGTTTACAGCGGTGGGGTATATATTATATTAGATGACAAAGTATATATTTATAGAATTTCATTTTTGTGTACCCAACTATCTTGAGAGGTGGGAAACCCAGCCAACGCACTAGGACTCTATCCCCTTTTCGTTTCAAAACTTTTTCCACTAGATATGTATGTGGGAAACGGGTTTTCTTTATCTCTTGCTTATAAAATCCCCCTTCAATAGGGTTTCCATTAAGGTCATCGAGTAAATATGTAGTTGGATACGTTCTTTGAATTTTCCGAATTCTAAAAATTTCTGTTGTCCAATTTGGGGTATAGCCCTTTTCAAATACATGTTTGTATTTACTTATGCGCACAAGATCGCCTTGACGCAAGTTTTTGTCTATAAATATTTTTATATGGTTATATGCTGTCTTTAGAATTTTTTTTCATTGCCCTTTGTTACATTAATTGGCTTCTCTTGTATGGTTCTATGCTTTCGATTATTATATACATCAATTAGCTGTTTGTATATTTGAACCCATTTATATGCTCCATTAAAACTGAACTCACGCCACATAAGTTCTTTCAATGTTCTATTAAACCGTTCAACAATTGATGCCTTTAGGGAACTGAATGTAGAGTAGTGGTTGATTTCATAGCGTTGCATTAATGCGTTGAAATGTGTATTATAGAATTCAGTTCCGTTATCAGTTTGTAAATTTTTTGGTGCACCACGACCAGATTTGAATATTTTTTCCATTGCCTGTGCTACTTCTTTAGCTGTTTTTGTTTTTAATGCTTCACCCCATGCATATTTTGAAAAACAATCTATAACAGTTAGAAGATATCGGAACCCATTATTCGATGAGGTGTATGCCCCCATTTCAACTAAATCAGCTTGCCATAAGTCGTTGATACCCTTCACGATTACTCTACGTCGCTTAAAATTCTTAACAGATGCTCGATGTAGTTCATTCACTATTTCTCGCTTCGTTGATGGCAACATTTTCGTTGTTGTCATAATCGTTGACTTCTTCATACTACTAATTCTACTATTCTAATTTAGTTTTGATGACGATGTGTAAAAAGGGGTACCTCTTTCTATGCTTTCACTTTCACTTTTAAGAGTTGTCTTAAAGCTAATGTAGTTAAAAAAATCTTCTTCTATATCATCTAATTCTTCAATTCGTTTTTTCACAACTGACTCTAAGTTGGAAATTCTTGTGTTGAACTCGACAATGTTTCTCTCAATCTCTGAGACTAATGCTTTTTCTGATATTTTTGTTGACGCTGTTTCTTAGAAATTGAATTTGTTATATTCCTAATAACTTTTTTTAGTTCTTCATCAACATATAATTTTGATGTCAAATCGTTTTCATTTATGGGAGCTAGACAATTTTTAAATATTTTCTTCTGTGCATTCAGATTACCATCGGAGGAGTCATTGAATAAAACTTGAAATTTTTCCACACCTTTCTTAAAGTGTTTTGAATATTCTACTTTATTCGAATAATGCCCAAACCTATCAAGTGACATGTTGAATATGACTGTGAGTGGCAATTGCATATCATATTTAAAGTTTTCTTTACATTTTGACAGGTTTTATTATAACTTCTGGATATTCTTCCTCTCCTTTTTCATTTATTATAATACTTGGATAATCAAGAGTTTGACCATATGCATTTTTACCCTGAATCAGTGCACCATCTATTTGTATATTACTAGATTTTACAGCAGGTTTTTTTAAATATTTGCTCACAAATCTATTCAAGTTGTTTATTTTTTCGATAATTGTATTCATAATTTTATCGAGATTTGCCATTAAATTAAGTAAACGGATTACGCTGTCTTCCATTTCTGTTATACGTTTATTTCGTTGATCAAAAGCCTTAATTATTGTTTGCTCCTGTAATGCTTTCAATTCATTTACTTTCCCATCTACATACGCTTTTATTGTCAAGTCAAAATCATTTGTCGGTAGCGAAGAATTTTTAACTCGTTTTTGCTGTACATTTATATGACCATCACTATCAAGATATACACCTGTTAGGTTTTCAAGTTCTCTTTTGAAAATTGAAGAAAATTGTCTATTACTCGAAAAATGACCAAACTTGTCAATAGACATTTTAATATTAATTGAAATGTCTGGGTGACTACTCTATTTATTAGTATATTATTTTCTCTTCACGCAACTCTTCTGCTATTGATAGAATTTCATTGGTATGATTGTTATTACCAGCAGCTTGTGAAGCTATTAAAAGTTGTAATTGTTCAACTAATTCGTTAACATTATTCCAATAGACATAATTTGGTTTGACCTGTTTTAACTTCATAAACATACTATACTACCATCAACACCCCTCCTTTCTTGGTTTGAATTGGTGTAGATACAGCTACAGGTTTTAGTTTAGTTGCTGTCGTTGTTGTTGTTGTTGTTGTTGGTGTTGACGATATCAAGGGTTTAATAATTTTCGTATATTTCAATGCACGAGTTCCTTTAATTTGTTTTTTTGGATCATGTTCTCTTCTATGTACACTCGTTTCTTCTAAAATCTCTTTATATGAAACTAAATCAGTTTTAGAGTAATTCGTAGGGTGGCTATGAAAAATTAGAGAGTATAAACCAAATGTAAGAGGCCATGTACTCCCGCTTGATAATATAATTTTTTTGTTTTTTACTTCTAGTTGTTTGTTACCCAATTCTAGTCTTGATTTAGACCCTGTCGGTCCATAAACCCTATCCAAAAGATTATCATTTAAAAGTTTATTTACACTTAAATTAATATTATCAGGTATTTGATCTTCTTCACTTTCTTCAATTTCTTCACTTTCTTCTTCTTCTTCTTCTTCTTTTACTTCTTCATTATCACTATCTTCATTTTCTATATTTGATTGAGAATAGTAAATATCATTATCAGTATCATCATCATCATCATCATCATCATCATCATCATCATCATCATGATCAACAGTTGAATTATCTATAGAAGAGTCTCGCTTTTTATTTATTCTTTCATACTTTATTTTTTTAATTTTATTATAGTTGGCATGCTCTTGTTTTACATCTCTAACAAGTTCATGCAATGGTTCTGTAATAGGTTTAAAAGTTTCTTCCAAATGAGAGATGTTATCATTTTTTGCTTGCTTCAATTCGGAAAATTTTCTTTTCAGAATATTTCTAGTTTTTGTCAACTGATCTAATATTTTCGTATTCATTTTATTGAATTCAGATATCTATTTCTCTATGTTACTTCTTCAGTACTGTGGATAAATAATAAATGTCTTAAATATTTATAACAATTGAGTTTGAGGTTTCAAAAATTTAAACTTTATTTTTCTTCTTCTTAGTTGTTATTGTTGTTGTTATTGTTGTTATCATTAATTACATTCTTAAATTTCATTAATTTTTGTTTAACAGTTTTATTTAATTCTAATACTAAGTTGTCATTACTTCCTTTGGTTATGGTGAAATGCTTGTCCTTTAGAACCTCAATTGTTTCATCTAGCATATTTGCATACCGTTCAGGCAAATACAAAATGTAGTCATCCAGTTCAAGGGCCAATGATTTTCCGATCCTGGTCTGCTTGCGTGTTGCTTTCACGATTGGGTAGCACACATCGATCTCCATCTTACTTTTGCTTAAGAGTGGCTTCGACGTCATCCCGTTGAACTCCTTGAGTACATTCAAATGTTCCTGGTTGGTCATTTTTTCGCTGTTGTTGTTGTTGCTGCTATTATTGTTGTTGTTGTTGTTGTAACTAGCGCTAACAACTATCAAAGTAGTGTATGCTCTTTCCGTTTTTATTATAAGCTACCCAGTGTGTACCATCTGATGTTGAATCGTCCAAGTTGACGATACCCGATTCACGAATCCATGGGGAACTTGGAAGTGAATCTCTTATAAATACACCTCTAAAATGGGACATATGTTTTCGAGCAAACTTTTCAATGTCAAAATTAGAAAGTTGGGTAGCTTATCTAGTAGTTTTTTTTCTTTTCCTACACCCCCTTTAAACGGATTAAGATACAATCCATAACCTTTTTTATACGATTTAAGAAACATGCCATTTCCCACATGAATACTCTTCATTTTCTTATTATGTCGCTTACTCTTTTCCAACTGTTTTTTTCCTATGTTTGCATTGGTGATTGCTTTAGCAATAGAAGCACTACCAGAGGCAAGACTGCCTACTGCGCTGAGAGCAGTTAAAATGGGGACAAGTGGTAAAAAGCCACCAATTTTTGGTACATTAATTACCCTAGGAACTTGTATGTTTATACCCTTCGACCATTGAAAATGGTCAAAAAAGGGTATACTAACTTTGTGCAAATGTATGTAACAGGCAGAAGGAGGCGTGGCAGACCCCATAAAGTATATATTCTTGCTCAGGATCACAAGCCGAGTCGATTGAGCTATGTCTGTCTGTCTGTCCGGATGTATGGATGACCAGATGAACACACAGATCTCAGCTATTATAAGAGCTAGAGTTACCAAATTTGGCATGAACATTTCTGTGTAGCCGGCGCAGATCAAGTTTATTTCAAATGTTGGGTGCCACGCCCACCGCCCCCGCAAATTAATAATTAATTTTTGAACTCAATTTATAAGCGCTGTATTAAAGATACAACTTTCTGACTTTAACATATACAAAGCTCATTAAAATATCTACGTATTCTCGAAATTGTAATCCGATCGGTAAATAAAGACAGAAGTTATTTAAGAAAGTATGTGCATAAAACCAAGTGCTTGTGTCAGCTAACAAGGGAGGCGGGCGAGCGCGAAGCGCGAGCGCCATCTGTCGAGAATAATTTCAAAGTATGTGCATATGTATATCTACATACATAGGAACATAGGTCGAAGGGTATCCCACTGTCGCATGCCGCGCGACTGTTGCTTTTCTTACTGGTTTTTTTCTGACATCCAATTGATTTGGTAACTGCTTTGCGTGCAACCCTTATTGCATTCATCAAGTCTAATGGCTTCTTTTCTTTTAACGCTCGAATACCTGATTTGATAACATGTGAAATGTTCTTATTTCGCAGTTTACAACGTGTTTTCTTATTGTTCATATTATTTTGTTCCCCTTCTTCCTTTTTCTCATACCCATTCCAAATTTCCTTTTTGCTTTCATTATATTTGTAACAAAATATGCTGACGATTTTTCTCCTAAACTAGAGTCTTTTGCATTTACACGTTCCCAAGCCCTGTTTATCAACTCTTTATCAGCCTCGTGTCATTCACTCAAGTCTTTATGTTGTGAATATGCGATATCGTGTATTCTACAAGCCTCGTCCAATTTATTTATTCCTCGATCGCCTCGTGCCAAACGTTTAGATAACTTTGTACCAGGACCATAAAAATTATAACCAGGTAGATAAACTTCAAAAGGTAGCCCATTAATTATTTTATTTATAATACCACCGCCTCGCTTCAAGTTTGAATTATGACTGGAACAATTATAAAAGCGTTTACCCATTTTATTTGATGTTTAATCGATGAGTATTTCTCATTGAATGAAGTATATGCGTTTAATAAAACAAAAACAAGATATTTGTATTAGAAACATTGAGAGTGGTAATGACAGTCAATCACTGTCTCAAAGATTACCACGTCATAGCCCCCTCTTACCTAATAGAATAAGAGCACTTGTTCTTGGACCATCCAACTGTGGTTAAACTAATCTAATGATCGGCCTAATCGAGATTCCAAACGGTTTAAAATTTGAGAACATTTATTTATTCTCAAATAGTTTGTATCAAACCAAGTACGAATATTTGGAAAAACTAGTGAAACCGATAAAAGGTATGGGGTACTATATTTTCTCAGAAAATGAAACAGTTTTACCACCCAACGAAGCTAAAAATAATTCAATTATGATTTTCGATGATGTTGCATGTGAAAAACAGAATAATATCCGTTCATATTTCTGCATGGGTCGCCATAATAATATTGATTCATTTTACTTATGTCAAACCTATACACATATCCCGAAACACCTTATTCGTGATAACGCAAATATAATAATAATGTTTAGACAAGATGATTTAAATATGCGACATATTTACCGAGACCACATTAATACAGATATGAGCTATGATTCATTTCTGAAAATGTGTCAAAAGTGTTGGAAGGATAAATATGGGTTTCTGCTAATAAGCAAAGATAATGGCAGTGAACCCATACTAAACACAAATTTTTTTCCGCCAATAGAACCGAATGGTGAATACGAGTGTGCACTCATTGATTTTCACATGTATAATTCTATACCCAATGTCGGTGATAGCAATAACTTATTTCATATTGGTGATAAGATCATCCTATAGGGTCATATGAACTAGAAGATATTTACGATTATTTAAAAAACCAATTACTAGCAGATGGTCTTGATAACACATTCAGGATAAAAAGCAATAATAACACACTTAAAGTGTATATTACTACAAACACACAGCCTATTTATTTTGATAAAAAAAGATCGATTGGAAATTTGTTTGGATTTAATAAGAGAATAAAAAAATAACATATGTTTCTGATCAGCCTGTAAATATTTTTAAAATAAATACAATACGTTTGGTATGTAATATTGTAGGTGGTACATATATTGATGGTGGTCAGGATCATGCTTTATATGAATTTTGTATTAATGTACGACCTGGCTATAAAATGAGTGTAACCCCTAATAATCTCATTTATTTACCAGTTAACACTAGAGAGATAAGAACTCTTTCTATACATATAACTGATCAAAACGGTGATTTAATAAATTTGCGAGGTGAAAAATTTACAATTCCTATTCATACAAAGATTGTATATAATAAAAAACCTGTCACTTACATTACACAACCCACTTCTATTCGAAAAGTTAAACGAAGAAAAGCAACATCGCGCGGCACGCGATAGTGGGATACCCTTCGACCTATGTTCCTATGTATGTAGACATATACATATGCACATACTTTGAAATTATTCTCGACAGATGGCGCTCGCGCTCGCCCGCCTCCCTTGTTAGCTGACACAAGCACTTGGTTTTATGCACATACTTTCTTAAATAACTTCTGTCTTTATTGACCGATCGGATTATAATTTCGAGAATACGTAGATATTTTAATGAGCTTTGTATATGTTGAAGTCAGAAAGTTGTATCTTTAATACAGCGCTTATAAATTAAGTTCAAAAATTACATTATTAATTTGCGGGGGCGGTGGGCGTGGCACCCAACATTTGAAATAAACTTGATCTGCACCGGCTACACAGAAATGTTCATGCCAAATTTGGTAACTCTAGCTCTTATAATAGCTGAGATCTGTGTGTTCATCTGGTCATCCATACATCCGGACAGACAGACAGACATGGCTCAATCGACTCGGCTAGTGATCCTAAGCAAGAATATATATACTTTATGGGGTCTGCCACGCCTCCTTCTGCCTGTTACATACATTTGCACAAAGTTAGTATATCCTTTTTTGACCATTTTCAATGGTCGAAGGGTATAAAAATATTAATGTAGTGAAATCATGATGTTGATTGAAGTATTAGCTGTTGGAGAAAAAACCGACTCTAATGAAAGTATATCAAAAAAAGAGTATCATACTTATTCACCATATCAACAATCATTAAAACCTAATGATGAAATCAGAATTACAATTCAAAACCAGGTCTTGTATGTCCTCCCTCATGAGAGTTTTATCAATTTTCATGGTGTCATTGGTGAAGTTAAAGACAATAATACGCTGGACACTACAAATATTACTACAAAACTACGAAATAATTGTATGGCATATTTTCTGGATGAAATACGTTATGAAATAAATGGTGTTGAGATTGATAGAACAAAATTTGTTGGTACTACTTCTTCAATTAAGAACTATGTATCTTTGAATCAACTGGAGAGTAAGAGACTTTACAATTCTGGATGGACTGGATCTGGAGACTTTACTTCACAAAGTTATTTTGAATATTCAGTTCCACTAAAAAATTTACTTGGGTTTGCTAAAGATTTTAAGAAAGTTATATTAAACTGTAAAAATGATGAACTAGTACTTTTGATATCTAAAAATATGAATGAAGTTTATGATGCAGCCCACGCTGGTAATAATTTAAGACTAGAAATGCTGAGTATAACATGGAAAATTACTTATGTAACCCCAGTGATTCAGCTAAAATTAAATTATATGATATAATAAAAAGCGGCGCTAATCTTCCATTATCATTTCGTAGTTGGGATACCTATATTAACCCTAAACTTACTCAGGGTACACATCAAACGGCCTCGATTCGCATTAATTGCGTTTAAAGATGGAAATCAGTTTACCACAAACAATTTAACCAATCTAAAAGTCTATCTAAATTCTGAAACATATCCCTATGATGATTTAAAATTAGATTTTAGTAAGAATCGTTTCGCACACCTCTATGAAATGTATTCAAAGTTTCAAAATAGTTACTATAACCGAAACGAAACTCCATTACTTTCACCACATGATTTTCTAACTAAGGCACCGATTATTGTAATAGATTAATCATATCAAAATGAAATGGTCAAATCAGGTCTCATTGATGTTAGAGTATCAGCAGAGCTTAGTAGAACATCTAATGAAAGTACACAACTATATTTCCTACTCTTACATGATCGGTTAGTTGAATACAACCCGTTGAACGGATTAGTTCACCGCATTGTTTAACGGATATTAACGAGAGCAATTAGCACCAGTAATAGAAACAAGAACAACAACAACATGAGTAAAGATATTGTATCGATTGATATTCAAGGGTTCCTCGGAAACAACAAACAATTAATTTTTAAAGAAATTGGAGTGGTTTTTAGTAACATTAACGTTAGCACACTCAATTCTCATTTCATTATACATTCCTCATATGATTTTACTAAACTAAATAAACACTTGAGAAAAACTGCTGCTTGGATGACCAAGACCCATCATAAAATTTTCTGGAATGACGGTTTGAACTACTATAGAGAAGCTCAACAACATATAAGAAAAATAACTAGCGGAAAACAAATAATTTGTAAAGGATATGAAAAAAAAAGATTTCTAAAAACCTATGATATAACAGATATTCATGAACTTGGTTCTCCTAAATTTAAAGAAATGGATGGCAATCAGTTTCCATTTTTTCACTACATAATATGGGGTATGTGCATTGAATAATGCTCATAAAATTTTAAACTACTTTGAGTTGCGAGAGAGAACATCTTTAAACATGGAAGAAAACAATAACAGTCATTTTTCAAATTTAATAAATAAAATGAATATTTTAATATCTGACTTTGGAAATATATTAACCGAAGCGAATCTACAATTTCTTATCAAGTCATGGAAAATGTTCATGGAATTTGGAAATTTCAAAATTATAAAGACACAATTTGGAGAACATTTTGAATTCTGTAAATCTTGCTATGATAATACAGAAACATGTGCCTGCTTTTACTTTGTTATTCAACAACATGATGTTAAAAAACTTATTAAGTCATATAAACTACATGTCTAAAATACTTACATAAACTACCTTTGTCAAATGTAAACATTAAATAAAGAAAAAAGAGCACACAAGAAAAACTAGTTTCTTTGTTACAGGGGTGAAGCTAACTGTAGTCAAGGGAGAGAGAGAGAGAGGGGAAGAGAGAAAGGCTAGAAGAGAAAAACTATTTATAAAGTGACCTATTTCTTCAAACTGAAGCTCAGTTTAAAACGAGACTTTAAGGAAGGATGAATTCGAAAAGACTCTTAAAAAAAAAATATATATATATATATATATATATACAAATAAAGTAGCAACATGAACTCACTAGCAATAAAGGAATTTCTAAATCAGTATGATGGTATTATTCACCATCACGATATTAAAAAGATAAAAGAAATACGATCAAACTTGAAGCTGGCGGAAAAGTCTCCATACAAAACATCCATACATGGGACACATAGAACTTCATGTCCATGGTCTTCTGATGAGGCTCATGAAGGACCGGATGCCTGTGCATGCAGTTTTGAGCAACGTCAAAAAAACGATGCTGAAAAAATAATTGATTATAATAAACTAGCCTTAAGATTTATAAAATAAAAATGTTATTAAAAATTAACTTGTTGTTGTTGCTGTTGTTGTTTAGCTGTTCTTCAGCTGTTTAGCTGTTCTTTAGCTGTTATTTAGCTCTTTAGCTGTTGTTGCTGTTTAGCTGTGTAGCTGTTGTTGTTGTTTAGATGTTGTTGTTTAGCTGTTTAGCTGTTGTTGTTATTTAGCTGTTCTTTAGCTGTTTAGCTGTTGTTGCTGTTTAGCTGTTGTTGTTGTTTAGCAGTTGTTGTTGTTGTTTAGTTGTTGTTGTTGCTGTTTAGCTGTTGTTGTTTGGCTGATTAGCTGTTAGAAGGAGAACAGGTTCAAACAAACATAGTAAACCGTTAGGGCAACAGGTTGTAGTGTTTTGTTTACACACTAACATATCATGATAAGGATACTAATTTCACATGGGTTGTCATGTGAAATTACTCACACTGAATTATCAATTAGAAAATTACCATATTAAAATAGGGTTACTGATCATACACACACACACATACACAAAACTATTATTTATTTACATAATCAACAAGTTGTGGTGGTAGCTGTTTACACATTTCATGATTAAGCACGTGCTGACGATCAATTACCACGCTTAATGACACCCTTATCATAACGATCGCCACGTGCTGGCAATCAACTAGCACGCTTGAGGACACCCTTACCGTTACGATCGCCACGTCCTAACGATCAATTAGCACGCTTGAGGACACCCTTAGCGTTTTCATGCTCACGGTAACGGCTAGGGTCACAAAAGAGGCGATACACACATTAACATGTTGTGGTAGGGTGTCCCGGCCTCTCAAATATTACCCTCGTAAGCGATCTCCATGAGTCACATGCGTGTGTGCACTGACGCATGCATTCACCCACACACCCTAACACGTGTGTATGTAAACACGATCATGCATGCTCATTTGCATATACTCACCTGTTAACCTTTAACACTCCCCACCCTAATTCATCACCTCCACATATACATAACACCCAGCTATAATGCTAATTAGGACCCTACATTTCTGACCCCTCGTCACGCAACCCTAACCACTCCACTTTTTGTCCCATAAAAACCCATTAAATATGCTAATTAGGACCCTAAATTGACCGATCTAGCCCAAAAACCCATTAAATATGCTCATTAGGACCCTAAATTGACCGATCTACCCCAAAAAACCCAATAAATATGCTAATTAGGTACCTAAATTACCTAACCCCCCCTCGTCACACCCATTAATTTTTATTCCCCACTCCACTTCCTGTCCCAGAACCCCCATTATATATCTACTGTTAGGCAGCCTGAAAATGTAAATGTTGTTGATTGTAAATGGGTTTTTCTTTAAAATCAGATGAATTTGGAAATCCAGTTCGGTACAAAGCGAGACTAGTTGCGCGTGGTTTCACGCAGAAATATCATATTGATTATGAAGAAACATTTGCTCCTGTGGCTAGGATAGCAAGTTTTCGTTTCTTATTATCAATTTCCATTCAATATGATTTAAAAATACATCACATGGATGTAAAAAGTGCCTTTCTAAATGGAAAGTTAAAAGAGAAAATTTATATGAAAGTTCCTCAAGGTGTGTCATATGTAGTCGGTACTGTATGTAAATTGAATAAAGCAATTTACGGTCTCAAGCAAGCAGCTAGGTGCTGGTTCGAGGTGTTTGAGCAAGCTCTGAAGGAGTGTGACTTTGTTAATTCGCCAGTTGATCGATGTATTTATATTCTAGATAAAGGCGATGTAAGTAAGAACATATATTTACTTCTGTATGTAGATGATCTGATTATAGCAACAGCAGACATAAACCAAACGAAATATTTTAAAGAGTATGTAATGAACATGCTCAGAATGACTGACTTAAATGAAATACGGTATTTCATTGGAATGCGAATAGAAATTTGCAATGATAAAATACTCTTAAGTCAGTCTGCATATATTAAAAAGATTTTGAATAAATTCAAAATGGATGATTGCAAATCAGTGAGCACACCCCTTGCAAGCAAGCTGAATTATGAGTTGTTAAATTCGGATGAGAGATATGACGCACCATGTAGAAATCTAGTCGGCTGTCTGATGTATGTAATGCTTTGTACGCGACCAGACTTAGCTACTGCTGTAAATATTTTAAGTCGATATATGAATAAAAATAATGCAGAATTATGGGTATGCTTAAAAAGAATTCTTAGATATTTGAAAGGGAATATTGGTATAAAGTTAGTTTTCAGAAAAAAATGAAAATTATGAAAATATATTTACAGGGTATGTAGATTCTTACTGGGGAGGAAACGAGATAGACAGGAAAAGTACAACTGGTTTTATTTTTAAAATGTTTAATTCAAACACAATATGTTGGAACACAAAGCGTCAAAGTTCTGTGGCTGCTTCGTCGACTGAAGCTGAATATATGTCTTTATTCGAAGCAGTAAGAGAAGCTTTGTGGTTGAGATCTCTTTTAGAGAGTGTGAATATTAAATTAGAAAGACCTGCGGCAGTCACGATACATTGCGAACAAGTTCCACCAATCGATAGTTAAGTCGATGACAGACCAGCTGCAATCGAGTTAGAAGCTACCACTAAGAAAGCGACGGCATAAAGAGCTACACACAATTACGAAGATTAAAAACTGTAGAATTAAGTTAAATAAATGAATAAACATAATTTGCTACTTAATTCCATAGACCTATAAAAATATTTGAAGATAATCAGGGATGTATTAGTATAGCTAATAATCCCTCATGCCATAAAAGATCAAAACACATTGATATTAAATATCATTTTGCAAGAGAACAAATAGAAAATAATGTTATTTGTATTGAGTTTATATCCACAGAGAACCAACTTGCAGATATATTCACCAAGCCCTTACCAGCGGCACGTTTTCTTGACTTGCGAAGTAAAATGGGACTATCTGAAGAACAACCGAAATAACTAATAATAATATAGTTGTAAATAATTTTATGACTTCTGAAGACAGTCTTTAATTTTATTTCTCATAAAGAAATATGAAATATGTTTGTTTGTAGCTATTACTTTATTTAATTATAAGAGTGATCTGATTGGGTTTTATGGGTTTTCCCAATCCTAACAGCAAATGCTGGATTACTGTAATGTATCCTAAATGAATGAAAGTAGTGAAGAAAGCACAGTACCAAGCCACATTATAATAAGACAATTTATGTATTTTTTAATTTTGATTTCGTTTTCAAACTTAAACGTACAATGCAATTGTTGAGGGGGCGTGTTGAAATATGAAGCTAAAACATCCCCAAATTAGTATTTTATAAAATACCAAAAATGGCATTATAGTTCTTAAGTTATTCGGTCACACCTAAAGTGAAACACGCGGTGTATTCCTTCTCTTTTGATTTTGACACTTACGAGAGTGGCTGGTTGCTGGTGCTTAAATAAAAAGTTAACATATCAATATAACACTATCTGGTCTAATTATTTAATTATTTAACGCAGAATCCCAATACATTTCATGATTAACCACGTGCTAACGATCAATTAGCACGCTTGAGGAGACCCTTAGTGTTTGAATGCTCACGGTCACGGCTAGGGTCACAAAAGAGGCGATACACACATTAACATGTTGTGGTAGGGTGTGCCGGCCTCTCAAATTTTACCCTCGTCAGCGATCCCCATGAATCACATGCGTGTGTGCACTGACGCATGTATTCACCCACACACCCTAACACGTGTGTATGTAAACACGATCATGCGTGCTCATTTGCATATACTTACCTGCCAACCCCATGAGTCACACGTGTATGCACTGAAGCGTGCATGCACCCACAAACCCTAACACGTGTGCATGTAAACATGAATTCGGAAAATTCAAAGAACGTATCCAACTACATATTTACTCGATGAGCTTAATGGAAACCCCATTGAGAGGGATTTTATAAGCAAGAGATAAACCCGTTTCCCGCATACATATCTGGTGGAAAAAATTTTGAAACGAAAAGGAGATAGAGTCTTTGTGCGTTGGCTGAGTTTCCCTACCTCTCAAGATAGTTGGGTGCACAAAAATGAAATTCTATAAATATATACTTTGTAATCTAATATAATATTTACCTCCCCACTTTAAACCGATAAATATATTAAATTTAAAACAATTCATATTGTATTTTTTAAATATTTCTTTAATTTCAAAATTTTCTTTATATAAACTTATACTAACAACAAAGGTTTTATTCTTCATTTCAAAATTTTCTTTATATAAACTTATTTTAACAACAAATGCTTTATTATAGTATGCGCCTATGTAATATTAAGAACATTTAAGTACAATAGCATATAAACACATAGCAGCACTTTGTTGCTATGTTTATGCAACCAATAAGGCCCAAGGCGGATGAAACATGATCGTCCACTTGAAGGCTACAAAGTATAAGTGCATGGTCAGCATTCCCACGCCGACCAAATGCCTAATACATAAGTGCATAACTCGCTCTCTCGATAAGCATATACATATATGTAATCTGGCAACCCTGTCGGTACCGATCGAGTGGACATCCCTTTTTAAAAACTAACACAATAATCGATAGTCATAGTCAACACACGAAGTCGTAAAGTGGTGCAAAAGTTGTGATTCAAGTCGAAAGTTGAAGCCGCACACAGCAGTACAAATATTAAGTTTTTAAATTACCTAATCAAAACACTAAAACACCAATACCTAAATATAATTATCTTATTCTTAAAACTATTGAAATAAAACTTATATGATTTAAAATACATCTTAAATCTTACATGGGGGCTCAACCGTTCAGAACAGCCTCAACAGTTCAGAACAGCCAAAATCGTGCAGAACAGCCGCAAAAAATTAAGTGACAGTTGATAAATGCCAATAATACAAAGAACATATAAAATACAAGTGTGGATACTAATGCTGTTATAAGCTGTCGTTAAAAAACATTAAAGTTGCTAAAGTTGTTAAAATTGTTACAGTTGATACAATTTTTAAAGTTGCTACAGTTGAAAAAAGTTGTGAAATTGTGAAATCATGTTGCGTTCCAGTAAGAAAAATAAAAATGCTGCGCAATTTCAGCAAACAAACGAAAAGAAGAAGGCAGATGACAAAAAATCTAAAGAACCGTTGGATCAATCGTACGAAATAAAACGTAGAAGCATAAAAGAAGATCAGGAAAAAGTGAATGAGATAGCAGCAGTTGAAAGAGAGGACACTGAAATTCTAAGAAAAATGCAAACCGTAGAAAATTCGACGAATGAAGAAATTGAAGATGAAGAAGAAGTTAAAGAAGAGAACAATTTTGTGCGTGAAAACCGTTACGCAGATACACACACATATATGCAGAATAGTGAAATGTCCGTATTGATAAAAATGCTGACAGAAAAATATGACAATAATCAAAATAAAAACTTTATAACAATTGAAAGTTTCGCAAAAGTGGTTCCAGATTTTGATGGTTATTCGATACCAGTTCTGCAGTGGATACATAATTTTAACGAAAATGCAGAAGCATATGAACTAAGTGAGAAACAAAAATATGTAAACGCGCGTAGTAAAATGATAGGAACGGCAAAACTATTTCTTGAGACAATTACTGTGTCAAATTACGAATCTTTATGTACATCGTTAATTGATGAATTTGATACACAGCTGAGCAGTGCACAAATACACAAAATGTTGCAAAATCGTAAAAAACGCGGATCAGAAAATGTTCATGAATATATAATTCAAATGCGTAAAATAGCAGCTCTTGGACAAATTGCAGACAAATCAATAATAAATTACATTGTCGATGGTCTCGAAGTAAGAGATGATTTAAAATATCCATTGTACAGTGCGTGCTCGTTTAAAGAATTGTTAAGTCGATATGAACTAGTGCTGAAAGTTGACAAAAACAATGCAGTGAATAAGTATAAAAAAAAAGACAAAGCGGGAGAAAAGCAGCAACAACAAAATATCCAAAAACAACAACAACATTGCTTTAATTGTGGATCGAATGAACATAAGAGAGCAGAATGCAAAGAACAGACAAAATGCTTTAAGTGCAGTGGTGTTGGTCACATTTCAAAACATGTCCAGGTGTAAAACAATCAGTTAATGTCGTCGTAAAAGACAATCGCGTCAAAGAAATTAAGATCGGTGAAACAAACGAATTGTGTTAAATAGATACGGGTTCTGATGTGTCACTTATGCGAAAAGATAAGTATGACAAGAAATTTAATAAACATAAGCTGCAAAAAAACTATATTAAACTATTCGGTTTGGGTAATGTTGCTACCCCTGTGCTTGGTGAATTTGCTGAACAAGTAAAAGTTGATGGACTTATTACAAATCATACATTCCTCGTTGTTCCAAATGCGAATATGAAACATTACATTATTGTTGGTTATGATTTTCTAAAAAAATTCATAATAAAGTTGGATGCCAATGGCTATTCATTTGAAAAAGAACAGGTAATCGCTGATGTCGAATATGCTGACGTGAACGTTAACAATATGGTGAATGTAGTCGATGATTTTGAAGTTGATGTTGAACCAAAATATAAGGAACCTATAAAGCAGTTAATCGAATATTACAAGCCGAAGGATAACATTGCTGAATGTAATAAAGCTGAGCATATCTCCAAACGTTGACAATATAGTTTTTCGTGAAAGCCCAAGCAGATTAACAATTCCAGAACGCGAATTTGTCCGAAAACAAGTTGAAGAATGGTTAACCAATGGAATTATAAGAGAATCTACTTCCAATGTTGCAAGCAATGCCGTGTTGGCAAAGAAGAAAGATGGCTCTTACAGATTGTGCGTTGATTTCCGTAAATTGAACTCGCTAGTTCTTAAAGATAGATTTCCAGTCCCAGTCGTTGAAGACGTTCTAGAAACAATGCAAAATGCCAAATATTTCTCTGTTTTGGATTTAAAAAATACAAACGCTACAGTCAGGTGCTGACTGTATAAGGCCATGGATTATCTTAGTATACCGTAAAAAAGTTTGTAAATAACAGAATAGAATCGCCGCTCGAATTTTCCAATCGAATTTCTGCAATCTGCAGACATAGATAACTTATTTATATTCGGATATTTATAAAAACTCGCAATGAAAATTGCGCTTTATTTGGATTAATATTAAAAATTTGGCGGAGATCAATTTTATACAGTTTACGACGACACGCGCACTTTGAATTAACGAACAGAAGAAGAAGAACGCATAGACAAAGCAGAAGCGAAGTGTCGCAACCATTAGACTGAGTGAGAGGGCAATAGGTATAAGTATGCATTTCTAGCGTGTACCAAAATTTATTTCATGTGTTTCTTGTTGATTTTTTGGCACTAGCTAGAGCTATTCAGTGGCTGAGTGGATTATGTGTCGGACTGTAAGGCCAATAATGCTGACCATGTTTCGGGGTTCGATTGCTACCACGATCCGGCATATGAAATTTTTTGTTTTTCATTATTTTTCATTACAATATTTTAAAAGTTCAAAACATTGAAAAGGGGCGGTTTTTTTAAGTTTTTGGTACGCAATATATGCAATTAGAACCTAGTTTTCTTTCGTTGGTACACAACAGTAACTCCAAATCTAATTGTATTGTACATAAGTATGTACATACATACGTTCAATAATGTGTGTTGAAGTGGGATGCCAATACATACATGTGGATATATAGACATGTATGTATGGGCGTTCCACTCGCACATTCATAACTTTTAAAGGACTTGTAGTGAAACGGTGGAACTATCGTCTGCTTATGATGGTGCCGGGCTGCCAGATCGGGCTCATATCGATGAGGCTGCGTCGCTGTTATGTTCTAACATTCTGATTGCAAAATATTGAGAGCAAAACAAAATAACAATATCCAATAAGAATCATATTGAACTTGCAAAGTCATAAAAGGCAAAATACGGAAAGAGTGACGGCATTGAAGAACGCATTGTTTACTTTCGGCTCGCGTCTTTTTGATGCGTGCTAAATATAATAAAAATAATAAACTTTATTTATAAATAATTAATATTATTTGTAACTATTACAATTTTATTGCATAACATAGTATGAAAACAAAATGAGGAAAAACTATATTTTATTGAAATTTAATTAAATAATACAATTTGTTTTTAGCTGCTATATTACAGCCCGCTTGACTGCAACTTTTCTTTTAGTTTATCAGAATAAAATAAATAAACAAAATAAAATAATAATTAATTAATAAATGACAATTCATAACTCGCACCCGCCTCAACCGGGAGTTGAACACACGCACTCTCTCACAGTCAATTTAATTTGCCGTCTGCCACTCTAACCACTCGGCCATTGTCTCACTCCTTAGCCCATCAGCAAAGCTGCATTGTGAACCAATTCTGTTATCATACAACGCAAATAAAATGTTTAAAATGCTGTGTGTCTGACGCTAGATTCGAACCTCGGTATGCTTGTGTAAATTAGGTCTGCTTAAGTATATATGTTCAAAGTGAGTTTAATTAGTATCATATCTCACTTATTAATAGTCCGATTTAAATGAAATTTTCACATAACGCCCGTGGCAAGGTATTTATCATGTAAGATATACAACTTTGGTTGTTGAGCTAATTTTGTAGTTGTTAAATAGTTATTACTGATTTATAGAGGCGGAAAGGGGCGTGTCCAAATTTTACAAAAACTTTGAGACACTGCAATATATATGTATGTTGTCGCAAAATTTGATGACTCTAGCTCTTATAGTTTCTGAGATCCAGGTGTTCATACAGACAGACAGACGGACAGACGGTCAAACGGACAGACGGACAGACAGACATAGCTCAATCGACTCGGCTACTGATACTGAGTCAGAATATATATAGTTTATGGGGTCGGAGATGCCTCCTTCTGCCTGTTACGCACATTTCCGTTCCGACAAAGACAATAGTCCAAGAATTTTATTAAAATCCATGTCCTAAAAATGGTTTTTTCCACGTTGAAATTGAGGAGACAAGTAAGAAATATAGTGCGTTCGTTATAGAAGTGGGACTATACGAATTTAATAGAGCACCATTTGGATTTTGTAATACACCTGCAGTATTTGTTCGATACATAAACTATATATTTCAGCAGTTGATTAATGATGGTATAATGGAAATTTGTGTAGACGACATTGTTATTTTTGGAGACTCAATTGATCAGTGTCTCAAGAATATGGCAACAGTTTTAAACAAAGCGGAAGAGTTTGGTTTGCAAATAAAATGGTCTAAGTGTCAATTTCTAAAAAAGAGGATTACTTTTCTAGGCCACGAAGTTGAAAATGGACAAGTATGGCCAGGCCAGGAAAAAATCAAAGCTGTTAAAAACTTTCCATTACCGAAGAACATAAGAGGTGTACAGGCATTCCTTGGGCTAACGGGATACTTTCGTAAGTTCATCAAAGACTATTCTCTAATAGCAAGACCGTTGACGCAGTTATTAAGAAAAGATGCAGAGTTCAAAATAAAGGGAATTCAAATACAAGCTGTTGATAAACTAAAGGAATGTTTAACCAGCGAACCTGTACTAAAAATTTACAAACAAAATGCTAAGACTCAGTTGCACGTTGACGCATCAAAAGATGGCTTTGGAGCAAATCTTATTCAGCATGACAACAAGTGGCACCCTGTAATTTATTACAGCAAAAAGACAACTCCACAAGAAGAAAAGATGCACAGTTATTTTCGCGAAGTAAAAGCAGCATATTAAGCAACCAGAAAGCTTCGTCATTATTTAATGGGTATTCAATTCACCTTAGTAACTGATTGTGTAGCTTTTAAAATGACCGCAGTTAAAAAAGATGTTCCCAGAGAAGTGGTACAATGGTTAATGTACCTGCAAGATTTTTCATACATCATCGAACACCGTGCTGGAAATAGAATGAAGCATGTGGACAGTCTAAGTCGATTTCCAGTTATGATAATAACATCAGAGGTACAAACGCAACTGTTAAGGGCTCAACGCAAAGACGAACACTTAGCAGCAGTTGCAGAAATTCTTAAAGAAAGGCCGTATGCTGATTTTAAAATGAAGAATCCATTATTGTTCAAGCAAATAAACGGAACTGATCTGTTAGCTGTACCGAAAATCATGGAAAGAGAAATAATCAGAAATGCACACAATTTTGGTCATATGGGAGCACAGAAAACAATACATGCGATTAGGCAGAATTACTTCATTCCCCATTTAGAGAAAAAAGTTGGAGAATTGATATCAAACTGCATAGAGTGTATAATTCGAAATAAAAAGTTGGGCAAGTAGGAAGATTATTTACATTGCATAGATAAGGGTGACAAGCCGTTGACTACACTTCACGTTGATCATCTCGGATCTTTAGACGCAACATCTAAACAATATAAGTATATACTAGCAGTTGTGGATGGTTTCTCAAAATTTACTTGGTTATATCCCACAAAGTCGACTGATGCTGCAGAAGTCATAAAACATATGAGTTCATCGGTAACGATATTCGGAAACCCACAACGTATTATCAGCGACAAAGTAGCAGCTTTTACGTCGAAACATTTCAAGGAGTTCTGTGCTGATCACAAAATAGACCATGTAGAAACAACCACTGGAATCCCGAGAGGAAATGGACAAATAGAGAGAGTGAACAGAGTCATACTGTCAGTATTGGCAAAAATGTCAGCAGCTGAACCATCTAAATGGTACAAATACACATCGAAGGTGCAAAAAGCGATCAATGCGCATGTTCACTCATCAACTAATTTCACACCATTCGAAATTATGTTTGGTGTCAAAATGCGAAATGAAAATGAAGCTGATCTGATCGAAATTCTACAAGATGAATTGTTGGCTGGCCTACAAGATGACCGTAATCAAATGAGAATGCAAGCGAAAGTTCAAATTGGTAAGACACAAGAAACCTATAAACGAAACTATGATAGAAGGCGCAGAGGACATCATGGTTACCAATTGTCAGACTTGGTCGCCATCAAAGTTACTCAGTTTGTCAATGGCAGCAAGTTGGGCAACAAATACATTGGACCATACGAAGTAATCAAACTTAAGCGAAATGGGAGATACGATGTTAGAAAAGTTGCTGACTTCCAAGGTCCAAATCAGACTTCAACCAGTGCTGATTATATGAAGCTTTGGCGATATTTCGAAGAAGAAGATGACGATAACCCTGGAGATTCATCTGAGGCAGATGAAGAGCAGGATGGCCGAGTGTAATCTGGCAACCCTGTCGGTACCGATCGAGTGGACATCCCTTTTTAAAAAATAACACAATAATCGATAGTCATAGTCAAGACACGAAGTCGTAAAGTGGTGCAAAAGTTGTGATTCAAGTCGAAAGTTGAAGCCACACACAGCAGTACAAATATTAAGTTTTTAAATTACCTAATCAAAACACTAAAACACCAATAACTAAATATAATTATCTTATTCTTAAAACTATTGAAATAAAACTTATATGATTTAAAATACATCTTAAATCTTACATATATAAGATATACATAAGAGAGCCGCTCCGCTGCTGGCGTATTCGGTAGCGCAGCTACGCGGTTTAGCCTAAGACGAAATATATTTAAGAATGACATCACAGACACTGTGAAAGAGTTGAACTGGCAGAACCATTTCTGCCAAGCAAGAATTAAACAATATTAAACCAGTAAGAAAAGCAACAGTCGCGCGGCACGCGACAGTGGGATACCCTTCGACCCATGATCTAGTGTAGTTAATTTGTTAAATCCATACACATACACATAGGCACATGCTTGAAAATTATTCCCGACAGATGGCGCTCGCGCTTCGCGCTCGCCCTCCTCCCTTGTTAGCTGACACAAGCACTTGGTTTTATGCTCATACTTTCTTAAATAACTTCTGTGTTTATAGTCCGATCGGAATGCAGTTTGAAGAACAAGTAGATATAACTATCAGCTTAGTATATGTTGAAGTCACAAAGTTGTATCTTTTATACAGCGCTTATGAATTGAGTTCAAAAATTAAATTATTGATTTGCGGGGGCGGTGGGCGTGGCACCCAACATTTGAAATAAACTTGATCTGCGCCGAGTATATAGGAACCTTCATTCCGAATTCGGTGTCTCTAGCGTTTATAACAGCTGAGATCTGTGTGTTCATCTGGTCAGACAGACATCCGGACATCCGGACATCCGGACATCAGGACATCCGGACAGACAGACGGACATGGCTCAATCGACTCGGCTAGTGATCCTGAGTAAGAATATATATACTTTATGGGGTCTCCGAGGCCGCCTTCTGCCTGTTACATACATTTGCACAAAGTTAGTATACCCTTTTTTGACCATTTTCAATGGTCGAAGGGTATAATAAAAACCTAAGACAGCCTGACGGCTACTAAAACTAAAAACGAGTGTTATCAATGTCTACACATTACATGGCGACCGTGACAGTCGTCCAACGATGGCCAAATTGACGCAACAATAAATACATATCGGAGGAAACTGGACTGGAAAACTAAAAAAAAAAATATACCGAGAAATCATTACATGGAGCTTACAATTGCCAAACTGAGAAAAAATCTGAGTGAGTAGAGTTGTATTGAGGCATGGGAAAGCACCGTGGCGGTCTAAAGACTAAGCTGAACAAACGTATTGACCACGTAAGGTGGCAAATATACGGTCAGCAAACGCCACCGGTTTGGTCGAAAGCTCTAAAGCTACATGCAGAGCTAGACCACCTGCTGCAATATCAGTAAGAATTGAAGACCCAAAAACTCGAGAAAACTCACTCAGAAAATACTAAAATTATAACAATAATTAATGAAGTTCCAAAACCAATAGCATGTCCAGCACCAGTACCGCCACTACCGAAGCCTAAAAAGACCTGCCCACCGGACTGCGGAGGAGTCTGGAGTCCTGACTGCCTGGGGACTTGTGAGCATCCATCAACATCATCAGCAGCCCAGAATTAGACAACAGCGAGGGAGTGTCAGCGTGCCACCCCCGGCGACGCCCAGCTGACACCAGCAGATGAACATCAGCAGCCCACAATTAGACAGCAGCGAGGGAGTGTCAGCGTGCCACCCCGGCGACGCCCAGCTGACACCAGCAGATGAACATCAGCAGCGGCAAAAAAAAAATGTTTAACTAATTAATCATAAATATAAATATATAAGAAAAAATTTATAAAACACATTGTAAAATGGAGCATATACTACTATGCCCTGTTAACCCAATATGGCCCGTGAAGCCATAGCTAGAATCAGGCAGGCATTAATGTAAAACAAAATTTTTGTTTTTACCTAACATTGACAAAATTTAATGAAAGAAATAATTGCCAATATAAATGTCCATAGAGACAAATAAAATAAGCAAAATTGAAAACATATATAAAAATAAAGAAGATTTTTTACAAAACTCTAAAATTGGTATACCCAAAAATTTTTTTTAAAAAAAAAAAAAATTATTATAAAAAAAGAAAAATTAAAAAAAAAAGAAAAAAAAAAATAAAATTTTTTTTTAATAAAAAAAATAATAAATTTTATTTAAATTAATTAAATAAAACAAAAAATTTATTTAATAAAAAAAGAAGGAAAAAAAATAAAAAAAAAAGTATTGAGAAAGAAAATAAAAAAACAAAAGTAGAAGGGAAGGAGTGGCACCACTATGGAGGAAGCAATGATTAAAAAAAAAAAAAGGGGAAAAGGAAACGGTTTTTTTTTTTTTCAATGTTTTGCTTATTTATTGAATCTTCCCTTTTGCTTAAGAGACTAACAATAAGTTTTCAAATCTTAATCTAAACTAATTAAATATCATTTTATGAAATGATTCGTGCTGTGTGGCCTAACAATTTAACGCTGGGCTGGTTGGTCGTTCCGGTGCAGTCGACTTTGGCTGCATACTCGAATAAGTTTTCTTGCAAGAGGATTTGGATGTGAGGCTAGTTTTTCATTGTATTTTACTTTCTTCTCTGCTATTGTCTCAATGACAAGTTTTATTTGTAAGTCTCTGTGTATATTCTCGTTCCGAAGATACCATGGAGCTCCAGTAATGATTCTCAAGATCCTAGACTGTGCTCGCTGTACTATGTCGATGTTGCTTCTCGATGCGTTGCCCCATAGCTCGGAGCCATAGGTCCATATAGGTTTTAAAACGGAGTTATATAAGAGGACTTTGTACTCCAAGCTTAGGGGAGAGCGAACGTTTATAAGCCAGTGTAGATCCCTTGCTTTTAGTCTGAGGTGCGTCGTCTTGGCCTCTATGTGTTTCCGCCAGGTGAGCCGCTTGTCCAGATGAATACCTAAGTATGTTACGTTATCGGCTTGTGGGATGCGCGTGTGGTTCATTACCAAGGGCGGGCAGCTTTTTTTTGTTTAGGGTAAATGTTACATGTTTGCACTTTTCTTCGTTTACTCGTATGCGCCAATCTGCAAGCCAATGTTCTACACAAGTTAGATGGCGTGCTAGTTGCATCGTAGCTTTTACTGGGCACCTGGATCGACTTAGTATTGCAGTGTCGTCAGCGAATGTGGAAATCGTTAGCTGGTAGTTTGTTGGGATGTCCGCCGTGTATATGGTGTATAGGATTGGGCCCAGAACACTTCCTTGAGGCACTCCGGCTTCTATAGTACAATCGCTTGAAGTGCTTGAACTGCATCTAACCGCGAACACTCTTTTATATAAGTAAGACTTTAGAAGCTTATGTATGTTTTGAGGCAGCAGTTTGATTATTTTAAACATAAGTCCATCCAGCCATACTCTATCGAATGCTTGTGCAACGTCTAAGAATAGAGCTGTGCAATATTCACGATGTTCAAAGGCAGTGCGAATTTCTGTTGTGATGCGGTTAACCTGTTCAATGGCTCCATGTTGTGCCCGAAAACCAAATTGGTGCGATGGGAGTGTGTTGTGTGTTTTGAGGTGGGGGCTGATACGTAGCAGCAGCACTTTTTCAAATAGCTTGGAGAGACAAGTAAGTAAGCTTATTGGCCTGTATGATGATGGCTGTGTTTTGTCTTTCCCAGGCTTAGGGATCATAATTATAACTGATTTCTTCCACTTTTGAGGGAAGTATCCAATTTTAGTAATTGCGTTGAAGAGCAAGCAGATTCGTAGAACTGCACACATTGGGAGTTCGATGATCATTTTCGGGGTTATTAAGTCGTAGCCAGGCGATTTTCCAGTTTTCAGTTGCTCTTTAATGACTTTCGTTATCTCGCTTGGTCGAAATTCTATAGGATCTTGTGGTGCTAAGTCAGATGCAGTTAAAGGCGGGAGAATAAATGAGTTAGTCGCTGGATTTGGTTGAAATACTTTTTTAAGATGATCAGCGAAGACTCTTGCTCTGTCCGTGTCACTGCGAGACCAGTTTCCGGTAGAGTTACGGAGAGGTACAACAGTTTCTGTTGGTGCCTGTAGGTTCCTGTGGGCTTTCCACAACGAGTTCTTTGTGCCTGTGGGGGTGAGATTCTCGATGTACCTTAGTTGTGCGTCCGCTTCTTCTTTCTTAAGCGCTTTGGTAAGTCTGCGAGAAGCTGCTTTTAATCTACTCTTTGCGCCAGGTGATCTGTGCTCCTGCCACTCCCTTCGAAGTCGTCGTTTTTCAAGCACAAGCAGTTCAGTATCTCTACTTGTCTTGTTAAACTTTATACTGCATACATGGTTGTCTTGTGGAGTTGACGCTTTTGCTGCTGCAACAAGTATTGATTCTATATCACCAACAAACTGATCAATGTCTTGCTCGGTTTCCAGGGGACTAGAAAAGCCGGTATGGGAACAAACATATTTTTTGTACCTCGCCCAGTTGGTCCTATTGCTTGTAAGCCTATACGGTCGCTCGATGTGTTGTAGCTGGTATAAAAGATGAAAGAGCACCGGACAGTGATCAGATGAGAGTTCTGGAAGTGCCTCAGCTGTAATCATTGATTGGGATATCCTTTTTGTGATGGCAAAGTCAATCAAATCTGGAAGCTTCATGGGATCTGCTGGCCAGTATGTAGGCGCTCCCGGGGAAACATAGTTTAGTTTGCGTTGTGGTTTGATGATTGCGTTGTACAGCTGTTTTCCTTTAGGGTTCGCTATCCGAGATCCCCAGTACATGTGTTTGGCATTCCAATCGCCAGCTGCAACAAACCTTTCACCAAACGAGTCAAAAAGTGTTGTGAATTTTTCCTCAGAGATTGTGAAGCGAGGTGGGCAATAGACAGCAGCTAGAGTGAGAGCACCGTTATGGCATTGGATGTTTATAGAGGTACATTGTAAGCAGTCTTCTTGCCAATTACCAAGAAAGTGGTGCTTAATTCGCAATCGTATTAGTATGCCAGTGCCTCCATGGGCCTTGCCATCCGGGTGATTCGTAAAGTAAAATTTATATCCTGGTATTTGGAAGTTGTACTTTTCGGTGAGGTGAGTCTCTGAGAGTAGCATAACGTCAATGTTTCTTTCGGCTAAGAACTGAGCAAGTTCTAGCTTGTGCCGCGAAACGCCATTAGCGTTCCAGGTAGCTATTATTAAGGGAGTCATTATCCTGTTTTAGAAGAAACGAGCATTTGAATAAGGATGTTTTGGTTCCTCATAAGCTCTTGCATAGTTTCTTGCATGAAGGTCATGAAGTCTTTCATGCTTTGCTGCATCGAAAGCATAATCGCTTCAATGCCAATTGGCTGCTGTTGCATGTTCTGTGTGTTTAATTGTTTATTTGCGTTTATTTGGCTAATATTATGCTGGACGCTGGAGGTGACTGCTGTTGGTACTTTGATCCCTGATTTTAGTACACTTGCAAAGGAGGAATTTGGCATTGTTCGGTGGCTGGCAGACGAAGGGATGTTAGTTGTAGTCGGTTCCATTACTTTGTGAATTGTTGGTTCGATACGATCTCGAGCTGAATCTACTCGTTTGTTTAGGCGACTCTTGAGTTCCTTGTAAACAATGCATCCTCGCCAGTTGGCTGTGTGTTTTTCGCCACAGTTGCTGCATAACTTAATTGAACTGTCGTTTTTATTCTTAGGACAGTTTACAGTACTGTGGGCTTCGCTGCAAACGACACAGATAGATTTTAAGGTGCAGTACGCTTTGGTGTGGCCATATTCTTGGCAGTTGGTGCACTGCACAGGTTGCCTGCGCTTGTGTGGCTCTTCTACGGTTATTCTTCGGTGCAGTAAATACTGTAGCTTATATATAGGATGTACTTCATTTTTGTTGTTTTTCTGACTCGATGGCTCCAGTTCGACTTTAAAGAGTGGCTGCGGCTCTTTGTTCCTGTTGAGAATGTTGATCACAGTTTTGGCGTTGAAGTTCTTCTCCTTTAGTGCCGCGATAATTTCGGATGAGGTCACTGATGACTCTATTCCTTTAATGACAACCTGCAATCCTTTGGCACTTTTCAGCTGGTAGGTATAGTAACTCTTCCCAGCTTCGTCCAGGTACTTGGTCACTGATCGGTGGCTAGACTCATCCTGAGTCTGCACTTTCGTTTCTTGTATGTTGCCCTTAGTAAGAGGTATAACATGGAACTTGTTTTCTCCGATAATTGCAACTAGTTTGTTAACCAGCGTACTTGAGGTTTTCTCACGTATATATATTGGTGGCGGCTTTATCTTCTTCTGCTCCTGTTCCTGCACTTCACAGTCGTCCAGTAGTGCAAACCTATTTGAACTTGAGTCATTGGCAGCGTTGGCGCGGTTTATTTTCGGCTGATTACCCTGCTTGTGTTGTGGGCTTAGCTTTCGCTTTATTTGGATGTAGCGATCCAGCCCTGTTTGACAAAGTTTTTTGTTTTGTTTTGGTTCTTGTCCGCTTTTGCTTTCAAGAGTCGGTGTGAGTGCTCTTACTTTCGTTGTTGTTGATTCAGCGGAATTGTACACCGCTGTCGGTATTGAGCATAGAGTTGATGTTGATGTTGTTGCAGTTGTTGTTGCTAAAGGTGCAGTTGCAGTAGATATCGTGATTGCTGTACTGGTAGCTAAGGAACTTGACACCGTTTGGAATGGAGAGAGCGTAAGAGAGACGCTCTCAGTGCGTTCGGGTTCACTTCGTGCAGTCATAAGCATTGGTGAGCAAGACCGCGATCGTTTGCATTCTGCAGGTGCTAGGTCATTGACCGGGTGGATGATTTGGCGCTCGCGGGCGTCAGACACGACGGTGAAGTACGCATTGTTCCGCTGCAAAGAGAGACGGCGCTCGTCTTGCTCTTTTTGCCGCTGAGCGCGCAATTCGCGTTGGCTCATTTTAGAACGATCGATTTGTTCGTTGTCTATTTGTTTTTTAGTTTTACTTTATTATTCCACACACAGAAAGTTTTGTAGGATAGCAATTTAACATTGCCAATAGCGTCTCTTTCGCTTTCGATTTATTTATTTATTTTATGTTATTAACTATTTTCTTCACGAAAATCAAGTGATTTTATACGGCCAGTAGCGTTCGGTCAGCCTATTCGCCCATGTTTTCACAAGGGATGAAATAGTTGACCACCCCACGCCGCAGAAGGGTTCGGGACCATGCAGAGGGGCTGATCGCCCGCGCTAGACCCCGCCCTCCGTTAGTTCATCCGCTAGCTCCTACTCGTTGCCCTGGAAACCAGAGTGACCAGGTACCCATAGAAGGGTAACTTTATTCCTATTGGAAAGCCTCTGGAGGCAGGTTCCAACAACCACCCCCCAAAATGAACCCACCTTTTTTGAGGAGAGGGCTAGTATGGCAGCTTGGCTATCCGAGAAGATGTAGATATTCGCTCCTCTGATCCCCTTCTCAAGGATAAGACGACAGCAGAACTCGATGGCATGAACCTCTGATTGAAAGACCGTGGGCCACTTGCCCATAGCAATCGAGGTTTTGGAGTTGGGACCATGTATTCCAGCTCCAACCCCCTGATCAGTCTTTGACCCGTCGGTATACCAGTGTATACCATGAGGGTCACTGATGGGGTTGCCAGCATCCCAGTCCCTCCGGTCCGGGATGAGGGTTCTGAATTTTGTGCCAAAGAAGAGTTCCTTGGTCATAGAATCTGATCTAGAGCAGATCTCTAAGCCAGGAATGTCTTTGATAAGTCTAGCATGCCCCGATTCGGTAGCTAGAAGCCCGGATTGAAGCTTGATTCTAAGAAGACTCATAGCGGCGACTTCTTGTATTTGAATGTGCAGCGGAGTCAAATTTAAAATTGATTCCATTGCTGCTGTGGGACAGGTGCGAAGTGCACCCGTCAAAGACAGGCAAAGCAGCCTATGCAGTTTAGTGCATTTGTTGATGGCAGTGACCTGCGTAACCTTTTGCCACCATACAATGGCAGCGTAGGTAACGATGGGTCTTACCATCATCTCAAATAACCACCGAATGGTGCAAGATTTGAGACCCCAGATCCTGCCAAAGAATCTTCTGCAGGCCCACATGGCATGAGTTGCCTTTGATAGGGAGTTGTTTTAATGGGAGTTCCAGTTCAGTCTTTTATCGAGAGTTACCCCTAGATATTTAACCTCGCTGGAAAGTCCCACGGGAGAGTCGCCAATGTGCAATTGTCCTATGTCAACGGAATGGCGCTTAGTGAAGGGAACGATGATTGCCTTTTGTGGATTGATGCTCAGACCAACATCTTCGCACCATCTACAAACCATGTTCAGAGCAGATTGCATCAGTTCTGTCACGGTGTTGGCAAAGTTCCCGTTCACTACGATAGCCAGGTCGTCAGCGTAGCCGATTGCTACCACGCCCTGTTCTGCAAGGATGCTCAGTAGTTCATTAACTACTAGGGACCAGAGTAAGGGGGATAAGACCCCTCCCTGGGGACATGCCTTAACCGCACTAATAAAAGCGGTCGTAGAGTCCAAGTGAGCATAGCATCAATCCATCGGATTAGAGGAAGGACGATATTTATGCGCTCCAGCGCAGCAGAAATAGACCCGTAGCCGGTATTATCGAAAGCACCCTCTATATCAAGAAAAGAGCACAGAGCAATGTTCTTGGATACGAGGGCTCTTTCGATTTTGCCTCGTACGGCCCGTTGTGGGCCTGGGGGCAGTCACCACAATGACCGGGGGTTTAGGGATTTCGGTTTTCAGCGCGACTGCGGCTGCGGCACTAGTGGACGCCACCAGAGATTCAGCCACTGCTGTCACGCCGGTGGAGGCCACCGTTGCCGCCGCCGGAGGAGCGCTGATAGGGGGGGGAATGGTTGGAGATGGGGAAGGGGACAGGGCAGGAGTGGGAGAGACCCTGACGGCGGAGTTCTTAAGGATAAGTTTCACCCTGGTGAACCGGTATTTCACATTACCCTTAAGATCCGTCAGGACCTTATACGACGCCTCGTCGACCATCATCGCGAGGTGCGTCGTTTTGCCGTTAAGGCTGTGTTGAACCACCCGCCACAGCTCTTGGTGAGCTCTTGGGAACTCAGATTCCTCCAACAGTTTGACATCAACAGTTTGACTTAAGTAGTGGATTTTGGCATATTGAATTAGATCAATTTAGCTCGGACTTAACAACTTTTATGACTCCTTTTGGACGATTCAAATTCAATAGAGTACCATTTGGCCTAAACTGTGCGCCAGAAATGTTTCAACGGAAAATGATTAGTATTTTTGGTGATTTACCTGGAGTCATGGTATATTTTGATGATCTTGCTATTTGCGCAGATAATAAGGATGAACAAGACTGTCTATCACATGCTCAATTATCAGACATTTCAGAGATTGAAGGTTTATCTGGAGTCATTCATTCAGTTATTAAATCAATTTGTGTAGCACAAGACAACTATGATATTTATCGTCGGAGCCTAGAAGAAGATGAAAAATATAATCGCATTGCTTCTTTTGTTGAGAAAGGGTGGCTAGGATATCATCATCTTGATGATTTGGGCATGAAATTTCATGCTATAAAATCGGAATTGCATTTTGAAAATGGTTTATTATTCTGGAATCCCAGAGTAGTTATACCATCAAAAATGCAAAACAAAGTGTCGAAATGGTTACATGAGCCCCATCTAGGAATAGAAAAAACCGTAGCGCGAGCAAGAATGCTCTATTATTGGCCAGGCATGAACAATCAAATTAAAGAAATGGTAGAATCCTGCAGTGTATGTGAGAAATTTCGGCGCAGTAATCTGAAAGAACCGTTGGTGCAAGAAAAGTTACCAAGTTATCCGTTTCAAGTAACAGGCATGGATTTATTTGAATTTGCAAATCGCGACTATATTGCTTTAATTGACTCGTACTCAAACTTTGTAGCAACTGAAAAATTACAAAACAAAACATCGGGTCATATAATAAAAGTTTTGAAATCAATATTTGATAGAATTGGCTACCCTACCATTATAAGAAGTGATAACAGTCCATTTGGGTCAGCAGAATTTAAAGAGTTTTCTTCTAAATATAATGTTGAACTAAAATTCTCAAGTCCAAGATACCCACAAAGCAATGGATTAATATATTATAAAATATATTAAAAGGGTGCTATGAAGCGAATGATGTTGAAAGTTTTCAATACAGAATATTAGAATATAACACCACACCACTTGGTAGCATGACTCTTACACCGGCAGAATTGTTTTTCGGTAGACTTGTTAAGACTAAACTCCCCATATCAGAGTCACTGTTAAAAAGGAATAGTTTAAGTGAAGAAGACATTCAAAATAAATTAAAAATAAAAAAAGAAAAGCAAAAGTATTATTACGACCGCAATGCAAAGTCACTAGCCGAATTGAACATGGGTGATTTGGTTATATTTAAAAAAATTCAAATGTATGGCATTATGGAAAAATTGTTGGCGTAGTAAATAATCGGTCTTATATAATAAAAGATAGTTTCAATAATCATTATCGAAGGAATAGACGTTTCATTGCTAAAACTAAAAAGTATTTTAATGCTAGTGATTTAGCCTAGGAAAACAATATAAAATGTAATAACAATAATCAAAATGTACTACCTGAAATTGAAATAATTAATGATGAAAACGAAAATACAAATACAATAGAAACGGGAAATGAATCTATCAATGATCCCATGTTAGTAGAATTAAGTGATTCAGAAGATCAGTATTTTACTGCATCTAGTTCAGATACTGATACTGAAAATCCAAAAGTATACTGTTTTGGCGGGGCGTGAGTTCCTTAAAACGTATCCAAATAAATCGCTGTTGTAGCGATAAGCACTTTTCACAGTAGCGGTTTTAAATAAGAACGCGAATTGTTTCAAATTAAAATATTATTTTATTTCAAACGAACTTCACTAAGTAGCGGTCGTACGTAGAGAGAAGAATATATATATCTATAACAAAAAAAACAGCTGCAGACCAGCTGTGGTACAAGATGGAATTTAGAACAAAACTGTATGTCGATGAACCTTAATTTGAACAAATTTCTCATGGTTCTGCGTCATTTACATCTCGTCTGAACATACCGGCCCCCTTGCAATATATTGCAAAGGTCGACTTAAAGGAAGGTGGCAACAATGAGATGACAATACAATTTTGTTCTGACGAGCTCGTACTAAATATTACACACGCCTGTGAGGACCCATCCGAATGTGGTGTCCTGTGCTACTGGGGTCCCCCCGGTGTGAGGGAGGAGTCCTGGAAGAAGGATGTGAGGATACACATCTGACCCCAGTACCACTTTGATGGGTGCTGGCATGTGCCATTGCTCGTCTGCGAGTGCGATGTTCGCAAATACGTCGTACTGGGAAGGGTCGATGCTACGTGCTGGACTGGAGTATATCAAGTCCGGAATGGCTTCTAGGAGGATCTCTCTGTTGAAATCCGAGGCTTTCGACCGCAGCCTGGCAGTGCAGACAGAGTCATTACCAATGCGGGTGACGGATAGCCCAAAGGCCGTTGCCATGGCTGCATTGATGCGACTCGTCGCACAGCAGGGGTCGAGAAGCGCCCGGGTGGTGAACTCCTTGACACCAGAGTCCAGCACGATCGTCGTCGTCGGTAGCAGACTGATGCTTTTGTGACGCACCAGCGTCGTCCAAGTAGTGGGATAAGGGCCCTCTCTGTCCGGAGTTGGCCGTGGACGGGCCTCAGAGGGAGAGCGATGTAGGCTGGATGTGCCGGTCCTCGGTGGGGAGAGCAGTCCATCGAATGGGTGGAGTCGCGACGCTGGCCTGAGCGTCGGGTTGACGCCGAGGCTTGGTGTGAGCGTGACGACGTAGGCTGGTTCGGCGTTGAGTGGCGTTCCACTGGGCGTGATGGCGTTGGCTTCTTCGGGTTTGAGCGGCGCTCCAATGGGCGTGATGGCCGCTTGTCTTCAGTGCGGAGATGGAGCAGGGTATGGTGGGCCCGCTGACACACTCGGCATCGTGCCCCGCTTCTGCATACACCCTTGGAATGCTCGTGCGCTAGGCAGTTTGGGCAGTACTTGTTGATAAGCACTGCCCGCAACCGCTTTTCCACTGTCAGCCGGAGAAAGCGCTGACATTTGCGAAGTGCATGGACTCCGCGGCATACCCGACAGCGGTATGAGTCGATCCCCGCTGGTGTTGGAGTTGATGTTTGTGGAGCCATCTTGAAGAGTTTAACAGTCTTAAACGATAAAAATGTATTGTTAGTATAGCTTGGACGGAACATGGATATATATAGAGGAGTGGACGACACTTGGATTTATTGAGGAAGTGGGAGATCAGCTTCTATAGGAAGCAGAACCAATTTAGCTATTGGTCTGCGAATGATCCCCCTAACTGTTTGGACGTCGACCACTCTCACGATGTGATCAGTGCCTGGAAACACTGCGTGAACGCGGCCTAGGCGCCATTCATTGGTCGGAACATTATCTTCTTTAATGATGACCATATCGTTCACTTGAATGTTTCGAGTCGGTGTCTGCCATTTATTACGCTTATGCAACTCCTTCAGATATTCCTCCTTCCACCGGAAACAGAATTGTTGGTGGAGTGCTTTCAGTCGTTGCCAGCGATTAATAATGGAAAGAGCGTTGCCCTTAATTTCAGGCTCTGATGGAGATAGAAGTGCATCACCGATCAAGAAATGCCCTGGAGTCAGGGCTAGTAGGTCAGCAGGATCTTCTGACATTGGAGAAATCGGCCTGGAGTTGAGACAGGCTTCTATTTTGGCCAGGAGAGTGGAAAGTTCCTCAAATGTATATTTGGTCGTAGCAGTGGATCTGTAAAAGAGTGTTTTGAAACTTTTTACGCCTGCTTCCCATAAGCCACCCATATGTGGAGCACTGGGTGGATTGAAAGACCAGGATAGGTTTTGATGACTATATTTGGCTGATACCAAATCTTTAGTAGCCTGTAGAAAGTCCTGGGATATGATGGTGGAAGCTCCGACAAATGTTTTTCCGTTGTCAGAGTACATTTTGCTGGGACATCCTCGTCTCGCAGCAAAACGAGCAAACGCAGCAAGGAATTTTTCGCTAGTCAGGTCCGAGGTTGCTTCGAGGTGGATCGCCTTCGTGCTGAAGCATACAAAAACGCACACGTATCCCTTTGTTATGAGGCACGCTCGTCCTGTGTAATTTTTGATGTCAAATGGACCAGCGAAATCAACACCTGTATGGGTGAACGGTCGAGAGAACGTGGATCGTTCGGAAGGGAGCTCTCCCATAAGTTGTGTTTGGAGCTTTCGTCTATGGATAGTGCATTGTTTGCAGGAACTTAGCGTTGCTTTTACAAGGTTCTTTATTTTAGGAATCCAGAACTTGGAACGAAGAAGCCTTGTCACCAGTTGATTTCCTCCATGCAAGGAAATGCGGTGTGTAAATTGGACAAGCAGCTTGGCGAGTACGCAGTTATATGGTAGGAGAATTGGATACCGTTCGTCAAATCGCAGTGAAGTGGATGCAGTTAGTCGCCCGGATGCACGAATCATACCCTTTGATCCAGGAAAGGATTCAGATTTCGGAGTGAGCTAGAACCGAGGGATGTCGCTTTTCTGCTTAGGCATCGGTATTCATATTGGAAGTATATTCTCTGCGTCGCCTTAATGAGCATGTCTTGTGTTTCTGCCAGTTCTTTGCTACTAATGTCATTGACGTAGAGAACGGATGATTTGCGGCAACGTGACACAAATCGTTGAGCATAGGACATAGCCCGAAGAGCGCGACCCAACTCTGAAAACCGCTCAAGGATATCAGCGGGAGGGGAGGTCGCTATATTGCATTTTACCTTTCGTTGCTCAATGTCAGTGGTATGTGCGATTTCCACTGGAGCCGGCCATTGTGATTGGGGTTGGTTCAACCAGGATGGTCCATGCCACCATAAGTTACTGGAGACCAGATCCTGTGGAGAGACTCCTCGGCTGGCGAGGTCTGCTGGATTATATTCGGATCGGACATGGGACCATTTTTTTACGTCACAGGCTTGCATAATCCTTGTGACTCTGTTGGCGACGAAACAATTCCACTGACAAGGTGGTTTGCTGAGCCAGGCCAAGACAATTGTGGAATCTGTCCAAAAAAATGGTTCCCAAGTATCCACAGGACATTGTGGAATTATTGCATTGAATAATTCTGCTAAAAGTACTGCGCCACTCAGTTCAAGACGTGGTAAGGACAGCGTTTTGACCGGAGCTACTCTTGTTTTCGCAGTAAGAAGGTAAGTGGAAATGGTGTCATGGGCCTCGATGCGTACAAATATCGCTGCACCGTACGCCTTTTCGGATGCATCACAAAAACCGTGATATTGGAGTTGAACGCCAGAAGCATATCGAATCCACCGTGGAACTCGAATGTGTCGGAGAGCAGGATAGCTTGACGTGAATTCTGCCCATTTTCTTTGTAGTGAAGTGGGTAAGGAATCATCCCAGTCAATTTGACTTAGCCAAATTTCTTGCATGAATATCTTGGCTCTAACAACTACTGGGGCGAGCCATCCTGCTGGATCGAAGAGCTTTGCGATTTGGGATAAAACTTCTCGTTTCGTTAGGGAGGATGTGGATTCGATGTCTGATGGCACAAAGAAGAATTCATCATCCTTAGCTTGCCAGCGAATGCCAAGTGTTTTTGCTGTACTAGCATCATCAATCTCCAGGAAGTCTTCACGAAGGAGATGATCCTTTGGTATATCTTTAAGGATACCTCTGGAATTGGAAGTCCATTTTCGCAAGGGAAATCCAGCACTATCCAGTGCTTCCCTTAGCTCCCTTATGGCGGAGATAGCAGACGGCTGCGTGTGTGTGCCTGCTAGAACGTCGTCAACATACATGGCAGTGGAAAGGATATGGCTTGCTTTTGGAAGCAGTGATTTCACATCTTGAGCCAACTGATTCAAGGTCCTGAATGCAAGAAAAGGCGCACATGTGACGCCAAATGTCACGGTGTCAAGCTCGTAATCACGAATGTCCCCGTTGGCGTCTCGGAAGAGGATACGCTGATAGGGAGTGTGGTCTGGGCAAACTCGAATCTGTCGATACATTTTTGCAATGTCGGCATTGAAGACATAGCGGAAGAAGCGCCATCTGAGGATCTGTAAAGTTAAATCGGATTGCAGAACTGGACCTGGATGGAGCATCTCATTCAGGCTTTTTCCGTTGGAGGTTGGACACGATGCGTTAAAGACTACTCTAACCTTAGTTGTAGTGCTTTCTGGCTTAAAGACTGCGTGGTGGGGAAGATAATAGTTGGCTGATTTGCCATTTGGAGACACTAAGTGCATATGGCCCATCTCTAAATATTCTTGAATGACCGAATCATACTGCTCCTTGAGATCCTCGTTTTTTCTTAAACGGCCTTCATTCTTTAGGAATTGAGCGAGTGCGATTGATCTCGAATGTCCTAGATCAATATGATCAGGATCTTGAAAAGGCTCATCTCGCTTGGTAGTTCGCGTGAAGTTTTCTTCACACCACGCATCTGATTCCTGTGGAAACCTTACAGGAAGATCCTCCACCTCCCAAAACTTAGTGATTAAGTTTTCGAGGTGTGTGCTATCATTTATTGAAATCTTTGTTGTGAAAGAGGATACAGATCGAGACATTATAGTGGAAATAGGACCAGTTAATATCCAGCCGAAAATAGTCTCTTGACCTATGAGAGTGCCGCAGATGTTAGGCCGAAAACCTCCTAATATAATGGAGGGAAGGATATCCGCTCCAATTAGGACATCTATCTGCGAGCTTCTGTAGAAATTAGGATCTGCCCAATGGAGATTTGGGAGATCCTTCAAGCTGCTGTGTGGAATGTGGTCTGATGGAAGTTGCCCCGCCAACTGTGGCAGTACAAAAGCCGAAGTATCAATATGGATACGGGGCTTATCAGACGCGCTTATCTTGAAGTGGCATAGCTTACTGGCCTGTGCCGCAACAGCTTGATTGAGCCCAGAGACTTGTGCTTGAACGGTTTGATACGGAAGTTTAACGATATTGAATAAGCGCTCTGTTATGAACGTGGCCTCGGATCCTGAGTCCAGCAATGCCCGTGCAGTATATACCTCACCTAAATGGCAGATGGATATCATGGCGGTGCCGAGTAGCACGCCTTGTGGATTTGCTGCAAAGTAGTTCTGTACTGTTGTGTTCGAAGTGGACTGTATTGGTTGAGAAGGATTCAAAGTAGTTGACGTAGGAATAGGAGCATTGGATGTGGTAGATGCATCGCCACGATGTAGCAAGGTGTTGTGCCGCCCCTTGCACGTGAAGCAATTGTGAATGCTCGTGCAGTCTCGCAGCTGATGTCCACGTGCGAAACAGTTTAAGCACAGTTTCCTTTGCTTAATGTATGTAGATCTTTGGTCTACCGACATTTGGAGGAAACGTGGACATAGGCGTACTGGGTGATTTTCCTTGGAGCAGAGATCACAGGTCTTTGGTTTGGAATTGACCTTGGCCTCAAACGTATTTATTTTCCTCGGATTACTCGGATTACTGGGTCTGGAGGGCGCTTTTGTTGAGGATGAACTTTGAGGCTTGTTGCTTGCCTTCACGTCTTCTATGGCCTCCAGAGTGCGATAGCGTTCGCTGAGGAACGTGTTCATCTCAGCCCACGATGGAATTTCTGCTTTTTAGTTAATGACTGCTCCCATAATGAGAGTGTTAACTTTGGAAGTTTTGTCGAGCAGAGGAAAACTAACAGGCAATCCCAGTTTTCTATGGAGATCTGGGAGTGCGTGAGGGCCGTCAGGCACCCTTGGATGGTGCCTTGCAGTTCTTTCAGAGCAGCCCCTGATTCGGATGTAATCTCTGTCAGATTAAAAGGGACCTTAAGCTGGCTGTTGACCAACAGTCGCTTATTTTCGAAGCGGTCCACGAGTGCTTCCCACGCCGAGGTGAAGCCCTCATGTGTTAAAGGAGATTTGGCCACTATGGAGTTGGCTTCTCCGCTTGTCTTTGCGTTCAAATGGAAGAGCTTTTCCACTGGCGTCAACCTTGGGTTGTGACCATATATGGCTGTAAATAAATCCCGGAACGTAGGCCATCGCAGGTAGTCACCATCAAAAATCTCGGTGTCAACTGGAGGTAGGCGACAACCACTGGAATGAGCAGGAGGCTGAGCTGGGATGTCAGTTGGCCTTGTGGTGGAAGAAGCTGCATCAATTTGTTGGTTAAGCCTTGCAACGCAACTCTCGTAGATGGAGTAGCAAAAGTCGTATTTGGCCTCCATGATAGCGAACTCGGAACTTCCACTCGCTTGGTTAAGGGTTTTTGTGCATCGTTCATACTCGTCTTCGATCTTTTGCCAGTGGGATTTGACCTGGTCACGACGGACTTGTAACGTGTACAGCGATGGAGAGTCTGCCGTGGGCTTATTAATCCGTGCTTCAAAGTGCACAAGCCGATCGGTGACGGAGATAAAATCGTTTAATGCCATTGCGCTGACGAAGATTGTCTTTTGCACAGTCGACCGAGTAGCAATCGGATTGAGGTTCGTCGTTGACTTTGCCTTTGTGGATGTGGAGGCTTTGGAATGAGTATTTTTGGTAGGCAACGGAGAAGAAGAAGTACTTCTTTTAAGTGGTCGTGCAGCAGGAATTGATAGTTGTCGTTTGCTGTCACCACCAGTAGACATGCTATAGTCGAGTGCGTGCGAGTGATGAAATTACCGTGGATGATAGTTGGCACTTGGATGACTTATGATTATTTTGTTAATAAAAATTTAAAAAGACCAACGACGGATTTCTTTTTTAAAATTTATTTAGGTTATTTTTGGATTTAAATATTTATTCAGATTAAAATTTAGGAATATTTTTCGAGATGGCTGGTAATAAAATAATATTCGGAAGTGGATATACTCGTTACTCACGAGTTGGGGATTAATAATAATAGTAATATACTATATTAATATGTAATAATATTCGTGTCGATTATTATTTGTGCACGCTCACGAATTGGGAGTTTGAGCACGCTGTAGCCCTGGTTCGTTTTGCATACAAGTTGTATTGCGAAACGATGGAAACGGACCTATATTAATTTTCCCAGTGGATTTACTGAAAATATAATATAGCAAACGGACGTAAATCGCAATAATTAAATAGTTATAATACTAACTTAATTTTTGAAATACTTTGTTGGAAATTTAACGTAACTGCAAAGTGTATTTTGTGCACACATAAATTTGGCGATAGCAAGCCTTGTATGTATGTCTGTATGTATATTGACACTTATGCAGAACAAATGGGATGTGGGCCGATTAACTTTTAAAGTTAATTATAAACAATTTCAGGATAGAAAATGTGTTTTGAATGGAATTAGGAGCTTTACTTTTTGGTTGGGAATACACAAAAAATAGCTGATATGGAAATTAACATGCATATATTCAGACTAGCACGTATGCAAGTGCTATGGAACTATATGTATGTATGTATGGTTGTGTGTACACAGGGGAGCCAATATGCATATGTTTGGATTTATGTATGTAGGAAAGACAAGTGCATAGAGGTACACACAATTGGAAATAACAAAATCGTACTTATCTTGTCGACTTGTTTGGATGCTGAAGAATCCCACGTTGGTCGCTGGCGTGGATCGTAGAGGGGCAGAATTTTCCAGGTGCAAGAAGGATCCGGCTCGAAGGACCAATGTTTTGGCGGGGCGTGAGTTCCTTAAAACGTATCCAAATAAATCGCTGTTGTAGCGATAAGCACTTTTCACAGTAGCGGTTTTAAATAAGAACGCGAATTGTTTCAAATTAAAATATTATTTTATTTCAAACGAACTTCACTAAGTAGCGGTCGTACGTAGAGAGAAGAATATATATATCTATAACAAAAAAAACAGCTGCAGACCAGCTGTGGTACAAGATGGAATTTAGAACAAAACTGTATGTCGATGAACCTTAATTTGAACAAATTTCTCATGGTTCTGCGTCATTTACATCTCGTCTGAACATATACTATCAAACAAGAAGTGGTCGATCAGTGCGACCACCTCAGCGTTTTAGTGAAATAGACTGGTCCACCCGCTAATTAATTTTAATTAAACTTAATTTATAAAAAAAAAAAGCATGTAAGCAGTTAGTTAAGTTAAGCAACACTGTAAATCTTTACGTAGTTTATAACACTGGATATTAAGTTGGCAAGGCAGTTGATCATCAACCACAAACGTGTACGGATGCCCTTAACTAAATAAATTATTAATTTTAAAACCATCGTTTTATTAATGAGCACCCGCTCATTACAGAGGGTATACCCATAATTCGAGTAGGTGGTCGCTTAGGCAAGGCAGAGTTAGCATTTGACACCAAGCATGCAATTTTGCTACTTTCTAATCATCCAGTGATCAATGCGCACATCATTTGAATTTACATGCCGAAGTGCTGTCCATGATCAATCACTGCAAACGAATCTTATTGGTTCAGAGCACATTCTGGAAACGCTGGTCTTCAGAGTACCTTACTTTACTACAGGAGCGAACCCGACGACAAAAGGCGTTAGTAACATCAAACTGGACTCGTTAGCCTTGATTGCAGAGGATAACTCTCCACCTGGGCAATGGTTGCTGGGACAAGTAGTCGAGTTGCATCCAGGAGCAGACGGCGTGGTGCGAGTAGTAACTCTAAGGACCAAAAGCGGCACACTTAAACGAAACATACACAAAATATGCCCTTTGCCTTTGGAGGAGGAATAGGTCATGTAAGGTTGGAAGGAGCTTCCAAGGCGGCGAGAATGTTCGCACCCTTTAATTGATTGTAGTACTTAAACTAGATTTATTTGACATCATTAGCATTAAATTCACAGAGTAGTTAACATGAATTATAGATGTATGAGAAATGTAATCAACGTAACAGAAATGAATACTAGCTGTTGTAACTTAACGAAGAAGGAGATGTAAAACAGATGTATGATGAAATGAAGAAATAATGAAATTAGAAAATATATGTCGAATAGAGTTAGAGGCGAGCTGACGTGCGTTCTTATTATGTTTACAAAGGTTTGTTGGTCGGCGAGGATGTCCGCAGATAGTGCACTACGACAACGCGACGAACTTCGTCGGAGCGATTCGCCACTTCGACTATCTGCCAGGGACGGTACGATTAGCAAGCGGACGCAATTCGCGAATTCGCATCAAAAAGCGGAGTCGAGGCGGTGCTGAACTTGCGGGTCGCTACTCGCCCCACCACCACCACTCCGGACCCCGGACGAGACAGGTCTCAATTGCTTGAGGCGATGGCGACTTGTCTCGTCAGTCAGGCAACTGTTCTGGCAGCGATGGTCCCGAGAATATGTCCTGGGCCTTCAAATCCGGGGCAAGTGGCAGCAGCAGCAGCCGAACATCAAGGAGGGCAATCTCGTCGTCGGCGCCGAGGACAATCTTCCTCCGGAACAGTGGCTACTCGGAAGGATCTTGGCAACATACGCAGGGCAGGACGGCATGGTCAGGGTCGTCTATAGGACGAGGATCAGTGATGGCAGGATTTTTCGTCGGGCCATTCATAAATTGGCTCGTCTGCCAATAGCTTGAATTTGAAATACCTTGAAGTCTAGTGTAAAATAGTTTACAGCGGAGCGGGAGCGCAATAAAGTTCTCTCTTCGCTGTTTTGAATTCGCCCAGTTTCGCTACGCTAAGCAGGAAGCATTTGAAGTTTTATACTAAAATCGAACGCACGTCTTTTCGTTTTCGACTCGAATTACAGCCATCCAAAGTTTTTCGGTTAGTTAAAAATTAGGTAAACTAATCTTATTTTTCACAGGTTGTTTACGAAAAAAGGCAATCTGTGGAGAACAAACAAGAGAAAATACGTCCACACTATGAAATGAAAATTCGAAAATTCGTTACGACATGACAGCGGTTTTATAACATTCCAGGTTTTTATATCATCCTATAGTTCTAATACTAGTTATATATAATGAAGCAGAATTGAATGAAATTGTGGATATTCAATATTATGTCTTTTATTGATTGTCAGAACAAGTCTTAATACAACGAAAGCAACAGACGAGCGGCACGCAACTTTAGCACTCAACTTATGTTTCGGTGTACTTAAATTTGTTAAATTCATACGCATATTCTTATGTACATACATATTTAAATTATGCTCGACAAATTATGCTTGGCCGTCAGCCGTCAGAGACAGTAAGGGAAATAAATGTAACCGCAGTTTTGGCTGAGGTACGTGCCGTCCTTACTCCTACTGACGGAAGTGCGGCTATACTCTCCACGTGAGGGCGGCTGGAAGTAGGCCCCTATTACGATCATGTCTCTGCTAGGGGTGCTGACTAATTGTAGTCGGGCGAAGATCGTGAATCTATAAATCACCCCAATCCAAGGCGGAACAGCATACGCTTAATGGATGCATGGCCGGGGGGTAGCCCGGTCTCTAGTATGCGGACTCTGGATACCTGTCGCCCTCCAGTTTTATTCAGACTTCCCACGGCACGCGGGCTATGCCGTGGGCGACCTTCCTTTCTCGACTACTCGTGGGTCCAAAACATATGGATCTAATAAATAAAATAGAAAAGTCTGATACGACTTTAAAAGCCAGTCAGAAGGAGGCGTCGGAGACCCCATAAAGTATATATATTCTTGCTCAGGATCACAAGCCGAGTCGATTGAGCCATGTCTGTCTGTCTGTCCGTCTGTCCGTCTGTCTGTGTGAACGTACAGATCTCAGCTATTATAAAAGCTAGAGTTACCAAATTTGGCAGGAAGACTCCTGTATACTATAAGCAGATCAAGTTTATTTCAAATGTTAGGTGCCACGCCCACCGCCCCCGCAAATCAATAATTTAATTTTTGAACTTAATTTGTAAGCGCTGTATAAAAGATACAACTTTCTGACTTAAACATAAACTAAGCTCATTAAAATATCTACGTATTCCCGAAATTGCAATCCGATCGGACAATAAACACAGAAGTTATTTAAGAAAGTATGTGCATAAAACCAAGTGCTTGTATCAGCTAACACGGGAGGCGGGCGAGCGCAAAGCGCGAGCGCCATCTGTCAGTAATAATTTAAAAGCGTGCGCATTTGTATATGTGTATGAATTTAACAAATTAAACTACACCGGAACATAGGTCGAAGGGTATCCCACTGTCGCGTGCAGCGCGACTGTGCTTTTTTCTATTTTTTTAGGCCATGGATTTTAAAAAAATTCATGGTCTATTGTGTTTGTCGGAACGGAAATGTGCGTAACAGGCAGACGGAGGCATCTCCGACCCCATAAACTATATATATTCTGAATCAGTATCAGTAGCCGAGTCGATTGAGCCATGTCTGTCTGTCCGTCTGTCCGTCTGTCCGTCTGTCCGTCTGTCCGTCTGACCGTCTGTCCGTCTGTCTGTCTGTATGAACACCTGGATCTCAGAAACTATAAGAGCTAGAGTCATCAAATTTTGCGACAACATACATATATATTGCAGTGTCTCAAAGTTTTTGTAAAATTTGGACACGCCCCTTTCCGCCTCTGTATGAACTTTTTTATGACCAAGCTTTGAGAACTTGCTGTGTAAGTTTGATTATTGTGCGAAAAATATTTGTCATTTATTGTTTCAGTTAATATGATATTTTTCCGTCTTGGTATGGTATATTTCGAAAACTGGTATTTTAATTATGTCTCTCGGAATGTGGGATATTATCAAAATTTCGTTAGTATCAGATTTAAGGGAAGCAGAAGTTTTGATATTAAGAAGTTTTCAGAATTAACGTGAGTTAATGAATCAAAAACTTTCACATGCCGATCGCGGTAGCAATCGAAACCTGAAACACGCTCAACATTGTGGTCCTTACAGTCCGAGACATAATCCACTCAGCCACTGAATAACTCTGGCTAGTGCCAAAAAATCAACAAGAAGCACATGAAATAAATTTTGGTACACGCTAGAAATGCATACATATACCTATTGCCCTCTCGCTCAGTCTAATGGTTGCGCCACTTCGCTTCTGCTTTGTCTATGCGTTCTTCTTCTTCTGTTCGTTAATTCAAATTGCGCGTGTCGTCGTAAACTGTATAAAATTGATCTCCGCCAAATTTTTAATATTAATCCAAATAAAGCGCAATTTTCATTGCGAGTTTTAATAAATATCCGAATATAATTAAGTTATCTATGTCTGCAGATTGCAGAAATTAATTAATTTGGGGAACATTTAAGTTGCGGAGAACATCTCAAGTTGACTCACCAAAATTTAACTTTTTAAGAACAACTAGCCCCATAACAGATGCTGTAACTTCCCCTTGGTACTGATTATTTTTAATAATCGGTGGAAAATTCGAGCGGAGATTCTATTCTGTTATTTACAAACTTGTTTACGGTATTCTAAGATAATCCATGGCCTTATACAGTCAGCACCTGACTGTAGCGTTTGTATTTTTTTAACTCAATTTATAAGCGCTGTATAAAAGATACAACTTCAACAATAATATAATAAATTAAAAGATACAACTTTACTATTTTTATTTTATTAAGCACGCATCAAAAAGACGCGAGCCAAAACTAAACAATGCGTTCTTCAATGCTCTAACTCTTTCCGTATTTTGTCCGTTATGACTTTGCATGTTATTTTGTTTTGCTCTCAATATTTTGCAATTAGAATGCTAGAACATAACAGCGATCATAAGTTCTTGTAAAGTTATGAATGTGCGAGTGGGACTCCCATACCTACATGTCTGCATATCCACATGTATTTATTTATTATGTATGTTCATACATATGTATGTAAATTTAGATTTGGAGTTGCTATTGTGTACCAATGAAAGAAAACTAAGTTCTAATTACATTGCGTAACAAAAACTTAAAAATCCCTTACCGCCGCAGCCCTTCTTTAATGTTATTGAGCTTTTAATTTAATTACAGTGCGGGACATAGTCCACTCAGACACTGTACATATCAAATCCCTTACCGCCGCAGCTCCTCTTTAATGTTATTGAGCTTTTAATTTAATTACAGTCCGGGACATAGTCCACTCAGCCACTGTACATATCAAATGATTATATATTATATTATTTACAAATATACATATGTACATAGATATGACATAAAGCATTTACACATGCGCGTGAGACAGAACGAGAAGACGCAATATGCATTCTTAGTTCGTGATAAAAAATCAAGAAGAAGCACATGTAATTAAATTTGGTACGCGCTAGAAATGCATACATATACCTATTACCCTCTCGCTCAGTCTGCTGATTACGATACTTGACTATTCGCTTCTGCATTGTCCATGCATTATTCTTCTTATTTTCGTTAATTCAAATTGCGCGTGTTGTTCGAACACCGTATAAAATTTATCTCTTTTTTTTCCAATGTTTTGCTTATTTATTGAATCTTCCCTTTTGCTTAAGAGACTAACAATAAGTTTTCAAATCTTAATCTAAACTAACTAAATATCATTTTATGAAATGATTCGTGCTGTGTGGCCTAACAATTTAACGCTGGACTGGTTGGTCGTTCCGGTGCAGTCGACTTTGGCTGCATACTCGAATAAGTTTTCTTCCAAGAGGATTTGGATGTGAGGCTAGTTTTTCATTGTATTTTACTTTCTTCTCTGCTATTGTCTCAATGACAAGTTTTATTTGTAAGTCTCTGTGTATATTCTCGTTCCGAAGATACCATGGAGCTCCAGTAATGATTCTCAAGATCCTAGACTGTGCTCGCTGTACTATGTCGATGTTGCTTCTCGATGCGTTGCCCCATAGCTCGGAGCCATAGGTCCATATACATAGGTTTTAAAACGGAGTTATATAAGAGGACTTTGTACTCCAAGCTTAGGGGAGAGCGAACGTTTATAAGCCAGTGTAGATCCCTTGCTTTTAGTCTGAGGTGCGTCGTCTTGGCCTCTTTGTATTTCCGCCAGGTGAGCCGCTTGTCCAGATGAATACCTAAGTATGTTACGTTATCGGCTTGTGGGATGCGCGTGTGGTTCAGCAGCGGGCAGCTTTTTTTGTTTAGGGTAAATGTTACATGTTTGCACTTTTCTTCGTCTACTCGTATGCGCCAATCTGCAAGCCAATGTTCTACACAAGTAAGATGGCGTGCTAGTTGCATCGTAGCTTTTACTAGCCACCTGGATCAACTTAGTATTGCAGTGTCATCAGCGAATGTGGAAATCGTTAGCTGGTAGTTTGTTGGGATGTCCGCCGTGTATATGGTGTATAGGATTGGGCCCAGAACACTTCCCTGAGGCACTCCGGCTTCTACAGTACAATCGCTTGAAGTGCTTGAACTGCATCTAACCGCGAACACTCTTTTATACGTAGCAGCAGCACTTTTTCAAATAGCTTGGAGAGACAAGTAAGTTAGCTTATTGGCCTGTATGATGATGGCTGTGTTTTGTCTTTCCCAGGCTTAGGGATCATAATTATAACTGATTTCTTCCACTTTTGAGGGAAGTATCCAATTTTAGTAATTGCGTTGAAGAGCAAGCAGATTCGTAGAACTGCACACATTGGGAGTTCGATGATCATTTTCGTAGCCAGGCGATTTTCCAGTCTTCAGTTGCTCTTTAATGACTTTCGTTATCTCGCTTGGTCGAAATTCTATAGGGCCTTGTGGTGCTAAGTCAGATGCAGTTAAAGGCGGGAGAATAAATGAGTTAGTCGCTGGATTTGGTTGAAATACTTTTTTAAGATGATCAGCGAAGACTCTTGCTCTGTCCGTGTCACTGCGAGACCAGTTTCCGGTAGAGTTACGGAGAGGTACAACAGTTTCTGTTGGTGCCTGTAGGTTCCTGTGGGCTTTCCACAACGAGTTCTTTGTGCCTGTGGGGGTGAGATTCTCGATGTACCTTAGTTGTGCGTCCGCTTCTTCTTTCTTAAGCGCTTTGGTAAGTCTGCGAGAAGCTGCTTTTAATCTACTCTTTGCGCCAGGTGATCTGTGCTCCTGCCACTCCCTTCGAAGTCGTCGTTTTTCAAGCACAAGCAGTTCAGTATCTCTACTTGTCTTGTTAAACTTTATACTGCGTACATGGTTGTCATGTGGAGTTGACGCTTTTGCTGCTGCAACAAGTATTGATTCTATATCACCAACAAACTGATCAATGTCTTGCTCGGTTTCCAGGGGACTAGAAAAGCCGGTATGGGAACAAACATATTTTTTGTACCTCGCCCAGTTGGTCCTATTGCTTGTAAGCCTATACGGTCGCTCGATGTGTTGTAGCTGGTATAAAAGATGAAAGAGCACTGGACAGTGATCAGATGAGAGTTCTGGAAGTGCCTCAGCTGTAATCATTGATTGGGATATCCTTTTTGTGATGGCAAAGTCAATCAAATCTGGAAGCTTCATGGGATCTGCTGGCCAGTATGTAGGCGCTCCCGGGGAAACATAGTTTAGTTTGCGTTGCGGTTTGATGATTGCGTTGTACAGCTGTTTTCCTTTAGGGTTCGCTATCCGAGATCCCCAGTACATGTGTTTGGCATTCCAGTAGATATATAATGCGGGTTCTGGGACAGGAAGTGGAATGGGGAGTAAAAATTAATGGAGTGTGACGAGGGGGGGTTAGGTAATTAAGGTACCTAATTAGCATATTTAATGGGTTTTTTTGGGGTGATCGGTCAATTTAGGGTCCTAATTAGCATATTTAATGTGTTTTTTGGGCTAGATCGGTCAATTTAGGGGCCTAATTAGCATATTTAATGGGTTTTTCTGGGACAAAAAGTGGGGTGGTTAGGGGGTGACGAGGGGTCGGAAGTTAAGGATCCTAATTAGCATATTTAATGGGTTTTTCTGGGACAAAAAGTGGGGTGGTTAGGGGTGCGTGAAGAGGGGTCAGAAATGTAGTGTCTTAATTAGCATAATAGCTGGGTGTTATGTATTATGAAAATGAGCATGCATGATCATGTTTACATACGCACGTGTTAGGGTTTGTGGGTGAATGCATGCGTCAGTGCACACATGCATGTGTGACGAGGGGTCAGAAATTTAGGGTCCTAATTCGGTGATGAATTAAGGTGGGGAGTGTTAAAGGTTAACAGGTGAGTATATGAAAATGAGCATGCATGATCATGTTTACATGCACACGTGTTAGGGTTTGTGGGTGCATGCACGCTTCAGTGCACACACGCGTGTGACTCATGGGGTTGGCAGGTGAGTATATGCAAATGACCATGCATGATCATGTTTACATACGCACGTGTTAGGGTGTGTGGGTGAATGCATGCGTCAGTCCACACACGCATGTGACTCATAGGGATCGCTGACGAGGGTAATATTTGAGAGGCCGGGACACCCTACCACAACATGTTAATGTGTGTATCGCCTCTTTTGTGACCCTAGCCGTGACCGTGAGCATGAAAACGCTAAGGGTGTCCTCAAGCGTGCTAATTGATCGTTAGCACGTGGTTAATCATGAAGAGTGTAAACAGCTACCGCCTCAACTTGTTGATTATGTAAATTAATATTAGTTTTGTGTATGTGTGCGTGTGTATGATCAGTAACCCTATTTTAATATGCTAATTTTCTAATTGATAATTCAGTGTGAGAAATTTCACATGACACCCCCATGTGAGTAGTATCCCTATCATGATATGTTAGTGCGTAAATAAAACACTGCAACCTGTTGTCCTAACGGTTTACTATGTTTGTTCGCACCTGTTCTCCTGCTATTCAGCGTGGGAACTATCTTGTATCCTAATTATTTTCTATGAACCGAGGGTGGTTGGGCGTAGTAAATCCACCTTCTAACATGGTTTATTCTAGTAATAGTACAGTGATCAGCTATCAACTTTTTTAGTATTAAAAAGTCTTCAAACCGAGTAGAGTGCATTAGTGAACCAAAAAACAGCAACAACAGCTAAACAGTTAAACAGTTAAAGAACAACAACAACAGTTACAGAATAAAAATAGTTAAACAGTTTAAGAACAATAACAACAGCTAAACACCTAAACAGTTTAAGAACAAAAACAGCTAATCAGTTAAGCAGTTAAAAAACCAGCTAAGCAGTTAAAAAACCAGCTAAGCAGTTAAAAAATCAGCTAAGCAGTTAAAAAATCAGCTAAGCAGTTAAACAAAATCAGCTAAGCAGTTAAACAACAACAACAGCAACAACAGCTAAACAACAACAACAACAGCTAACAACAACAACAGCTACCGCAACAACAACAACAACAACAACAGTTACCGCAACAGCAACAACAACAACAGCAACATCAGTTTATCAACAACAACAACAACAACAACAACAATAAAAATGGCTTTAAACGGAATCTTTTCAACAAAGGATTTGAATGAAATCGCTGCAGCTAGGGAGCAGCAGCAACAACGAGAGCAGTTGAGATTAGCCTGGGCTGCTCGTCAACGAGCCGGATTCAATAATATGAAACATTGTGCGCTCTGTAATGTGACTATTCAAAATAATATAAGTTGGTCACATCACACTCGTACAGAGCAGCACAAGAGACGTGCTATTGAACCTGTTGATAACAGGATATACAAAAATACTGATTTATTCAATGGAAGGATTCTTCAGTACCTGTATATCAACAGTAACGGAGGCTTGGTATTGCCTAAAGATTTTCTGCAGGAAGCAGGCGAGGCATTCCTTCAACATCTCTTCGGTGTGCTTGAAGCTCACACTTCTATAAAAGTGAATTTTGAGCTTTTCGCCGAATATGTTCTAGTAAAACAAGAGATTGAATACACGGAAGTGAAGTCTTTCCAATCTAAAATGGAAGTCTTCACCGTCAATTCTGATTTACAAGAATTGTACAAGGAGCATGCCGAAAAAATAATCTCAAGAATGGATGATTTCCAAGAGAGGGATAGTGGATGGGCATTAACTCACATTATCCGTTTGGAAATGAATGTGAATAAGTACAAACCCATAAGAGGATCCTCCTTTATCGCACTACCCAAGAGTTTGAGTAGTAAAAAAGCAATTGTGAACGTTAAAAACAATGACGAATACTGTTTCAAATGGACAGTGATTGCTGCGATAAAGGAGGAAGATCAACATGCTGAAAGATGCGGATCATATGATGTGGAGATATCTGAACACATAATCAAAGTAAACAATATTGTTTTGAACTTTAAAGGCTTAGATTTCCCACTCAATCCTAAACATATTAACAAATTTATGGATAAGAACCCGTTGATCAGTATAACAGTCTTTGGCTATGATCTGGAAAAAGGAAATGTGATCGGACCCATCTTCTATCCCAAAGACGTCAAACAGCATCACATCAACATGTTGTTACTGGAAAGTGATGAGAAGGCTCACTACACTTGGATTAGAAATCTTTCACGGTAAGTACATATAGAAAAATACAAACGCTACAGTCAGGTGATGACTGTATAAGGCCATGGATTATCTTAGTATACAGTAAACAAGTTTGTAAATAACAGAATAGAATCGCCGCTCGAATTTTCTACCGATTATCAAAAATAATCAGTACCTAGGGAACACCAAGGGGAAGTTACAGCACATGTAATGGGGCTAGTTGTTCTTAAAAAGTTAAATTTTGGTGAGTCGACTTAAGATATTCTCCGCAACTTAAATATTCCCCAAATTAATTAATTTCTGCAATCTGCAGACATAGATAACTTAATTATATTCGGATATTTATTAAAACTCGCAATGAAAATTGCGCTTTATTTGGATTAATATTCAAAATTTGGCGGAGATAAATTTTATACAGTGTTCGACGATACGCGCAATTTGAATTAACGAACAGAAGAAGAAGAACGCATAGACAAAGCAGAAGCGAAGTGTCGCAACCATTAGACTGAGCGAGAGGGCAATAGGTATATGTATGCATTTCTAGGGCATACAAAAATTTATTTCATGTGCTTCTTGTTGATTTTTTGGCACTAGCCAGAGTTATTCAGTGGCTGAGTGGATAATGTCTCGGACTGTAAGGACCACAATATTGACCGTGTTTCGGAGTTCGATTGCTACCGCGATCGGCATGTGAAAGTTTTTGTTTTTCATTATTTTTCATTAAAATAGTTTAAAAGCTCATTGAAAAGGGGCGGCGGCGGTAGCCGGTTTTTTTTAAGTTTTTGGTACGCAATATATGTAATTAGAACTTACTTTTCTTTCGTTGGTACACAACAGCAACTCCAAATCTAATTGTATTGTACATATGTAAGTTAATTACTTGCAAGTTGCAAAGTAAAAAATAAAAAGATTTTAGAGTTCAATTAAGAACAATGACTTTATTTGTCTAAATCCAATTTACAACTGATTACCCTAAGCTGTCCCTAACAAGCTGTGAGTCTTGGCTGCGAGCTGCGCTGCCCTTGGTAGCAGAGGATCGACGTCGACTTCGTTGCTTCCAATAGGCCACGACATCGGCTGATGTCTTGTTGGTCGAATTGTTGCAGTCTTCTTGGAATCACTTGCATTGGTGGGAACGGAAGCGGTTGCCAAATAGATTCTTAGAATTCAGCTTGGTAGCTCGGCGCGTGCAGGAAATTATGCAGACGCTGAGCTTGCAGATTGGAACTTGCGTACTGGAGTTCATTATTCTAAATTGTGACATTTTAGTTGTTAACTCTTCCCCCTCCAATTTATGCTTGTCCTCAAGCGGTCTCTAGAAGTAGGGAATGTTGTTGAACTGAGGTAACTGATAATGTGCCTCGGTCGAAGATTGCTCGCAGGTTGATGGTGCGAGGATCGCTGTGACTTTTGTTTCCATTCCAGGCGTGGGTCCTAGTTGCAATGTTATGCTCTTCTGCCTTTGACTATAGGTGTGCAAGCCCAGTATGAGAATCAGAGCAATGCCAAAGAGCGTCAGCAAAGTTATGCTGTTGACCATTGAATGGGTTCTTATGTGCATCAGCTGTCCAGTGTTATTTATGTGCAATGCTTCCAGTGCTTCAAGTGATAGGACCTTAAGTCTTTCTTTTTCTTCAGCCGTAAACTGCACAATAGGAGCTCCAGGGGTCAAGACTGTAGGTTCCAAGTTACTGAACCGCTTGTTGTCGATAATCATCGAGTCGTTTGATAGCTGAACAAGGTAGGTTCCCTTTAGGTGAAGCTGTGTGTTGTTCCAGGTAACGTTTCCATCGTAGTCGTTTAGTAGGATGATTCCGTCGTCGACTTCTTCTGTTTTGGATACGTGGTCAGCATTGCTAAATCTACACAGCGCTTTCTTTCCCTGAACTAACTTCGGAATACAATTTGAGTTACTTATATTAACAATGTTTTTCTTATCGCATATCTTAATACGTTCTATTGTTTTACAAGTTTGGGGAATGCCATAGGTGAGATTTTTTGAAAACAAAGATTTCTTGAAAGTTTAAGTGTATAATTGAATTGTTTTTTACTATGGGCTTTATGATAATGTCTTGGTATTGTATTTCTTCTAAATTTGGAATTTTTACAATATACAAAAGTGTTGTTTTATTGTGCAAAATTGAGACATCGGAAAACTCCATTATTTCTTCCATTGACAGGGGGTGGCATGTTATTTCTTCTAAAAATTTTCTCGATTTCAATTAACTCATCTTCATTCAGTACGAGTGTGTTAACTACGTTTAGTCGTGCCCACTGAATGGCATATCTTATGTTAATAATTTCTTCTTTTAGAAGTCTAATCTGATTGTGCAAGCTGATAGCTATCTCAATACTAACTGAACTGCTTTTATGAATAGAATTTGTAAGGGCGTTGGATACCGAACTGAGTTTATTTATTCTTTCTTCTAACTGTTTGTTAATAATGACCTGTTGGTTATTGTTGTCAATAAGTTTATCCAAGTTCTGCTCTATCATAACCAGGTCATCATGATCTGGACTACCTGCTATGTACTTCCAACCTGACCCTAGCCAATTTAAAGACCTAGTTTTCCGAGTTTTGGGAAAGGCTGTAATTGTTTGGAAAGTGTGAATAGTTGTATTTATCTCATGGTGAAGGGTAGCGTATAATGGACTGCGTTTAAGGCTTTTTTCCGTATGTTCATGTAAAATGTCTAAAAGCGGTTTGGATTTGGTCGAGGTTAATGAGGTGTTTGGTCGTTGAGGTTTGTAATTTTCCGATCCCCTTGGTTATTGTCAGTATCTGTGCGTCCGTATAGTTCGTAAGGTTCATCGTTTCACCAACATCGTTCGTAATCCATAGTAATATCCTGAAAAATTTTAGATTTTGATATGTCTTTTATGTACTGTTTTTCCCGATAATGTTATTATTGTTGTGTGCTTGTTTTCTTTAACTGTTTCTTTCCTATATCTTGGGGAAAGCTTGGAACCTAATCTAGTGTTTATTCTTACGAATATTTCTTCTCCAGGCTGATAATTACGTATTTCCTTTTTCTTCTTATTATGGTTTGTCCGGTCCGTTTTCTGTTTATTTTTAAGTCTTTCAATGTTATCTTGTCTGGCCGTTTCGTATTGGTCCGGGTCTGTTGTCACTCTCCTGCCGAAGAATACTTCTAGTGGTCGTTTCTTTGTAACGGAATGGAAACTGTAATTGTACTCGTAAACTGCCCTTTCTAAAAGTTCCTTGAAATTCCTCTCTGTCCCCTCTTTCTTGAGGCATCTCATTATTTCTGAAAGTGTTGAGTGGAACCGTTCTATCTGGCCGTTAACGGTACTTTTGTATGGTGGGGCAGTATAAACTTCTATCTGTAGCTGTTCCAGCATGAACTTAATTGATTGGGAATTGAAAGCTTTTTCGTTGTCCATAACGATATGTTTAGGGACTCCGAAATAGAATATAATATCGCGCAAAGGGGTTCTGATGTCCTCTATCGCTTTTGAGTTTATAATTCGTGCTTGCGCTAATTTGGAGAACTTGTCTATTGCAGTGAGTACTAAGTGTCGTTCGGTAGAGTAGATGTCAATGTGCAATATGTGACCGGGGTATTCTGGAGTAGGAGTTTCTTGAAGTTCCGGATTAGGGGGGTGTCTGTCATATTTAGCCTCTTTGCAAACTTTACATTGCTTGACTAAATGTATAATTTTTTGCTTCATTTTTGGGAAATAATGGGTTTCTGATAGTTGCTTTTGATTTTCTAGAGCGTTTCGATGTGCTCTCCTATGGATTTCAAGAATTCTTTCATCCTGTTCAGTTTCGTCTGTCAAGTCTTCTACCCTGGACTGGGTGAATCGAGTTTTGATTCCTTTGAAGTGACTTCGGTAAATTGTCTGTATTTTTCCCATAATATTTTCAGTCGTGTGAATACCGTTAATCACGGAAGGGTTGAGATATTTTTTTAAGTCTGTTATTATATCGTCCGTAGTGTAGTCGAGTCGGTATATTTCATGTCTATGGAAGGTAGGAATTGGAATGGTGAACCTGTAGTCATATTTATCTGATTTGTAAACGAATATTTGATTTTTGAAAACATTTATTGGGGCTTCGACGCTGGCGATTAAGTCATGGCTAGAACTTTCGGCGCTATGTTGTGTAGATGCAACGGAGTTAATTTGCTCTAAAGGTATTCTTGAGAGCGCGTCTGCAACAACATTTTCCTTTCCCGGTTTATAGAATATTTCATAATCATACTCCTCTAGATATGCCTTCCATCTCTTGATTCTGGCATTTCCATTCCAGCTACTCAGAGAATGTGTTAAAGGTTGATGATCTGTAAAGATCTTAACCTTTGCTTTACCGTACAGGTAATTTTTGAGGGCCTTGAGTGCCCAAATTATGGCTAGCATCTCTTTCTCGTTAGCCGCATAATTCTCTTCGGCTTTGGAAAGTGTTCTAGAGAGAAATGATATAGGGTGGTTGTCTTGCGATAGAACTGCTCCGATCGCGAAATTTGAAGCATCAGTAGTTAAATGGAACTCCTTCTTGAAATCTGGGTAACGGAGAATTATTTCTTTTGAAACTAAGTTACTTTTAAGTTTCTTAAAAGACTCTAGAGCTTCATTGTCTAATGAAATTAATTTTTTTGATGACATTCTTTTGGACACGTGTCCATCTTCCCCTCTTAAAAGTGAAGTTAGGGGCTTTGCCAATTTGGCATAATTTTGTATAAACCTTCTATAGTAGCCGGAAAGCCCTAGGAAAGATCTTAGATCTCTCAAAGTTTTAGGGCAGGGATAATTTGCTATCGCTGCCACCTTACTCGGGTTTGTTTCTATTCCCCTATCGGAGACAACAAATCCAAGGAATTCGACTTTGTTTTTCATGAACTCACATTTGTCCAGCTGACATTTCATGTTAGCGTTCTGTAAAGTTTGAAAAATTTTAGCCAAGTTCTTAATATGCGTATCATCATCTTTGCTAAATATGATGATATCGTCTATATAAATGAAACATATTTTTCCAATATGTTCTCGAAGTATGTCATCTAATGCACGTTGGAAGATTGAGGGCGCATTCTTAAGACCGAACGGGAGTCGTGTAAACTCATATTTTCCGTTGTTTACGGAGAAGGCGGTCTTTTCTATGTCACTATTTTTCAAAGATATCTGATGGAAGCCACTTTTCAGATCTAAAACAGAGAATACTTTATTGTCCCCTAATTGGGTAAGTACCTCATTTATCTCGGGAATAGGGTATTTATCTGCAATGGTTATTTTATTAAGTTTACGATAGTCAATAACCATTCGATATTTTTTTCGCCTGAAGAGTCTGCCTTTTTTAGGTACAATCCACACTGGTGAATTGTACGGGGACCTAGAAGGTCGAATTATACCATCTTCTAAAAGTTCTTTTATCTGTTTGTTTACCTCATCTTTCAGTGTCATTGGATACTGATAGAATTTTGAGTAAACCGGAGTATCGGACGAGGTTCGGATCGTTGCCTTCACATTTGTTGTGTAGGTCAGTTTCTGGTTTGGGTCTGCGAACAAGTCTGGAAATGACTTGAGTAATTCGCTTAGCTTAGCTTTTTGTGTGTCGGACAAGTGGGATGTTCTCGGAATAATTGTGTTGACTGATTCGAATGTTTTTTCTTTGATGGGGATTGAAATACCGTTTTTTAGTGTCATTATATTTTTACTTATTTTTATCTCTGCCCCTAATTCAATGTGGGCAACAGGAAAAACTTTACTTTGACGTCTGCAATGTTAAAAAGGTTCGCTACCTTATGGTGCGTAATTACTGTGCTGCCGCCTACTGAGACAGCATTGAAAGGTGCTTTATTTTGAATAGGGTTATTGACGAATTTAGGCTGGATGTAGTTTCTGTTTGAACCGGTGTCTATAAGTATTTTAAGAAATTTTCCATTCCTCATCTTGCATACGAAATATGGAAGAGAGGAATTCTTTATTCTAAAAAATTCAATGCTGCGTCATCGTAGTAATCGTACGTGTTATTGTCAGCGTCGGCTTCGTCTATCTGGTCTACGTAGTCGTCCAAGTTGTCGTCAAGGTTGTTGTAGTCCTCGTACTCTGCCATAGCTTGTTCATAGTCCGTCATTGTCACTGGAGTCTCAGTGGGTCGCGTTTCGTTTTCTTCCGTTGTGGTCTGTATATTAAAGTTTCTTTGTCGCTTCATCCCATCTGGTATTGGACCAGGTGGTCTTTTGCCTGGTTCGAAGCGAGGTCTGTTCATGTAGTTTACCATTCTGGTCTGAACACTGGGATCCACATCCATAGGCTCTGGACGAGGCAGTGGTTTTGGGGCCTGTGGCCTAGGTGGCGCTGACAGTTGTGGCAGAAATTGCCTGTTCTGGAAAGGTCGAGGTGCAGCTGCTGGCTGTGCAAGCTGGTAACCGAAGTTATTTGAATTTTGTCGTGGCAAAGCAGTCGGTGGTTGTTGTCCGATTTGGTAATATTGAGTTCTTGGAGATGGAATTGGTGGTTGTCTATTTATGATGGAAGTGCTGCGAGGAGCCGGTGAAGGTTTAGCAGTCTGATTCCTAAACTGTCTTGTCTGTCCCATGTTTGTAGCATGTCTTGCCCTGAAGTTCTGGTTTTCTAACTTGAGGCAAAGGTGTAATGCTGAGGGTAAGTCTACTGGTTCTTTGATTCCCAGTAGGCGAGGCAAGTCGCCTTGTAATCCTCGTACGAAGGTGTCTAGAGCCTTATCTCTGTACATCTTCGTCATTAACAATTCTGCTTCTCTTCCTAACCCCATACAACCGATCTTGTTTAGGATTAGTGATAGGTGTTTATAAACCGTTTGGTGGAATTCTTCCACTGATTGGTTAACACCCTGTATAAGCATCGTCATTTGGTATTCTAGTGTGTTAATGTCACGTTTGTCCGCGTAGTGAAGAGTCAGACACTTTGATATCGCTAACCAGTTCAATGGGGTATTGTAGGATTCTAGTGCCATGTCGGCATGTCCTACAATCTTATTACGTATGGTATGTAAGATTCCATAGTATTTTGGGGTACCCTGGTAAGTACTGTACGCTTCTAATATACGATCTACTCCCTTCTTCCATGAGCTGAACTCTGAAGGGTCACCTGAAAAGTCTCGGATAGTTTTTACTATATCCGGCACTCTGTCTAAGTCTCCTAAGTTCCCTGCATGCTCTGGGGCAATTACCTGGTCTGTTACGTTCGCAAATTCTTCTGAAGAATTGTGACGTCTCAACAAACCTGGCAATTGTTGTGCTAGGATTTCACTCACTGTTGCTGCTAATGCAGCTCTGTCTATGTTTTCAACCATATTTCTATTAAGTTCTTGTTCTTCCTGACGTCTAATTCTTTGTCTACAAGCTTCTGCACTTAGTATTGAGGGCCTGATCAGATTATTCACGTTAGCCATAAAACGCTAAGTGAATCTGGATTAAGAATGTGTCGAGTTTTATATAAGTCAAGGGAGCAAATTATGGAGCTTATTATGTTTGAATTGAGTTAGTAAGATATTGTGTTTTCTTAGAGATAATTTGTTTTTGTGTGTATGTGTGTGTGTGTGTTCGTGTTTGTTGCTTGTTTGTTTTATAACCAGAGGCTGGTTTTTTCCTTTTACTTTAGAGGGTCCCTTGGGAATCGTAAAGTTGGAATCGATTATATCACTTTTGTGATCTTTTTGTTTGATTTATCGTTTTACGGTTTTTTATGTAAATATCCGTGTTTTCTTAAGTCTACTTGTGTTTTTAGTTTAGTTTTTTTGATAATGAATTGGTGTAATCTTACAGTACTATGGGTAACTTATATGATGTGGCTCCTCCCTCCGACGATCCGGATTTCATCCTGTTTGTCCCACGACTACTAGGGATCCTGCGATGCGTACAGGGTTGAGGGGTGGTCTGTGGCCCTGCCTTCAGTCCTTGGAGTCCACCGATGGGCAAATGAACAAGCTAAGTTCGATTTGCCGGAGTCGATTTGAACGAACGAAAAATGTTTTAATTTTTTTCGGAGTTGCACGTTCACTTACACTCGCGTTTTAGACCGGTTACGGCAAATGCTATTGCCAGCCGCGAACTTACTAGACGTTTTGCTGTATCGTACGCGTACCGGTCCCTGCTCGGGCGCCAGTTAATTACTTGCAAGTTGCAAAGTAAAAAATAAAAATAGAAAAAACCACAGTCGCGCTGCACGCGACAGTGGGATACCCTTCGACCTATGTTCCGATGTAGTTTAATTTGTTAAATTCATACACATATACAAATGCGCATGCTTTTAAATTATTGCCGACAGATGGCGCTCGCGCTTTGCGCTCGCCCGCCTCCCTTGTTAGCTGATACAAGCACTTGGTTTTATGCACATACTTTCTTAAATAACTTCTGTGTTTATTGTCCGATCGGATTGCAATTTCGAGAATACGTAGATATTTTAATGTTTAAGTCAGAAAGTTGTATCTTTTATACAGCGCTTACAAATTAAGTTCAAAAATTAAATTATTGATTTGCGGGGGCGGTGGGCGTGGCACCTAACATTTGAAATAAACTTGATCTGCTTATAGTACACAGGAGTCTTCCTGCCAAATTTGGTAACTCTAGCTTTTATAATAGCTGAGATCTGTGCGTTCACACAGACAGACGGACAGACGGACAGACGGACAGACGGACAGACGGACAGACAGACAGACAGGGCTCAATCGACTCGGCTTGTGATCCTGAGCAAGAATATATATACTTTATGGGGTCTCCGACGCCTCCTTCTGCCTGTTACATACATTTGCACAAAGTTAGTATACCCTTTTTTGACCATTTTCAATGGTCGAAGGGTATAAAAAGATTTTAGAGTTCAATTAAGAACAATGACTTTATTTGTCTAAATCCAATTTACAACTGATTACCCTAAGCTGTCCCTAACAAGCTGTGAGTCTTGGCTGCGAGCTGCGCTGCCCTTGGTAGCAGAGGATCGACGTCGACTTCGTTGCTTCCAATAGGCCACGACATCGGCTGATGTCTTGTTGGTCGAATTGTTGCAGTCTTCTTGGAATCACTTGCATTGGTGGGAACGGAAGCGGTTGCCAAATAGATTCTTAGAATTCAGCTTGGTAGCTCGGCGCGTGCAGGAAATTATGCAGACGCTGAGCTTGCAGATTGGAACTTGCGTACTGGAGTTCATTATTCTAAATTGTGACATTTTAGTTGTTAACTCTTCCCCCTCCAATTTATGCTTGTCCTCAAGCGGTCTCTAGAAGTAGGGAATGTTGTTGAACTGAGGTAACTGATAATGTGCCTCGGTCGAAGATTGCTCGCAGGTTGATGGTGCGAGGATCGCTGTGACTTTTGTTTCCATTCCAGGCGTGGGTCCTAGTTGCAATGTTATGCTCTTCTGCCTTTGACTATAGGTGTGCAAGCCCAGTATGAGAATCAGAGCAATGCCAAAGAGCGTCAGCAAAGTTATGCTGTTGACCATTGAATGGGTTCTTATGTGCATCAGCTGTCCAGTGTTATTTATGTGCAATGCTTCCAGTGCTTCAAGTGATAGGACCTTAAGTCTTTCTTTTTCTTCAGCCGTAAACTGCACAATAGGAGCTCCAGGGGTCAAGACTGTAGGTTCCAAGTTACTGAACCGCTTGTTGTCGATAATCATCGAGTCGTTTGATAGCTGAACAAGGTAGGTTCCCTTTAGGTGAAGCTCTGTGTTGTTCCAGGTAACGTTTCCATCGTAGTCGTTTAGTAGGATGATTCCGTCGTCGACTTCTTCTGTTTTGGATACGTGGTCAGCATTGCTAAATCTACACAGCGCTTTCTTTCCCTGAACTAACTTCGGAATACAATTTGAGTTACTTATATTAACAATGTTTTTCTTATCGCATATCTTAATACGTTCTATTGTTTTACAAGTTTGGGGAATGCCATAGGTGAGATTTTTGAAAACAAAGATTTCTTGAAAGTTTAAGTGTATAATTGAATTGTTTTTTACTATGGGCTTTATGATAATGTCTTGGTATTGTATTTCTTCTAAATTTGGAATTTTTACAATATACAAAAGTGTTGTTTTATTGTGCAAAATTGAGACATCGGAAAACTCCATTATTTCTTCCATTGACAGGGGGTGGCATGTTATTTCTTCTAAAAATTTTCTCGATTTCAATTAACTCATCTTCATTCAGTACGAGTGTGTTAACTACGTTTAGTCGTGCCCACTGAATGGCATATCTTATGTTAATAATTTCTTCTTTTAGAAGTCTAATCTGATTGTGCAAGCTGATAGCTATCTCAATACTAACTGAACTGCTTTTATGAATAGAATTTGTAAGGGCGTTGGATACCGAAGTGAGTTTATTTATTCTTTCTTCTAACTGTTTGTTAATAATGACCTGTTGGTTATTGTTGTCAATAAGTTTATCCAAGTTCTGCTCTATCATAACCAGGTCATCATGATCTGGACTACCTGCTATGTACTTCCAACCTGACCCTAGCCAATTTAAAGACCTAGTTTTCCGAGTTTTGGGAAAGGCTGTAATTGTTTGGAAAGTATGAACACCTGGATCTCAGAAACTATAAGAGCTAGAGTCATCAAATTTTGCGACAACATACATATATATTGCAGTGTCTCAAAGTTTTTGTAAAATTTGGACACGCCCCTTCCCGCCTCTGTAAATCAGTAATAACTATTTAACAACTACAATATTAGCTCAACAACCAAAGTTGTATATCTTACATGACAAATACCTTGCCACGGGCGTTATGTCAAAATTTCATTTGAATCGGACTATAAATAAGTGAGATATGATACGAATTAAACTCACTTTGAACATATATACTTAAGCAGACCTAATTTACACAAGCTTACCGAGGTTCGAATCTAGCGTCAGACACACAGCCTAACACGTGCGTATGTAAACATGATCATGCATGCTCATTTGCATATACTCACCTGCCAACCCCATGAGTCACACGCGTGTGTGCATTGAAGCGTGCATGCACCCACAAACCCTAACACGTGCGTATGTAAACATGATCATGCATGCTCATTTTCATAATACATAACACCCAGCTATTATGCTAATTAAGACACTACATTTCTGGCCCCTCGTCACGCACCCCTAACCACCCCACTTTTTGTCCCAGAAAAACCCATTAAATATGCTAATTAGGATCCTTAACTTCCGACCCCTCGTCACGCACCCCTAACCACCCCACTTTTTGTCCCAGAAAAACCCATTAAATATGCTAATTAAGACCCTAAATTGACCGATATAGCCCAAAAACACATTAAATATGCTAATTAGGACCCTAAATTGACCGATCACCTCAAAAAAACCCATTAAATATGCTAATTAGGTACCTTAATTACCTAACCCTCCCTCGTCACACTCCATTAATTTTTACTCCCCATTCCACTTCCTGTCCCAGAACCCGCATTATATATCTACTCATTCCAATCGCCAGCTGCAACAAACCTTTCACCAAACGAGTCAAAAAGTGTTGTGAATTTTTCCTCAGAGATTGTGAAGCGAGGTGGGCAATAGACAGCAGCTAGAGTGAGAGCACCGTTATGGCATTGGATGTTTATAGAGGTACATTGTAAGCAGTCTTCTTGCCAATTACCAAGAAAGTGGTGCTTAATTCGCAATCGTATTAGTATGCCAGTGCCTCCATGGGCCTTGCCATCCGGGTGATTCGTAAAGTAAAATTTATATCCTGGTATTTGGAAGTTGTACTTTTCGGTAAGGTGAGTCTCTGAGAGTAGCATAACGTCAATGTTTCTTTCGGCTAAGAACTGAGCAAGTTCTAGCTTGTGCCGCGAAATGCCATTAGCGTTCCAGGTAGCTATTATTAAGGGAGTCATTATCCTGTTTTAGAAGAAACGAGCATTTGAATAAGGATGTTTTGGTTCCTCATAAGCTCTTGCATAGTTTCTTGCATGAAGGTCATGAAGTCTTTCATGCTTTGCTGCATCGAAAGCATAATCGCTTCAATGCCAATTGGCTGCTGTTGCATGTTCTGTGTGTTTAATTGTTTATTTGCGTTTATTTGGCTAATATGCTAGACGCTGGAGGTGACTGCTGTTGGTACTTTGATCCCTGATTTTAGTACACTTGCAAAGGAGGAATTTGGCATTGTTCGGTGGCTGGCAGACGAAGGGATGTTAGTTGTAGTCGGTTCCATTACTTTGTGAATTGTTGGTTTGATACGATCTCGAGCTGAATCTACTCGTTTGTTTAGGCGACTCTTGAGTTCCTTGTAAACAATGCATCCTCGCCAGTTGTTTTTCGCCACAGTTGCTGCATAACTTAATTGAACTGTCGTTTTTATTCTTAGGACAGTTTACAGTACTGTGGGCATCGCTCCAAACGACACAGATGGATTTTAAGGTGCAGTACGCTTTGGTGTGGCCATATTCTTGGCAGTTGGTGCACTGCACAGGTTGCCTGCGCTTGTGTGGCTCTTCTACGGTTATTCTTCGGTGCAGTAAATACTGTAGCTTATATATAGGATGTAATTCATTTTTGTTGTTTTTCTGACTCGATGGCTCCAGTTCGACTTTAAAGAGTGGCTGCGGCTCTTTGTTCCTGTTGAGAATGTTGATCACAGTTTTGGCGTTGAAGTTCTTCTCCTTTAGTGCCGCGATAATTTCGGATGAGGTCACTGATGACTCTATTCCTTTAATGACAACCTGCAATCCTTTGGCACTTTTCAGCTGGTAGGTATAGTAACTCTTCCCAGCTTCGTCCAGGTACACTGATCGGTGGCTAGACTCATCCTGAGTCTGCACTTTCGTTTCTTGTATGTTGCCCTTAGTAAGAGGTATAACATGGAACTTGTTTTCTCCGATAATTGCAACTAGTTTGTTAACCAGCGCACTTGAGGTTTTCTCACGTATTGGTGGCGGCTTTATCTTCTTCTGCTCCTGTTCCTGCACTTCACAGTCGTCCAGTAGTGCAAACCTATTTGAACTTGAGTCATTGGCAGCGTTGGCGCGGTTTATTTTCGGCTGATTACCCTGCTTGTGTTGTGGGCTTAGCTTTCGCTTTATTTAGATGTAGCGATCCAGCCCTGTTTGACAAAGTTTTTTGTTTTGTTTTGGTTCTTGTCCGCTTTTGCTTTCAAGAGTCGGTGTGAGTGCTCTTACTTTCGTTGTTGTTGATTCAGCGGAATTGTACACCGCTGTCGGTATTGAGCATAGAGTTGATGTTGATGTTGTTGCAGTTGTTGTTGCTAAAGGTGCAGTTGTAGTAGATATCGTGATTACTGTAGTGGTAGCTAAGGAACTTGACACCGTTTGGAATGGAGAGAGCGTAAGAGAGACGCTCTCAGTGCGTTCGGGTTCACTTCGTGCAGTCATAAGCATTGGTGAGCAAGACCGCGATCGTTTGCATTCTGCAGGTGCTAGGTCATTGACCGGGTGGATGATTTGGCACTCGCGGGCGTCAGACACGACGGTGAAGTACGCATTGTTCCGCTATAAAGAGAGACGGCGCTCGTCTTGCTCTTTTTGCCGCTGAGCGCGCAATTCGCGTAGGCTCATTTTAGAACGATCGATTTGTTCGTTGTCTATTTGTTTTTTAGTTTTACTTTATTATTCCACACACAGAAAGTTTTGTAGGATAGCAATTTAACATTGCCAATAGCGTCTCTTTCGCTTTCGATTTATTTATTTATTTTATATTATTAACTATTTTCTTCACGAAAATCAAGTGATTTTATACGGAGCTCGATGAAAACACGTCTGACTTCGTTGAAGACTGACTAACTGCAAAAAAAAAAAAAAAAAAATGCTCAATTTTCATTGCGAGTTTTTATAAATATCCGAAAATAAATAAGTTAGACAGATAGAATCTATGACTGCACATTGCAGAAATTAATTAATTTGGGGAACATTGGAATTGCGCAGAACATCTCAAGTCGACTCGTAGGTCACCAAAATTTTACTTTTTAGAAACAACTAGACCCACATTTACATTTGGAGTTGCCTCCCCTTGGTGTTGTTCCCTAGGTACTACCACTTATTTTTGTGGAAATTCGACCGGCGATTCTGTTATTGACAAACATTTTTTTACGGTACACTATGATAATCCATGGCCTTATACATACAGTGAGCACCTGACTGAAGCGTTCGTATTTTTATACCCTTCGACCATTGAAAATAGTCAAAAAAGGGTGTACTAACTTTGTGCAAATGTATGTAACAGGCAGAAGGAGGCGTCGGAGACCCCATAAAGTATATATATTCTTACTCAGGATCACAATCCGAGTCGATTGAGCCATGTCTGTCTGTCTGTCCGTCTGTGTGAACGCACAGATCTCAGCTATTATGAAAGCTAGAGTTACCAAATTTGGCAGGAAGACTCCTGTGTACTATAAGCTGATCAAGTTTATTTCAAATGTTAGGTGCTACGCCCACCGCCCCCGCAAATCAATAATTTAATTTTTGAACTTAATTTGTAAACGCTGTATAAAAGATACAACTTTCTGACTTAAACATATACTAAGCTCATTTAAATATCTACGTATTCTCGAAATCCGATCGGACAATAAACACAGAAGTTATTTACGAAAGTATGAGCATAAAACCAAATGCTTGTATCAGCTAACAAGGGAGGCGGGCGAGCGCAAAGCGCGAGCGCCATCTGTCGGCAATAATTTAAAAGAATGCGCATTTGTATATGTGTATGAATTTAACAAATTAAACTACACCGGAACATAGGTCGAAGGGTATCCCACTGTCGCGTGCAGCGCGACTGTGATTTTTTCTATTTTTGATGTTGAACACGCTTTTGGCGCAAAATCCCTTTTCCTTTAGCGCGTCAGTTATCTTTTCCCCTTTTCCGAGGGGAATTATATCAAAGCTATCCTTTCCAATAAGACCAAACCAGAGTATTTACCAGACTGCAAAATGAAATTGGCCATGAGAGGAATTTCTTTGTAAAGAAAAGAGAAAGACGCGTGGAAGACCCCATATGAAAAACTTAAACCGATCTTTTGAAAAGCTTCACTCTTCAAAAGCCTCAGTTCATTCTCCATATGAAAAACTTAAACCGATCTTTTGAAAAGCTTCACTCTTCAAAAGCCTTACAATAAAAGTTCTCTCAAGACACCAACCGTAAAACGATAAGAAGCTTAAGGTGCTGATAAACAAAGATGTAAAGCTCTGTAGAACTTTAAGGTTTGCTGGTCCAAAAGAATAATTCTGTCAGTTAGGTAATGAGTGACTCTGGTGTAATGAACAACAAATAAATCCATCAAATAAAAATTATAAATAAAAACTATATTTTTTAATTTAAATGAACACCTAAATACTTAATTATATATATAATATTTTTTTTATTTTTACACTTTCATTTCATATATATTTTTAAATTAAATTTTATAATTAGTTATTGTCAATAGACTTCACTACCTTTCTCTCCTTGCGTGGTCTCAACTTCCTTACTGGTGACGTTTGTTTAGTGTTTTTGTCACAATTTTCATTTTATGTGTCTCCATGAATGTTATTATCAAAATTTGTGTTTTGCTTTTTATTTTCATTTAATTTTACATTTTCTTGATTTCTTATTTGATTTAGATGACGTTTTATTTCTCGATTGTTATGCTTTAAGATGCAATAATATGATCGACATCCAAGTCTTCCAAGTCTTTCGCTTACAACTGCCTGAGTCCAACCTGCCTTGTTTGGATTTTTATAGTCCCTGACCATGACTTGTTGACCTTTTGAAAAACTTACATTTCTATTGCCTTTATAATTTCTAAAACTTTTGTCTTGTTGTTGTTTTATGTGTTCTGTCACCAAAGGTGGTTTGAACAACGAAAATCGTGTTTTCAACATTCGACCTAGAAATAATTTAGCAGGTGATTCCCCAGTTGTACAATGAATCGTGTTCCTATAGTCCATTAGAAATATATTTAATATGATGTCAAAAATCACAATTTTTGACAAAATTCATGCGTGCATAAAGCGATTTTTCCTGTTTTGACAACAATCTCTGCTTGGCCATTAGTTGCTGGATGACCAGGAGATGTAAATATGTGATTTATACCATTATTGTCCATTTGTTTTCCAAGGTATTAATGACGACTTTTCTGGGCTTGGTTGTTGCTCTTGGCACGGAATACATTTTCTAATCAAATTTTCAATTTCTAAGTCCATATTTGGCCACCATACGTATGAGCGAGCTAACATTTTGGTTTTCACCATACCAAGATGTGACTTATGAAATTCTTGTAGAATCTGTTGCCTAAGTTTATTTGGGATAATGACACGATGACCCCACATTATACAGTAGTGATCCAAATTTTACAGATTCACAAACTTTTGACAAGATCGAATCATGTCGTGTTTCACGAGCAATACTCATAAATTTCAATTTACATGGACTGTTTGACTGTATAAAGTTGACATAATTGAAATCATCATTTTTATCAATCACTTCGATTTGCGGAATTCTTGACAAGCTATCTGCTTCATTCGACAAACCTTTAATGTGTTCTATTGTGAATTGAAAACCTGATAAGATTAATGCCCATCTTTGCAATGCAGATGCCATAAGTGGCAATCCTTTCTTATCTCCAAATATACCTAACAGAGGTTTGTGATCAGTTTTCAAAATAAATTTCATACCTAATAGATATTGTTTCAATTTCATTACGCTATATACAATTGCTAGAGCTTCTTTATCAAGTGTGTAATTGATTTCACTTTTTGATAGTGCCCTTGAAATGAATGCAATTGGTTTTAGACAATCTGAGAATTTGTGTGCTAAATACCTGAAACTGCATTAGAACTAGCATCTGTGGTGAGGACAATTGGTAAATCAGGATTATAGTGAACTAACACCTGATCAGAAGTTATCTGTTCCTTTATTTTGTTGTATGAGTTTTCACAACTATCGGACCATTGAAATTTTACGTCTTTTTGCAAATAATTTATACAACGGACTCATTATACCGAAAATAATAGAGAAAATAGGGAAACAAGAATAGAAACAAACAACCATAAAACTAAAGATAATTCAACCGGACAAATACCAGCTTACTCTACGCAGGCACCTAATTATAACTCAGAAAATTAAAGAAAACCAGTAAGAAAAGCAACAGTCGCGCGGCACGCGACAGTGGGATACCCTTCTTCCCATGATCTAGTGTAGTTAATTTGTTAAATTCATACACATACACATAGGCACATGGTTGAAAATTATTTCCGACAGATGCCGCTCGCCCTCCCCCGCCTCCCTTGTTAGCTGAACCAGCACTTGGTTTTCTGCTCATACTTTCTTAAATGACTTCTGTGTTTATTGTTCGATCAGATAGCAATTTGGAGAATACGTAGACATTTTATTCAGTTAAAGTCAGAAAGTTGTATCTTGAAAGTGTGCTACGGGGTGGTAACGGCAGCTACAAACAAATTAAATTATTTAATTATTAATTATTAATTTCAATAAAATATAGTTGTTCCTCATTTTGTTTTATATAAAATAAAATTATAATAGTTAAAAATAATATTAATTATTTATAAATAAAGTTTACTAATTTTATTATATTTAGCACGCATCAAAAAGATGCGAGCCAAAAGTAAACAATGCGTTCTTCAATGCCGTCACTCTTTCCGTATTTTGCCTGTTATGACTTTGCAAGTTCAATATGATTCTTATTGGATATTGTTATTTTGTTTTGCTCTCAATATTTTGCAATTAGAATGTTAGAACATAACAGCGACGCAGCCTCATCGATATGAGCCCGATGTGGCAGCCCGGCACCATCATAAGCAGACGATAGTTCCACCTTTTCACTACAAGCCCTTTAAATTTGTGAATGTGCGAGTGGGACGCCCATACATACATGTCTGCATATCCACATGTATGTATTGGCATCCAACTTCAACACACATTATTGCACGCATGTATGTATGTACATACATATGTACAATACAATTAGATTTGGAGTTGCTGTTGTGTACCAACGAAAGAAAAGTAAGTTCTAATTACATATATTGCGTGCCAAAAACTTAAAAAAACTGCCTACCGCCGCCGCCCCTTTTCAATGTTATTGAGCTTTTAAAATATTTTAATGAAAAATAATGAAAAACAAAAACTTTCACATGCTGATCGCGGAAGCAATCAAACCCCGAAACACGGTCAACACAACATTGTTGGCCTTACAGTCCGAGACATAATCCACTCAGCCACTGAATAACCCTGGCTAGTGGAAAAAAATCAACAAGAAGTACATGAAATAAATTTTTGTATGCGCTAGAAATGCATACATATATCTATTGCCCTCTCGCTCAGTCTAATGGTTGCGCCACTTCGCTTCTGCTTTGTCTATGCGTTCTTCTTCTTCTGTTCGTTAATTCAAATTGCGCGTGTCGTCGTAAACTGTATAAAATTGATCTCCGCCAAATTTTTAATATTAATCCAAATAAAGCGGAATTTTCATTGCGAGTTTTTATAAATATCCGAAAATAAATAAGTTATCTATATCTGCAGATTTCAGAAATTTATTAATTTGGGGAATATTTAACTTGCGCAGAACATCTCAAGTCGACTCGTAGGTCACCAAAATTTAACTTTTTAAGAACAACTAAATCCATAACATTTGCAGTAGCTACCCTTTGGTGCTCCCTAGGTACTGATTATTTTTGATAATCGGTGGGAAATTCCAGCGGCGATTCTATTCTGTTATTAACAAACTTTTTTTACGGTATACTAAGATAATCCATGGCCTTATACAGTCAGCAACTGACTTTAGCGTTTGTATTTTTTCATTAGCGAGAGTGGGCCACAATCCGACCACACTCCTCGAATTCACCGTCGGCATTTGCCGATCGTCAAGGGCTTAAGAGAGCATTATAAAGAGAGCTTAACTACATTTAAATTCCACAATTTTCTCTTACTTTATGGCTTGCCTTCGGGCACCAGTTCAGTTCAGATACAGTTATCTCCGAGATAACTCCTGTTCAGCCGCTCTGTTCGTCTAAATAGCAACGCCACCCCCGTTCGTCTAAATAGCAACCAAACGGCTTTTGGTTCTTCCATTTAATAGGAAGGTAGTGTTATTAAATAAAATAAAATAAACTTTGTTTTTTTTAAACACCATAACCATTGGACTCTTCATTGGCGCAGCCGGTAGGATTATTAGTGAAAGTGTGCGACTTGCTTATAATCCATCCAAGTGAAAAGGGGCATCTTGTAAAACTAAGTGCACTCCCTTAGGATTGACCATCGCGAATCGGCGCAACATAAACTCGAATCGTATTACACGTGTTACTCTTAATCCGCAAAAGAATCTTACGTGACCGTAAGTGCAGTAGTTTTCACTTAATAGAAAACTTCACTGCAAAAGACAACCACAAAAGTGTAACTAAAAGTCTAAAGACACAACATCCCTAAACAAACAACACAATGGCTAACGAAATATTGTCCGACCAAAACCTCAACCAAGCCTTGAGTCCAATAAGGCAAGTGCCCTCGTTTAGTGGAAACCCCCAAGAACTGAGTGCCTTCATCAGAAGGATTCAATTTATACTTCGACTATATCCTACTACGGATATACGTCAAAAGCACGTTTTCTTCAGTACCATCGAAATGCAAATCTCTGGAGACGCCCAACGAGTGTCCCAATTATCAGGAGCCAGCACATGGACCGATTTGATGACAGCCCTCATCAGTGAATATAAGACGCACACTCCCTGTGAGGAACTTCTAAGACGTCTATACAACACCCCATTCTCCACTAATATACGTAAGTTAGAACTAGAAAATAAGTCCTTTGTAATATCAAATAAATTAATACTAGCAAATAATCATAATAACACAGTATTATACACAAATGCCCTCAACAAAACATTAAAAGATGTTATTATGAGAAAATTGACAGACAGACTATTCATGACCCTTGCCAGACACGACATTACCAGTGTGTCAAAATTAAAATCAGTAGCACAACAAGAAGGAATCTATGAATTAACCTTCAGTGATCGTTCAAAGTCACAAAATAATTCAAATCAAAATACTCAAAACAAAAGTTCAATGAATAAGGGAGATTATCAAAATTACGTCAACACATCAATGACAACAACTTCACATAACTCAAGCCCTACTTCAAGTTCAAAACCTGCTGACAACCAACAAGTAATTAACGAATTTAGGCAAAAGCTCCATCAAGGTAGATCTCAGAATCCCTTGAATCATAGCCAGTTGCATAATACCAATGCACCTAATCCACCTATAAAAAGACAAAGAGAGAGCTCCAGTGCCCAGCATAAAATGGACACAGGAGAAAATTTTCTTCAACCAGCCTCGGAATCGGAAAGCGACTCCGAAGAGGAAACCAATACCTAAAAATAAAAATGAACAATAAAGTTCTTAAATGCCTTGTAGATACAGGGTCTTCCATTAATATAATTAAACAAAACTTTTTTAATTTTCCTACTAAATCTTCAAACGTAAAAGTCCATACCATCAATGGCACTATCACGCTTAATCAAAAGTTTCTTTGCATCCAAGCAAGCTATGTCCAACAAGACAGACCTTCTATGTTCATAATTTTTCTAGAAGTTATGATCTTCTCTTAGGTAGAGATTACCTAGAAGCAACCAGTGCAGAAATAAATTATGCAACTCAAACAGTCATAATAAATGGCTACCCATTTAAAATGTGGAATTCCCACGAACAACAAGATAGGTCCCAAGCTACCAATGAGTGCCCCAGTCTATCTAACCAAGAGGAAACCCCTCTTAAAACACAAAAAAGAAAGAAAACATCTTTCAAAATTGATAGGTCCCAAGCTACCAATGAGTGCCCCAATATAACTAAAATAGAGGAAGAACCTCTAAACATAGAAGAAAACCTTCTAGCAATGCCTGATAACTACGCCATTAACGACGAGTTAACAGAATCAAATGTATTCAGGTTAGAACACCTGAATACAGAAGAAAAACAATAAATCACTCAAGTTTTGTTAGAATACAGTGATATTCATTACAGGGAAGGTGAAAATTTGACCTTCACTAGTACAATAAAACACACTATTCAAACAAACCATGATGACCTCATTTATAAAAAGCCCTATAAATACCCACAAACATTTGACAACGAAGTCAACAACCAAATAAACGAAATGTTACAATGTTCTCCTATTGGATAGTTCCAAAGAAGAGCGATGCCTCAGGCAAACAAAAATACCGTTTAGTCATTGACTACCGCAGTCTCAATGAAATAACCATTGATGACAAATTCCCCATCCCAGTAATGGATGAAATACTAGACAAACTTGGACGTTGCCAGTACTTCACCACTATTGATTTAGTATAAGGTTTCCATCAGATCCAAATGGACCAGCGATCAATAGCTAAAACTGCATTCTCAACCAAATACGGTCATTACGAATACACTCGAATGCCCTTTGGTCTCAAAAATGCACCAGCAACATTTCAACGTTGCATGAACAACCTTTTAGAAGAACTAATCTATAAGGATTGTCTTGTTTACTTAGATGATATTATCGTTTATTCCACTTCATTAGAGGAACATATAATGTCAATTAGAAAACTATTCGAAAAGTTACGAATAGCTAACTTAAAATTACAGTGAATTCCTGAAGAAAGAAACAGAATTTCTCGGTCACATTATCACAACTGAAGGTATAAAACCCAATCCAAATAAAATCAACGCAATAATTAAATTTCGAATTCCTAAAACTCCGAAAGAAATAAAATCTTTCCTTGGACTATGCGGCTTTTACCAAACTTCGCTAAAATAGCAAAACCAATGACCCTCAAATTAAAGAAAGGAGCTTCAATTAATATAAAAGACAACAATTATATGTCTGCTTTTGAGAAACTAAAGTTGCTCATCACATCCGATCCAATTCTAATTTATCCCAATTTCGAAAGGAAATTTGCATTAACCACAGATGCGAGTAATATAGCTATAGGTGCTGTATTATCCCAAGATCAGCTATAGAAAAAGAACTATTAGCTATAGTATGGGCCGCAAAATATTTTAGATCTTACCTATTTGGAAGAAAATTTGATATACTAAGCGACCATAAACCCTTAGTTTGGCTTAGCAACATAAAAGACCCTAACATGAAACTACAAAGATGGAAGATAAAATTAAACGAATACTATAATATTCAATATCTTCCTGGCAAGGAAAATTACGTAGCTGATGCTCTTTCTAGAATTCAAGTACAAGAAAATTTCTTGGGAGAAGATAGCCAAATATCCATCTCCACAGCAGCAACAGTGCATAGCGCACAAGAGGATAATCGAAATCGCATTGAAATAACAGAAAGACCTCTCAATTATTATAATAGACAAATAGAAATTATAAAAGGAAACTCAGATGAAGTAGAAATAATAAAGTATTTTCAAAAAACTAGAATCAAAATAATTTACAAAGAGATGACAGAATCATCAGCAAAAGAATTAATAAAAGAGTACATATGTACCAAGAAAAGCGTTATATATTTTCCCGACATAATAGATTTCCAAACATTTCAGAACGCTTACCTCCAAATAATAAATCCTGATAATTTTACCAAATTAATGAAAACTAGTTCTAAGCTAACAGACATACAAACGTATGCCCAATTCAAAGAAATCATTCTAAAAACTCACAAAGAATTATTACACCCGGGTATAGAGAAACAAACTCTATTATTTAAGGAAAAATACTATTACCCCGATTATCAGAAATTAATTTAAAATATAATCAATAATTGTGAAATCTGTAATTTAGCCAAAACAGAACATAGGAACACAAAATTAGCTTTCGAAACCACTCCAGAAGTATTCAATCCTAGAGACAAATATGTCATGGACTTCTATTTAATCAACAACAGACAGTTTCTATCATGTATTGACAATTATTCTAAATACGCCTCTCTGATAGAAATAAATAGTAGAGATTGGCTCGAAACCAAATGAGCAATTTTACGTATCTTTAATGATATGGGAAAACCCCTCGAAATTAAAGCTGATAAAGAGTCCGCCTTCATGTGCACAGCACTACAAATCTGGTTAAACTCAGGAGTAAACATTGACATCACAACAAGCAAAAATGGAATTTCTGACATTGAGAGATTTCATAAAACAGTTAATGAAAAATTAAGAATAATAACAAGTGAAAATGATGAGCCAGAAAATCAGTTCACAAAATTTGAGAAAATCTTATACATCTATAATCATAAAACAAAACACAACACAACTGGCAGAACACCAGCCGATATTTTTATATACGCAGGTACACCCAGTCATAATACACAACAAAATAAGATAAATAAAATAGATAAACTCAACGAAACCAGACAGGAATTTGAGATAGACACTAATTTTAGAGAGTCCCCTTTAGTAAGGTGTAAAACGACCAATCCATTTAAGAAAACAGGTAGCTTAAGAAAAATAGACGATAAACATTACGAAGAGACCAATAGAGGTAGAAAGATAGTACATTATAAATCCAAATTTAAGAAAAAGAAGAAATCTAATATAAGCAAATATGATAATAACAATTCCAGATCAACTCCAGGGGACCCACTTAAGAAAGCAGTTCTACTCACAATTTTCATAATTTGCCTTATTTCATCAGCACACACGCAAAGTCTAGAAGTAAACCCAATTTACGCTAAAAATGGCTATCTTATATTTCAAACCGGATCAATTGACTTACCAGTTAACTACGAGTATCATTATCTTTCTGTAAACATAACTAAAACAGAAAACACTTATACAGAATTAATGAAACGAACAAAATTATTTGAAACACTCCCACAAATTCGATATTTAATAGAAAAACTCAATACGGAAATGAACGGCATAAAAATAGCAAAACGCAGCAAACGCGGTCTTGTTAACTTTATGGGCACAGTTTACAAATATTTATTTGGCACATTAGATCAAGAAGACAGAGAAGAATTAGAACAAATTAATAACATTTCTGAAAATAGCATTCAAATAAGTGAATTAAATCACGTAATAGACGCAATAAACGAAGGAATCAGAGTCACTAACCATTTAAGTGTGATTAATGATGGCCATGAAATGCTAGCACTTTTAATTTTCAACTTACAACAATTTACTGAATACATAGAAGACATAGAACTTGGCATGCAATTAACTTGATTAGGTATTTTCAATCCAAAACTTCTAAAACACTTTGTTAACCCATGTAAATTCCGAAAAACTTCTAAGTATTAAAACCTCCACCTGGCTTAAAACTAGCACAAACGAAATTTTGATAATATCCCATATTCCTAGAGAAATAATAAAAACACCTATCTTCGAGATAATACCATATCCCGATGAAAATAAAAATACACTTACTGAAACTATTCACGATAAATATTTTGTACAAAACGATCAAGCATACACAGCAAACTCTAAAGATTTGGTCATAAATAAATGTATTACAGGCATACTAAATCAAGTAACAACACAATGTAGGTATAGTAAAACCCATTCAGAATTCGAAATAAAATATGTTGAACCCAACATAATCACAACTTGGAACCTACCGAAGACAATACATAACCAAAATTGTATAAACAGAGAAATAGAAATTTAAAGCAATAATATAGTAAAAGCATTTAACTGTTCTGTCCAATTAGAAGAAATACTTATTACAAATACTATGCTTGATTACACCCAAACTATTTATGTAAACAATAATGTAACAAAATTAGAGCCACTATCTTATATCCAAGCAAAAGAAATAATACAACAACATGCCAAAGCAAATAATGTATTTCAAACTATAACACTTACAGTACTTATTGTCATTATTATAATTTTTATACTATATTTTATTTATAAGTACAAAACCATCCCACACAAAATAATTGTTAAATTTAAGAAACAACCAAATAACCCCATAGAGGAAAATGAAAATATTGTAATACCGACAGTAGAAAATATACCGATAAACGGTACACCTGTATTATACCCCAGGGTAAACGCCTGAGGACAGGCTTATTTCTTAGGAGGGGAAGTTACATATCCACTACACGTATATCAGACTTACACAAAAGTCTCTACACAACACCACACGCACACATAGAATTGTAAACATTCACAACACCACATACACATACAATTATAAACATTTGAACTTAAAAGAACAAAAGTCAGTTGGTTGCCCTTCTCAAAGTCAACTTCCCACGCATAGCAAGTCACCCCACTCGCAAGTTGAGCTTTCTAATCATAAACATCCAAATGTCCGATCCCACAGTCTCCCCCAATTTGAATTCGATCATCATCGGCGACAGCCGCCACTTGCAATAACAAATACATCCGTGCACGCCGTCCATCATGCACTTGTCTCAGGAAGATCTTATTACCCCCTTTATTATCGCTCCCCCTATTTTTTCGGAGAGTCTCTCTTAACGAGAGAACACAATTATTAGATGAATCAAACTCTCTTAAAGAGTTTGCTCTCTTAATACCCCTTCAGCCTATTTAAGCTCAGGCTTGCCTTCGGGCACCAGTTCAGTTCAGATACAGTTATCTCCGAGATAACTCCTGTTCAGCCGCTCTGTTCGTCTAAATAGCAACGCCACCCCCGTTCGTCTAAATAGCAACCAAACGTCTTTTGGTTCTTCCATTTAATAGGAAGGTAGTGTTATTAAATAAAATAAAATAAACTTTGTTTTTTTTTAAACACCATAACCATATATTAATAATAATAATAAACTAAACAAAACTATGCTGCTCTAACATTCCGGCCCCGTTAAAGAGCTCCGGTTTTCAATTATTGGGAGTAGAGCCAGCTTATGTATAGGGCGCTTAATGACGCCTGTTGCGGTTTTCACCTCTGCCACTCGAACCTTGCCGTCCTCCCCTCGAATTGTGCGCGTTACGCGCCCGGTTATCCAGCGCGACAACTGCTGCCACAGCCTCAAATATCCTCGTCCTGGTTTCCTACTGCTCTCGTCTGGATCGGATCCTAAAGGCAGCGCCAACAAAGGCTGACCGATGAGTAGGTGGCCTGGCGTCAGCACCTCTCCATCGCTGGGATCGCTGCTGTCGACGAGCAACGGCCTGGAGTTGAGCAGCACCTCGACGTCCACCAGATGTGTGCTCAACTCGTCCTGCGTCAGGTTGGCGTTGCTCGCTACTCGCAGAAGCCTGTGCTTGGCAGACTTCACTGCGGCTTCCCACAGTCCTCCGAAGTGCTGGCGCGGGGGGGAATGAACCTCCACTGCACTCCTCTCTCCGCTGCGAAGTTCACCAGCCTCGCCTCCAGACTCGTTGTTGTGGAACGCCGTCTGCAGCTCCCTCAGCACATTGCTCGCTCCAACGAAATTCGTCGCGTTGTCGCTGAATATCGTCTCCGGTAATGCGCGTCTCCCGATGAACCTTTTAAAAACGTTCAAAAAAGCATCAGTTGATAGATTGGTTACCAGATCTAAATGAACCGCCTTTGAGGCAAAACAAACAAAAACGGCAACATACATTTTTACAGGTGGTCTACCCCTGATTGTATAGCTAACATTGAACGGCCCACAGAAGTCTACTCCACATACTCGAAACGGCCGACCTTCTCGAAGACGATCAGCAGGCAAATTTCCCATTATTTGCCCCAACAATTTTGGTTTATATCGGAAGCAGTGTATGCAGTTCCGCACAACTGCAGTGCACAAGCTTCGAGCATTTACTACCCAAATTTGCTGCCTCAAAAGTCCAAATAACTGACAAATAGTTGAACAAATCCTGACTTCTTTGTCATTAAAAGGGGAAATTTAGCGTCATACGAGAGGGGCCCGTGTAACAAACGTCCTCCTACTCGAATGAGTTCAAATTGTATTCCATTTTTGTCAAATATATCAATAAATGGATTCAGCGATTGCAACATTGGTGCTAGAACTACCGATTGTCTCAATAATTTCAATTCGCTTTTGAACGATGTGCTATGTACTATGGCGTACTATAGAAATAAAATATTTCTTTCTGATGCCGACACCACGAGAGAGTCTGATTTGAGCCCTTTGTAATAGAATCGAAGCACATAAGCCATTATGCGAATCAACTTTGGAAAGTTGGAGTGACGATTAATTAGCTCAACAAAACAATTTGGCTCAGCTTCTGCCAAAGTACATACAACAGTACTTTTTTTGTCTTCGGAAGATTTGATTTCCAACGCTATTTCAACCAGGTGAAGCTGAGGCCATTGGTCTTCCTCCAGTTTCAAGAAACAATCTCGTCTATGTCGGTTCCTCTCGATACTAAATCCGCCGGATTAGCATCTGTTGGAACGTGACGCCACACAATACCTTTCGACAACTCCTGAATTTCTGCAACTCTATTTGTCACAAATGTGCCCAATATGCCAGAATCGCGTTGCAACCAATACAGCACAATCTGTGAATCCGACCAGAAATTCACACTTTCTATATTACATTTTGATAAGGTTGTCGCAATTTGGTGCCAGAGCTTGGCCAGCAAGAGCGCTACACATAGCTCTAGTCGGGGTATTGTTTTCACGTTTAGTGGAGCTACCCTAGACTTTGCAGTAAGCAATGTAATGCCAACGTCTCGGTTGTTGCAAGTTCGAACGTATATGCAACAACCATATGCATGACTGGATGCATCGGCAAAGCCATGTATTTGATCCCTTTGATACGTATTTAGACATACGTACCGGGGGATGCGGATTTTATGTAAATCGCGCAATGTCATGGTAAATTTATTCCATGTAGTGTGAAGCCTCATCCCAGTCTATTTTAAGTCTCCACAATTCCTGCAACAACATTTTGGCCTTGGTAACAATTGGACATAGTAGCCCAAGAGGGTCCGAAACAAAGCTGTCCACGTCGAGATAATATTTAAATATATCCTCTTGAGGTGACCAGCGAATGCAAGCGAGATCGAAAACGAACAAAGAAAATTGAGAGCGCAAGCAATCAAAGAGAATATGTATGTAGGTGTGTATGTGCAAACGCAAATATGTATGTGCGTATAACTTTATGTATTAACATATGTTCGAAATTCGCGATTATATGTAAATATGTAAAGATCGCGACAATTTGCGTTGCACCAAAACACACACAATTTAAACACTCTGACCACCAATTTTATGTTTAAATAACAAAAAAATGTAAATAAATATTGCCGTTTTGTTTGTTTTACTTGTGTTTTATTTCAAAAATCATGCAGTTGAATATTACTTGTTAGTATATATGTATATAAAAACGAAAAAGGGAATATGTTCAGACGAGATGTAAATGACGCAGAACCATGAGAAATTTGTTCAAATTAAGGTTCATCGACATACAGTTTTGTTCTAAATTCCATCTTGTACCACAGCTGGTCTGCAGCTGTTTTTTTTGTTATAGAGACATATATTCTTCTCTCTACGTACGACCGCTACTTAGTGAAGTTCGTTTGAAATAAAATAATATTTTAATTTGAAACAATTCGCGTTCTTATTTAAAACCGCTACGGTGAAAAGTGCTTATCGCTACAACAGCGATTTATTTGGATACGTTTTAAGGAACTCACGCCCCGCCAAAACATTGGTCCTTCGAGCCGGATCCTTCTTGCACCTGGAAAATTCTGCCCCTCTACGATCCACGCCAGCGTCCAACGTGGGATTCTTCAGCATCCAAACAAGTCGACAAGATAAGTACGATTTTGTTATTTCCAATTGTGTGTACCTCTATGCACTTGTCTTTCCTACATACATAAATCCAAACATATGCATATTGGCTCCCCTGTGTACACACAACCATACATACATACATATAGTTCCATAGCACTTGCATACGTGCTAGTCTGAATATATGCATGTTAATTTCCATATCAGCTATTTTTTGTGTATTCCCAACCAAAAAGTAAAGCTCCTAATTCCATTCAAAACACATTTTCTATCCTGAAATTGTTTATAATTAACTTTAAAAGTTAATCGGCCCACATCCCATTTGTTCTGCATAAGTGTCAATATACATACAGACATACATACAAGGCTTGCTATCGCCAAATTTATGTGTGCACAAAATACACTTTGCAGTTACGTTAAATTTCCAACAAAGTATTTCAAAAATTAAGTTAGTATTATAACTATTTAATTATTGCGATTTACGTCCGTTTGCTATATTATATTTTCAGTAAATCCACTGGGAAAATTAATATAGGTCCGTTTCCATCGTTTCGCAATACAACTTGTATGCAAAACGAACCAGGGCTACAGCGTGCTCAAACTTCCAATTCGTGAGCGTGCACAAATAATAATCGACACGAATATTATTACATATTAATATAATATATTACTATTATTATTAATCCCCAACTCGTGAGTAACGAGTATATCCACTTCCGAATATTATTTTATTACCAGCCATCTCGAAAAATATTCCTAAATTTTAATCTGAATAAATATTTAAATCCAAAAATAACCTAAATAAATTTTAAAAAAAGAAATCCGTCGTTGGTCTTTTTTAAATTTTTATTAACAAAATAATCATAAGTCATCCAAGTGCCAACTATCATCCACGGTAATTTCATCACTCGCACGCACTCGACTATAGCATGTCTACTGGTGGTGACAGCAAACGACAACTATCAATTCCTGCTGCACGACCACTTAAAAGAAGTACTTCTTCTTCTCCGTTGCCTACCAAAAATACTCATTCCAAAGCCTCCACATCCACAAAGGCAAAGTCAACGACGAACCTCAATCCGATTGCTACTCGGTCGACTGTGCAAAAGACAATCTTCGTCAGCGCAATGGCATTAAACGATTTTATCTCCGTCACCGATCGGCTTGTGCACTTTGAAGCACGGATTAATAAGCCCACGGCAGACTCTCCATCGCTGTACACGTTACAAGTCCGTCGTGACCAGGTCAAATCCCACTGGCAAAAGATCGAAGACGAGTATGAACGATGCACAAAAACCCTTAACCAAGCGAGTGGAAGTTCCGAGTTCGCTATCATGGAGGCCAAATACGACTTTTGCTACTCCATCTACGAGAGTTGCGTTGCAAGGCTTAACCAACAAATTGATGCAGCTTCTTCCACCACAAGGCCAACTGACATCCCAGCTCAGCCTCCTGCTCATTCCAGTGGTTGTCGCCTACCTCCAGTTGACACCGAGATTTTTGATGGTGACTACCTGCGATGGCCTACGTTCCGGGATTTATTTACAGCCATATATGGTCACAACCCAAGGTTGACGCCAGTGGAAAAGCTCTTCCATTTGAACGCAAAGACAAGCGGAGAAGCCAACTCCATAGTGGCCAAATCTCCTTTAACACATGAGGGCTTCACCTCGGCGTGGGAAGCACTCGTGGACCGCTTCGAAAATAAGCGACTGTTGGTCAACAGCCAGCTTAAGGTCCTTTTTAATCTGACAGAGATTACATCCGAATCAGGGGCTGCTCTGAAAGAACTGCAAGGCACCATCCAAGGGTGCCTGACGGCCCTCACGCACTCCCAGATCTCCATAGAAAACTGGGATTGCCTGTTAGTTTTCCTCTGCTCGACAAAACTTCCAAAGTTAACACTCTCATTATGGGAGCAGTCATTAACTAAAAAAGCAGAAATTCCATCGTGGGCTGAGATGAACACGTTCCTCAGCGAACGCTATCGCACTCTGGAGGCCATAGAAGACGTGAAGGCAAGCAACAAGCCTCAAAGTTCATCCTCAACAAAAGCGCCCTCCAGACCCAGTAATCCGAGTAATCCGAGGAAAATAAATACGTTTGAGGCCAAGGTCAATTCCAAACCAAAGACCTGTGATCTCTGCTCCAAGGAAAATCACCCAGTACGCCTATGTCCACGTTTCCTCCAAATGTCGGTAGACCAAAGATCTACATACATTAAGCAAAGGAAACTTTGCTTAAACTGTTTCGCACGTGGACATCAGCTGCGAGACTGCACGAGCATTCACAATTGCTTCACGTGCAAGGGGCGGCACAACACCTTGCTACATCGTGGCGATGCATCTACCACATCCAATGCTCCTATTCCTACGTCAACTACTTTGAATCCTTCTCAACCAATACAGTCCACTTCGAACACAACAGTACAGAACTACTTTGCAGCAAATCCACAAGGCGTGCTACTCGGCACCGCCATGATATCCATCTGCCATTTAGGTGAGGTATATACTGCACGGGCATTGCTGGACTCAGGATCCGAGGCCACGTTCATAACAGAGCGCTTATTCAATATCGTTAAACTTCCGTATCAAACCGTTCAAGCACAAGTCTCTGGGCTCAATCAAGCTGTTGCGGCACAGGCCAGTAAGCTATGCCACTTCAAGATAAGCGCGTCTGATAAGCCCCGTATCCATATTGATACTTCGGCTTTTGTACTGCCACAGTTGGCGGGGCAACTTCCATCAGACCACATTCCACACAGCAGCTTGAAGGATCTCCCAAATCTCCATTGGGCAGATCCTAATTTCTACAGAAGCTCGCAGATAGATGTCCTAATTGGAGCGGATATCCTTCCCTCCATTATATTAGGAGGTTTTCGGCCTAACATCTGCGGCACTCTCATAGGTCAAGAGACTATTTTCGGCTGGATATTAACTGGTCCTATTTCCACTATAATGTCTCGATCTGTATCCTCTTTCACAACAAAGATTTCAATAAATGATAGCACACACCTCGAAAACTTAATCACTAAGTTTTGGGAGGTGGAGGATCTTCCTGTAAAGTTTCCACAGGAATCAGATGCGTGGTGTGAAGAAAACTTCACGCGAACTACCAAGCGAGATGAGCAAGGTAGATATATGGTTACCCTTCCTTTTCAAGATCCTGATCATATTGATCTAGGACATTCGAGATCAATCGCACTCGCTCAATTCCTAAAGAATGAAGGCCGTTTAAGAAAAAACGAGGATCTCAAGGAGCAGTATGATTCGGTCATTCAAGAATATTTAGAGATGGGCCATATGCACTTAGTGTCTCCAAATGGCAAATCAGCCAACTATTATCTTCCCCACCACGCAGTCTTTAAGCCAGAAAGCACTACAACTAAGGTTAGAGTAGTCTTTAACGCATCGTGTCCAACCTCCAACGGAAAAAGCCTGAATGAGATGCTCCATCCAGGTCCAGTTCTGCAATCCGATTTAACTTTACAGATCCTCAGATGGCGCTTCTTCCGCTATGTCTTCAATGCCGACATTGCAAAAATGTATCGACAGATTCGAGTTTGCCCAGACCACACTCCCTATCAGCGTATCCTCTTCCGAGACGCCAACGGGGACATTCGTGATTACGAGCTTGACACCGTGACATTTGGCGTCACATGTGCGCCTTTTCTTGCAATCAGGACCTTGAATCAGTTGGCTCAAGATGTGAAATCACTGCTTCCAAAAGCAAGCCATATCCTTTCCACTGCCATGTATGTTGACGACGTTCTAGCAGGCACACACACGCAGCCGTCTGCTATCTCCGCCATAAGGGAGCTAAGGGAAGCACTGGATAGTGCTGGATTTCCCTTGCGAAAATGGACTTCCAATTCCAGAGGTATCCTTAAAGATATACCAAAGGATCATCTCCTTCGTGAAGACTTCCTGGAGATTGATGATGCTAGTACAGCAAAAACACTTGGCATTCGCTGGCAAGCTAAGGATGATGAATTCTTCTTTGTGCCATCAGACATCGAATCCACATCCTCCCTAACGAAACGAGAAGTTTTATCCCAAATCGCAAAGCTCTTCGATCCAGCAGGATGGCTCGCCCCAGTAGTTGTTAGAGCCAAGATATTCATGCAAGAAATTTGGCTAAGTCAAATTGACTGGGATGATTCCTTACCCACTTCACTACAAAGAAAATGGGCAGAATTCACGTCAAGCTATCCTGCTCTCCGACACATTCGAGTTCCACGGTGGATTCGATATGCTTCTGGCGTTCAACTCCAATATCACGGTTTTTGTGATGCATCCGAAAAGGCGTACGGTGCAGCGATATTTGTACGCATCGAGGCCCATGACACCATTTCCACTTACCTTCTTACTGCGAAAACAAGAGTAGCTCCGGTCAAAACGCTGTCCTTACCACGTCTTGAACTGAGTGGCGCAGTACTTTTAGCAGAATTATTCAATGCAATAATTCCACAATGTCCTGTGGATACTTGGGAACCATTTTTTTGGACAGATTCCACAATTGTCTTGGCCTGGCTCAGCAAACCACCTTGTCAGTGGAATTGTTTCGTCGCCAACAGAGTCACAAGGATTATGCAAGCCTGTGACGTAAAAAAAATGGTCCCATGTCCGATCCGAATATAATCCAGCAGACCTCGCCAGCCGAGGAGTCTCTCCACAGGATCTGGTCTCCAGTGACTTATGGTGGCATGGACCATCCTGGTTGAACCAACCCCAATCACAATGGCCGGCTCCAGTGGAAATCGCACATACCACTGACATTGAGCAACGAAAGGTAAAATGCAATATAGCGACCTCCCCTCCCGCTGATATCCTTGAGCGGTTTTCAGAGTTGGGTCGCGCTCTTCGGGCTATGTCCTATGCTCAACGATTTGTGTCACGTTGCCGCAAATCATCCGTTCTCTACGTCAATGACATTAGTAGCAAAGAACTGGCAGAAACACAAGACATGCTCATTAAGGCGACGCAGAGAATATACTTCCAATATGAATACCGATGCCTAAGCAGAAAAGCGACATCCCTCGGTTCTAGCTCACTCCGAAATCTGAATCCTTTCCTGGATCAAAAGGGTATGATTCGTGCATCCGGGCGACTAACTGCATCCACTTCACTGCGATTTGACGAACGGTATCCAATTCTCCTACCATATAACTGCGTACTCGCCAAGCTGCTTGTCCAATTTACACACCGCATTTCCTTGCATGGAGGAAATCAACTGGTGACAAGGCTTCTTCGTTCCAAGTTCTGGATTCCTAAAATAAAGAACCTTGTAAAAGCAACGCTAAGTTCCTGCAAACAATGCACTATCCATAGACGAAAGCTCCAAACACAACTTATGGGAGAGCTCCCTTCCGAACGATCCACGTTCTCTCGACCGTTCACCCATACAGGTGTTGATTTCGCTGGTCCATTTGACATCAAAAATTACACAGGACGAGCGTGCCTCATAACAAAGGGATACGTGTGCGTTTTTGTATGCTTCAGCACGAAGGCGATCCACCTCGAAGCAACCTCGGACCTGACTAGCGAAAAATTCCTTGCTGCGTTTGCTCGTTTTGCTGCGAGACGAGGATGTCCCAGCAAAATGTACTCTGACAACGGAAAAACATTTGTCGGAGCTTCCACCATCATATCCCAGGACTTTCTACAGGCTACTAAAGATTTGGTATCAGCCAAATATAGTCATCAAAACCTATCCTGGTCTTTCAATCCACCCAGTGCTCCACATATGGGTGGCTTATGGGAAGCAGGCGTAAAAAGTTTCAAAACACTCTTTTACAGATCCACTGCTACGACCAAATATACATTTGAGGAACTTTCCACTCTCCTGGCCAAAATAGAAGCCTGTCTCAACTCCAGGCCGATTTCTCCAATGTCAGAAGATCCTGCTGACCTACTAGCCCTGACTCCAGGGCATTTCTTGATCGGTGATGCACTTCTATCTCCATCAGAGCCTGAAATTAAGGGCAACGCTCTTTCCATTATTAATCGCTGGCAACGACTGAAAGCACTCCACCAACAATTCTGTTTCCGGTGGAAGGAGGAATATCTGAAGGAGTTGCATAAGCGTAATAAATGGCAGACACCGACTCGAAACATTCAAGTGAACGATATGGTCATCATTAAAGAAGATAATGTTCCGACCAATGAATGGCGCCTAGGCCGCGTTCACGCAGTGTTTCCAGGCACTGATCACATCGTGAGAGTGGTCGACGTCCAAACAGTTAGGGGGATCATTCGCAGACCAATAGCTAAATTGGTTCTGCTTCCTATAGAAGCTGATCTCCCACTTCCTCAATAAATCCAAGTGTCGTCCACTCCTCTATATATATCCATGTTCCGTCCAAGCTATACTAACAATACATTTTTATCGTTTAAGACTGTTAAACTCTTCAAGATGGCTCCACAAACATCAACTCCAACACCAGCGGGGATCGACTCATACCGCTGTCGGGTATGCCGCGGAGTCCATGCACTTCGCAAATGTCAGCGCTTTCTCCGGCTGACAGTGGAAAAGCGGTTGCGGGCAGTGCTTATCAACAAGTACTGCCCAAACTGCCTAGCGCACGAGCATTCCAAGGGTGTATGCAGAAGCGGGGCACGATGCCGAGTGTGTCAGCGGGCCCACCATACCCTGCTCCATCTCCGCACTGAAGACAAGCGGCCATCACGCCCATTGGAGCGCCGCTCAAACCCGAAGAAGCCAACGCCATCACGCCCAGTGGAACGCCACTCAACGCCGAACCAGCCTACGTCGTCACGCTCACACCAAGCCTCGGCGTCAACCCGACGCTCAGGCCAGCGTCGCGACTCCACCCATTCGATGGACTGCTCTCCCCCACCGAGGACCGGCACATCCAGCCGACATCGCTCTCCCTCTGAGGCCCGTCCACGGCCAACTCCGGACAGAGAGGGCCCTTATCCCACTACTTGGACGACGCTGGTGCGTCACAAAAGCATCAGTCTGCTACCGACGACGACGATCGTGCTGGACTCTGGTGTCAAGGAGTTCACCACCCGGGCGCTTCTCGACCCCTGCTGTGCGACGAGTCGCATCAATGCAGCCATGGCAACGGCCTTTGGGCTATCCGTCACCCGCATTGGTAATGACTCTGTCTGCACTGCCAGGCTGCGGTCGAAAGCCTCGGATTTCAACAGAGAGATCCTCCTAGAAGCCATTCCGGACTTGATATACTCCAGTCCAGCACGTAGCATCGACCCCTCCCAGTACGACGTATTTGCGAACATCGCACTCGCAGACGAGCAATGGCACATGCCAGCACCCATCAAAGTGGTACTGGGGTCAGATGTGTATCCTCACATCCTTCTTCCAGTACTCCTCCCTCACACCGGGGGGACCCCAGTAGCACAGGACACCACATTCGGATGGGTCCTCACAGGCGTGTGCAATATTTAGTACGAGCTCGTCAGAACAAAATTGTATTGTCATCTCATTGTTGCCACCTTCCTTTAAGTCGACCTTTGCAATATATTGCAAGGGGGCCGGTATGTTCAGACGAGATGTAAATGACGCAGAACCATGAGAAATTTGTTCAAATTAAGGTTCATCGACATACAGTTTTGTTCTAAATTCCATCTTGTACCACAGCTGGTCTGCAGCTGTTTTTTTTATATTCTTCTCTCTACGTACGACCGCTACTTAGTGAAGTTCGTTTGAAATAAAATAATATTTTAATTTGAAACAATTCGCGTTCTTATTTAAAACCGCTACTGTGAAAAGTGATTATCGCTACAACAGCGATTTATTTGGATACGTTTTAAGGAACTCACGCCCCGACAAAACAGAATATATGTATTATGTATGTATGTTTGTGTTATTCTATGTATGTGTAAATTTGTACAGTTGTCTGCTGTTCGCAGAATATTTTGGCGGCTTGTTAGGCGATTTATGTATTAAAGGCCGTTAATAATGTACATACATACACGTACATATATACAAGAATACTTTGCATGCAAGTGTTAGTAAGTGCCAGGAATTGAGCTGTTCAAAATTTTGTTTTTAGGCCATGGATTTTAAAAAAATTCATGGACTATTGTGTTTGTCGGAACGGAAATGTGCGTAACAGGCAGAAGGAGGCATCTCCGACCCCATAAACTATATATATTCTGAATCAGTATCAGTAGCCGAGTCGATTGAGCCATGTCTGTCTGTCCGTCTGTCTGTCTGTATGAACACCTGGATCTCAAAAACTATAAGAGCTAGAGTCATCAAAATTGCGACAACATACATATATATTGCAGTGTCTCAAAGTTTTTGTAAAATTTGGACACGCCCCTTCCCGCCTCTGTAAATTAGTAATAACTATTTAACAACTACAATATTAGCTCAACAACCAAAGTTGTATATCTTACATGACAAATACCTTGCCACGGGCGTTATGTGAAAATTTCATTTGAATCGGACTATAAATAAGTGAGATATGATACGAATTAAACTCACTTTGAACATATATACTTAAGCAGATCTAATTTACACAAGCATACCGAGGTTCAAATCTAGCGTCAGACACACATCATTTTAAACTTTTTATTTGCATTGTATGGTAACAGAATTGGTTGTTGCAAGTTCGAACGTATATGCAACAACCATATGCATGACTGGATGCATCGGCAAAGCCATGTATTTGATCCCTTTGATACGTATTTAGACATACGTACCGGGGGATGCGGATTTTATGTAAATCGCGCAATGTCATGGTAAATTTATTCCATGTAGTGTGAAGCCTCATCCCAGTCTATTTTAAGTCTCCACAATTCCTGCAACAACATTTTGGCCTTGGTAACAATTGGACATAGTAGCCCAAGAGGGTCCGAAACAAAGCTGTCCACGTCGAGATAATATTTAAATATATCCTCTTGAGGTGACCAGCGCATCCCAAGAGTTTTGACGAAACTCTGCTCATCAATCTTCAGAGTCACTTCGTCACCAGCTTTTGTTTTAAATGAAAGATTACTGCAGTTGGTTGCCTACTTGGCAAGTGGAAAACCTCCTGATTCTAATATTGTCTGAACTTGATTGCAAATAGCGTTAAGTTCTTTAACACTATCTGCACCTGCCAACATATCATCGACACGTTTTAATCACATCTGATCCAATCGGATGTGATTGGGCGTGCATGTTGGCCAGCTCAAACAAGCAGCGTATCGCCAGAAAGGGTGCAGAAGCTGTACCATATGTGACTGTATTAAGTCGGTATGCTTGAATATTTTGTGAAGTATTTTCTCTCCACAAAATTAGTTGGAAATTTCTGTCTTTTTCAGATATATTAATCTGCCTGTACATTTTTGAAATGTCAGCAGTTACGGCATACTTATTCAATCGGAAGTTGATCAGGGTTGAATATAGCTCCCTCTGAATTGTCGGCCCCACCATCAGTGTTTCGTTTAGAGAAACAGCTGTTGACGTCTTACTAGAAGCGTCGAAAACTACACGAAGCTTGGTGGAGGAACTTTCAGGCCTAAGAACGCATTGATGAGGAATATAATAATGCTGTCCTAGAGGAATTGACTTCAGAATGGACATATGTCCCAAATCCAAATATTCTTTCATGAATTCATGGTACATGCTTTTAAGAACTGCATCCTTCGATAATTTACGCTCAAGTTGCAAAAAACGCCTTTCAGCAGTTTGAAAGGACAAGCCAAGAATTTTAGGATCGGTCTTGAAGGGGAGATCCACTTGAAAACGACCAGAAGATAACTTTACAGTTTTCTTGAAGAACAGTTCACAAGCTTGCTGTTCAGCTGTTTGGCGACCAGCCTTCGACTCGAACGGACCTTGATCCAATTCCCAGAAACGGTTACCTAACGAGTCGGCAGAACAATTAGTTTGGGCTACTAAACACCCACTGAACTGATGCCTTGGCACTTTTCCAGTATATTTGCCTGCTACTATCCATCCTAGCAGCGTTTTTTGCATTATTGGAAGATCAGAACCCAGTTTTATTTGCCCAACGCACAACAATCCATAAAATAATTCTGCTCCCAAAAGAATGTTCACCTTAGCTGGCCTATAAAAATCTGGATCTGCCAATTTTATGTTTTTGGGTATTTTCCAATTTGAAATACTCATGGACTGTCCTGGCTGTGTTGTTGAAATGGATTTCAACACCCAACAGTCAGCCGAAAAATTGTGGGAATTTATGCGCGACTGAATAGAAGCACATATCTTGTTTTTGCTATCTATTGTTGCACCTCCAACCATCGAAATAGCTAAAGATGTTGGCTCCCGCTTAAGCCGTAACATCTGGGCCATATTCTCTGATATCAAATTGATTTGGGAACCACTGTCAAGCAAGGCTCGTGCAGAATGCAACTGACCAAATCTGTCTTTAACATTAACGACAGCAGTGGCGAGAACAATTTGTGCATTATTTGACACATGGCCCAAATGCACGTCTGCCACAGTTGCTTTATGTGTAGATACCTCACCTTGATCAGGAGTAGGATACCTGTGAAGCAAGGAATGGTGAGGCCTTGAACAAACTCTACACTTTGGCGCCTTACACTTAGAGACTATATGCCCAACAACCAAACAATTTAGGCACAACTTTTGTGCTTTGACATATTCAAAACGCTGCATAACTGAAATTGCAGAAAACGATGGACACGAAGAAATATTGTGCGTTTCAGACTTGCAAAAAACACATACAGACGTTGATGGACGCCCTCCATCAGAAATAGCAAAGGACGACTTACCCTGATGGGGCTTCTTGGCGTCAATTCGCGACTTTGTTTTGTCACGAGTTGACTCCTCTGTTGATAAATACTGATATCTTTTATTCAGTTGTCTAGCACAATCTTCCCAGGATGGCAGCGTATCATAGTCAAGCTGCTCTTCAAAACTAGATTTGGTACCATGGTCTACCTTTGCCATGACCATGTGAATTATCACTGCATTAGCAATGTCTCTGTCGTTTCCTAACGACGACAACGAAGCATAAATAGCAGACACCGTATCTATGATCGATCTCAAACTCGATGCAGATGGTTTTGTCATGCTTGGTATGTCAAACAATTGCGAAACAGTATCAAAGAATATAAGACATTTGTTGTCATATACTGCCTTGAGACTAACGAGGGCCTTTGGATAGTTACAATCCGTTAATTGATATGTCTTAACTACCCCCAATGCTTCATCGGACAAACACGAAACTAAATGGTTGAACTTTTCGACGTTTGACAAGGAATTGTCATTGTCGACCAAACTTTCAAACAGGCAGATAAAATGTTTGTATTCCGAGTGTTTGCCACTAAATCTGGGCAAACGCATTTTCGGCAGTTGGGATCGCTGGCTCGAAACTATGGAGCAATTGTGCTCAATTATTGGCTCTGGCGTTGCCTTTGAGGCATTTATATATAATGCCTTTGTGATGACCCACAAATCTTCTAATGGCCCTCTAGACTCATTCTGAGGGTTTAAATTATCTAACTCAGCCTGTATATTCATCGCCTTTTCAATGTAACCGTCTAAAAGTTCTAAACGGCACGCTAACTCTGTTTTATCAGACGAAATGGTCTTTGATTTAATTGCTGTTTGCATACGGGAGATGTCAGCGCTAACCCTATCAAATCTTTGCAAACACAGCGATAATTTTGCGGCTGTATTGCTGACTTGTGGCTTTTCACCAGTCTTTTCAGAATCACACATGTTGCTTTAAAAGAATGAATTAATTACTCAACAATGAAAACAATCTCACAACTTTGTGAGCTACCCTCGCCACGACGCCGACTATGTAAATCTAGCTTGCCTAATACACACACACGCAACCTATGCGTTGTGTGAGCAAACAACGAAAGTGATCCAAGCGATCCAAAGTAAGGCAAGCTAACGTTTACTGTAACTACGTTTGTAGGCAGCAATGTAAAATGCGGGGTGCGGGGTAAGCTATTCTAACGAACGAATATATACACACGCACTCTAAGTGGTATGTATATCAAACAAACGAAACAAGCGAGAAGAGTATAAAATCAAAGTTCGCTGACACTACGTTTGTAGACAGCTGTAAAATATGCGGGGTGCGGGGTAACAAAATGCAAGCGGCGGCAAATGCAAGCGACGCCGAATGCAAGCGAGATCGAAAACGAACAAAGAAAATTGAGAGCGCAAGCAATCAAAGAGAATATGTATGTAGGTGTGTATGTGCAAACGCAAATATGTATGTGCGTATAACTTTATGTATTAACATATGTTCGAAATTCGCGATTATATGTAAATATGTAAAGATCGCGACAATTTGCGTTGCACCAAAACACACACAATTTAAACACTCTGACCACCAATTTTATGTTTAAATAACAAAAAAATGTAAATAAATATTGCCGTTTTGTTTGTTTTACTTGTGTTTTATATCAAAAATCATGCAGTTGAATATTACTTGTTAGTATATATGTATATAAAAACGAAAAAGGGAATATATGTATTATGTATGTATGTTTGTGTTATTCTATGTATGTGTAAATTTGTACAGTTGTCTGCTGTTCGCAGAATATTTTGGCGGCTTGTTAGGCGATTTATGTATTAAAGGCCGTTAATAATGTACATACATACACGTACATATATACAAGAATACTTTGCATGCAAGTGTTAGTAAGTGCCAGGAATTGAGCTGTTCAAAATTTTGTTTTTAGGCCATGGATTTTAAAAAAATTCATGGACTATTGTGTTTGTCGGAACGGAAATGTGCGTAACAGGCAGAAGGAGGCATCTCCGACCCCATAAACTATATATATTCTGAATCAGTATCAGTAGCCGAGTCGATTGAGCCATGTCTGTCTGTCCGTCTGTCTGTCTGTATGAACACCTGGATCTCAAAAACTATAAGAGCTAGAGTCATCAAATTTTGCGACAACATACATATATATTGCAGTGTCTCAAAGTTTTTGTAAAATTTGGACACGCCCCTTCCCGCCTCTGTAAATTAGTAATAACTATTTAACAACTACAATATTAGCTCAACAACCAAAGTTGTATATCTTACATGACAAATACCTTGCCACGGGCGTTATGTGAAAATTTCATTTGAATCGGACTATAAATAAGTGAGATATGATACGAATTAAACTCACTTTGAACATATATACTTAAGCAGACCTAATTTACACAAGCATACCGAGGTTCGACTCTAGCGTCAGACACACAGCATTTTAAACTTTTTATTTGCATTGTATGGTAACAAAATTGGTTCACAATGCAGCTTTGCCGATGGGCTAAGGAGTGAGACATTGGCCGAGTGGTTAGAGTGGCGGACGGCAAATTAAATTGACTGTGAGATAGTGCGTGTGTTCAACTCCCGGTTGAAGCGGGTGCGAATTATGAATTATCATTTATTTATTATTTTATTTTGTTTATTTATTTTATTCTAATAAACTAAAAGAAAAATTGCAGTCAAGCGGGCTGTAATATAGCAGCTACAAACAAATTAAATTATTTAATTAAATTTCAATAAAATATAGTTTTTCCTTATTTTGTTTTCATACTATGTTATGCAATAAAATTATAATAGTTACAAATAATACTAATTATTTATAAATAAAGTTTACTATTATTATTATATTTAGCACGCATCAAAAAGACGCGAGCCAAAATTAAACAATGCGTTCTTCAATGTCGTACCTCTTTCCGTATTTGGCCTGTTATGACTTTGCAATTCAATATGATTCTTATTGGATATTGTTATTTTGTCTTGCTCTCAATATTTTGCAATTAGAATGCTAGAACATAACAGCGATCATAAGACTGTGGCGACGCAGCCTCATCGATATGAGCGCGATCTGGCAGCGCGGCACCATCATAAGCAGACGATAGTGACACCGTTTCACTACAAGCCCTTTAAAAGTTGTGAATGTGTGAGTGGGACGCCCATACATATATATCCACATGTATGTATTGGCATCCCACTTCAACACACATTATTGCATGCATGTATGTACATGCATATGTACAATACAATTAGATTTGGAGTTGCTGTTGTATACCAACGAAAGAAAACTGACTTCTAATTATATATATTGCGTACCAAAAACTTAAAAAAACCGGCTACCGCCGCCGCCCTTTTTCAATGAGCTTTTAAAATATTGTAATGAAAAATAATGAAAAACAAAAACTTTCACTCAGCCGCTGAACAACTTTAGGTCGCGCCAAAAAATCAACAAGAAGCACATGAAATAAATTTTGGTACACGCTAGAAATGCATACATATACCTATTGCCCTCTCGCTCAGTCTGCGACACTTCGCTTCTGCTTTGTCTATGCGTTCTTCTTCTTCTGTTCGTTAATTCAAATTGCGCGTGTCGTCGTAAACTGTATAAAATTGATCTCCGCCAAATTTTTAATATTAATCCAAATAAAGCGCAATTTTCATTGCGAGTTTTAATAAATATCCAAATATAATTAAGTTATCTATGTCTGCAGATTGCAGAAATTAATTAATTTGGGGAATATTTAAGTTGCGGAGAATATCTTAAGTCGACTCACCAAAATTTAACTTTTTAAGAACAACTAGCCCCATTACATGTGCTGTAACTTCCCCTTGGTGTTCCCTAGGTACTGATTATTTTTGATAATCGGTAGAAAATTCGAGCGGCGATTCTATTCTGTTATTTACAAACTTGTTTACGGTATACTAAGATAATCCATGGCCTTATACAGTCAGCACCTGACTGTAGCGTTTGTATTTTTAATATTATGTTGAACAGAGCGACAGCACACAATAAACCTTCAGCTCAATTTTTGACACGAAATACCTGGAGATTGTCTAGGGAATCAATAGACATGGAACGAGATTTTTCCATTGGGTCCAGCGACGACAACAAATCCGGCTTGGCAGCGAAGTGCAACAAAGTGGTTAAGATGTTTTTGTTAATTGTTTTGCACCCACACACGAACGCGCAAGCAACGGCCAACAAACAAACAATAATTTTCACAAAAAATTTAAATTGTTTAAAAAAAAAAAAACCACAGTCGCGCTGCACGCGACAGTGGGATACCCTTCGACCTATGTTCCGGTGTAGTTTAATTTGTTAAATTCATACACATATACAAATGCGTTATGCTTTTAAATTATTGCCGACAGATGGCGCTCGCGCTTTGCGCTCGCCCGCCTTCCTTGTTAAATGACACAAGACCACGCGCCCGTTGGAGAGACCAGATGGACGCAATTCTGGCGACGCTTGGGATCACCAACTGGCGGAGTCGCGCACAGGACAGAGGAGCGTGGACAGAGGACACCCCGTTAGGGGTGTTTATGCCATATATATATGTAATCTGGCAACCCTGTCGGTACCGATCGAGTGGACATCACTTTCTAAAACTAACACAATAATCGATAGTCATAGTCAATACACGAGGTAGTCAGTGGTGCAAAAGTTGTGAATAAAGTCGAAAGTTGAAGCCACACACAGCAGCACAAATATTAAGTTGTTAAATAACCTAATCAAAACACTTAATCACCAATACCTAAATATAATTATCTTATTCTTAAAACTATTGAAACTTATATGATTTAAAATACATTTTAAATCTTACATATATATATTGAAAATTGAAAAATATTGATATTAAAAATTGTTAAAATAAGAATAAATGTGTTTGATTTATATGTAATTAATATTTTTTTTCTTTTTTTGTTTTAAATAATTATTTTATGGGTGGCCAATTGCTATCCTACAATTGTAATATTATTATTAAGTCCTATCTCTGAAACTAAATATGGTCCTATATTGTTATTATCTAGCTTATGTCCTGTTTCATTAGGCCATGGATTTTAAAAAAATTCATGGTTTATTGTGTTTGTCGGAACGGAAATGTGCGTCACAGAAAGAAGGAGGCATCTCCGACCCCATAAACTATATATATTCTGCATCAGTATCAGTAGCCGAGTCGATTGAGCCATGTCTGTCTGTCCGTCTGTCCGTCTGTCCGTCTGACCGTCTGTCTGTCTGTATGAACACCTTTTTTTTTTTCAATGTTTTGCTTATTTATTGAATCTTCCCTTTTGCTTAAGAGACTAACAATAAGTTTTCAAATCTTAATCTAAACTAATTAAATATCATTTTATGAAATGATTCGTGCTGTGTGGCCTAACAATTTAACGCTGGGCTGGTTGGTCGTTCCGGTGCAGTCGACTTTGGCTGCATACTCGAATAAGTTTTCTTGCAAGAGGATTTGGATGTGAGGCTAGTTTTTCATTGTATTTTACTTTCTTCTCTGCTATTGTCTCAATGACAAGTTTTATTTGTAAGTCTCTGTGTATATTCTCGTTCCGAAGATACCATGGAGCTCCAGTAATGATTCTCAAGATCCTAGACTGTGCTCGCTGTACTATGTCGATGTTGCTTCTCGATGCGTTGCCCCATAGCTCGAAGCCATAGGTCCATATAGGTTTTAAAACGGAGTTATATAAGAGGACTTTGTACTCCAAGCTTAAGGGAGAGCGAACGTTTATAAGCCAGTGTAGATCCCTTGCTTTTAGTCTGAGGTGCGTCGTCTTGGCCTCTATGTGTTTTCGCCAGGTGAGCCGTTTGTCCAGATGAATACCTAAGTATGTTACGTTATCGGCTTGTGGGATGCGCGTGTGGTTCATTACCAAGGGCGGGCAGCTTTTTTTGTTTAGGGTAAATGTTACATGTTTGCACTTTTCTTCGTTTACTCGTATGCGCCAATCTGCAAGCCAATGTTCTACACAATTTAGATGGCATGCTAGTTTCATCGTAGCTTTTACTGGGCACCTGGATCGACTTAGTATTGCAGTGTCGTCAGCGAATGTGGAAATCGTTAGCTGGTAGTTTGTTGGGATGTCCGCCGTGTATATGGTGTATAGGATTGGGGTATGAATAGGATTGGGATTGTATGAACACCTGGATCTCAGAAACTATAAGAGCTAGAGTCATCAAATTTTGCGACAACATACATATATATTGCAGTGTCTCAAAGTTTTTGTAAAATTTGGACACGCCCTTTTTCGCCTCTGTAAATCAGTAATAACTATTTAACAACTACAATATTAGCTTAATAACCAAAGTTGTATATCTTACATGACAAATACCTTGCCACGGGCGTTATGTGCAAATTTCATTTAAATCGGACTATTAATAAGTGAGATATGATACTAATTAAACTCACTTTGAACATATATACTTAAGCAGATCTAATTTACACAAGCATACCGAGGTTCAAATCTAGCGTCAGACACACATCATTTTAAACTTTTTATTTGCATTGTATGGTAACAGAATTGGTTCACAATCCAGCCGATGGGCTAAGGAGTGAGACAATAGCCGAGTGGTTAGAGTAGCGGACAGCAAATTAAATTGACTGTGAGAGAGTGCGTGTGTTCAACCCCGGTTGAGGCGGGTGCGAATTATGAATTATCATTTATTAATTATTTTTTATTTTATTTTGTTTATTTATTTTATTCTAATAAACTAAAAGAAAAGTTGCAGTCAAGCGGGTTGTAATATAGCAGCTACAAACAAATTAAATTATTTAATTAAATTTCAATAAAATATAGTTTTTCCTCATTTTGTTTTCATACTATATTATGCAATAAAATTATAAGTTACAAATAATATTAATTATTTATAAATAAAGTTTACTATTATTTTTATATTTAGCACGCATCAAAAATTCGCGAGCCAAAATTAAACAATGCGTTCTGCAATGACGTCACTCTTTGCGTCTTTTGCCTGTTATGACTTTTTCTATTAGAATGCTCGAACATAACAGCGATCATAAGACTGTGGCGACGCAGCCTCACCGATATGAGCGCGATCTGGCAGCGCGGCACCATCATAAGCAGACGATAGTGACACCGTTTCACTACAAGCCCTTTAAAAGTTGTGAATGTGCGAGTGGGACACCCATACATACATGTCTGCATATCCACATGTATGTATTGGCATCCAACTTCAACACACATTATTGCACGCATGTATGTACATACATATGTACAATACAATTAGATTGGGAGTTGCTGTTGTGTACCAACGAAAGAAAACTAAGTTCTAATTACATATATTGCGTACCAAAAACTTAAAAAAAACCGGCTACCGCCGCCGCCCCTTTTCAATGAGCTTTTAAAATACTGTAATGAAAAATAATGAAAAACAAAAACTTTCACATGCCGATCGCGGTATCAATCGAACTCCGAAACACGGTCGACATTGTGGGCCTTACAGTCCGAGACATAATCCACTCACCCACTGAATAACTCTGGCTAGTGCCAAAAAATCAACAAGAAGCACATGAAATAAATTTTTGTATGCGCTAGAAATGCATACATATACCTATTGCCCTCTCGCTCAGTCTAATGGTTGCGACACTTCGCTTCTGCTTTGTCTATGCGTTCTTCTTCTTCTGTTCGTTAATTCAAATTGCGCGTATCGTCGAACACTGTATAAAATTGATCTCCGCCAAATTTTTAATATTAATCCAAATAAAGCGGAATTTTCATTGCGAGTTTTAATAAATATCCGAATATAATTAAGTTATCTATGTCTGCAGATTGCAGAAATTAATTAATTTGGGGAACATTTAAGTTGCAGAGAATATCTCAAGTCGACTCACTAAAATTTAACTTTTTAAGAACAACTAGCCCCATTACATGTGCTGTAACTTCCCCTTCCCTAGGTACTGATTATTTTTGATAATCGGTGGAAAATTCGAGCGGCGATTCTATTCTGTTATTTACAAACTTGTTTACGGTATACTAAGATAACACAGCAAGTGTAGTTCTTGTTGTAGTATTGCTGTTGCGTCAAAATTCGGATTTCATCGATTTATCGAGTTAACCGGACGTGATTTTAAACGCTGCGCAGAATTTCACTATTTCTAACGGGTTCGCTGTCAGAAATAGTCGAAGAGTGTACTAAATCGCACTGATTTGTTAGGTCCATACCCCCGCAGTGGTGAATTGGTTTATTAATCGTTCTTGACCATTTTAGCAAATACTATTGGTTACAGCCTTTAAAGAACTTCACTTCCACAGCCGTAAAGGACTTTTTACTTCATAACATCTTTCATCTTTCTTTTGGTGTGCCAGAAGCCATTCTCAGTGACAACGGCATACAATTTAAAGCTCATGATTTTAATGCCTTTCTCACTGAGCTTGGTATTAATCATGTTTACACTGCTTTATATTTGCCACAAAGTAATGCAGCTAAACGTGTCATTTCACAAGTATCTCCTGCTTGCTTCGTTCAGCTGTGCACCAATCAATCGGATTTTCACCATATCGAGCTCTGTTTGGCTTAGACATGAATACTCATGGCACCGATTATAAGTTAGTTAAAGATCTATCACTGTTTCAATTACATGTGATGCCTGTGTCTCATTCAGATAACTTGAATATATTGAGAAAGACATTAAATTGAATATTTGTCAAGCATATGATCGTAATGCAGCACAATACAATCTTCGTTGCAAGCCTGTGTCCATTAAAGAAGGCAAAACTTGTTCACCAATTTGTTGAATGTCGCGTTACCAGAAAACTGGGTAATTGCTATTATCAATTACAAGCTTTGCAAGGCAAAGATATTGGTAACTATCATGCTAAAGATATTCGAAGCTAATTACCCTCAAATATTTCCGTCTTACGGTGTCATATTCTCGGGTGGGTGTATTGGTCGCATTTGTTGCTGCAAAATTCGTTGATGACGTCAACATTAGCAATAGCAACAGTCGTCGAACTTCGGAATATTCAGTCAGCGTTCGCAACATTCTTTACCTTCAGAACATATTCTAAGAATGTAATGGTCACATTTGTTGCTGCAAACTACGTCGACAACAATTTCAACAATATTGAGTCAGCGTTCGCAACATTCTTTACCCTCCATCTGAATCCTTGAGATAATATAAATTCAACACTGTTACTTATGGTACTGGTCCAGACCCTTTTCTGGCCATCACATATATCATGGACTCCTAGTGAAGATGCCTTAAAGTTCAAAATTGACACCTATGTCATGGTTCTCCGAGCGAAAAAAAGTCCATATTTTCTCAATATGTTGCGTTTCGTTGGCTTAGCCGAAGCAAAACTGTCCCAAGAGTTTTTACGGAACTCTGGTCATCAATTTTAAGAGTCACTTCTTCGCCACCCTTTGTTTTGAACGACAGATCACTACAGTTGGTTGCCCACTTGGCAAGTGGAAAACATCGTGATTCCAATATCTTTTGAACTTCATTGCAAATAGTGTTAAGTTCTTGTATACTATCTGCACCTGCCAACATATCATCGACATAGAAACACGTTTTAATCACATCTGATCCAATCGGATGTGATTGGACGTGCATGTTGGCTAGTTCAAACAAGCAGCGTATCGCCAGAAAAGGTGCAGAAGCTGTACCATATGTGACTGTATTAAGTCGGTATGCTTGAATATTTTGTGAAGTATTTTCTCTCCACAGAATAAGTTGGAAATTTCTGTCTTTTTCAGAGACATTTATCTGCCTATACATTTTTGAAATGTCAGCAATTACGGCATACTTATTCAACCGAAAATTAATCAGGATTGAATATAGCTCCCTCTGAATTGTCGGCCCAACCATCAGTGTTTCGTTCAGTGAAACAGCTGTTGACGTCTTACTAGAAGCGTCGAAAACTACTCGAAGCTTGGTGGAGGAACTTTCAGGCCTAAGAACGCATTGATGAGGAATATAATAATGCTGTTCTAGAGGAATTGACTTCAGAATGGACATATGTCCCAAATCCAAATATTCTTTCATGAAGTCATGGTACATGCTTTTAAGAACTGCATTCTTCGATAATTTACGCTCAAGTTGCAAAAAACGCCTTTCAGCAGTTTGAAAGGACAAGCCAAGAACTTTAGGATCGGTCTTGAAGGGGAGATCCACTTGAAAACGACCAGAAGATAACTTTACAGTTTTCTTGAAGAACAGTTCACAAGCTTGCTGTTCAGCTGTTTGGCGACCAGCCTTCGACTCGAACGGACCTTGATCCAATTCCCAGAAACGGTTACCTAACGAGTCGAGAGAACAATTAGTTTGGGCTACTAAACACCCACTGAACTGATGCCTTGCCATGAAGTCATGGTTTTAAGAACTGCATCCTTTCATATTTTACCGTCAAGTTGCAATAAACGTCATTCAGCAGTTTGAAAGGACAGGCCAAGAACTTTTGGATCGGTCTTGAAAGGGAGATCCACCTGGAAGCGACCAGAAGATAACTGTTTTACTGTTTTCTCAAAGAACAGTTCACAAGCTTGTTGTTCAGCTGTTTGGCGAACAGCCTTCGACTCGAACGGACATTGGTGCAATTCCCAGAAACGGTTAACTAACGAGTCGAGAGAACAATTAGATTGGGCCATTAAACACCCACTGAACTGGCGCATAGGTACTTGCTCAGTACATTTGCCTGCTACTATCCATCCTAGCAGCGTTTTTTGCATTGTACGAAGTTCAGAACCTAATTTTATTTGCCCAACGCACAATAATTCGTAGATCAATTCTGCTCCCAAAAGAATGTCAACTTTAGATGGCCTATAGAATTCTGGATCTACAAGCTTTATATTTTTGGGAATTTTCCAATTTGAAATACCCATTGAATGTACAGGCTGTGTTGTTGAAATGGATTTCAATACCCAACAGTTAGCAGAAAAGTTGTGAGAATTTATGCGCGACTCAATAGAAGCACATATCTTATTTTTGCTATCTATTGTTGCACCACCAACCATTGAGATAGCTAGGGAAGTTGGCTCCCGTTTGAGTCATAGCATTTGAGCCATACTTTCAGACATCAAATTTATTTGGGAACCACTATCGAGCAAGGCTCTGGCAGGATGCAACTGACCAAATCTATCCGGTACATTTACGACAGCTGTGGCGAGAACGACTTGCTCATTATTGAGCACATGTCCCAAATATGCCTCTGAAGCAGTCGCGTGAAGAGAAGGCGTCTCACCTTGAACAGGTGTACTATACCTGTGAAGCAAGGAATGGTGAGGCTTCGAACAAATTCTACATTTTGATGCCTTACACTTTGACACCGTATGCCCCACCACTAAACAATTAAGGCAGAGCTTTTGTGTTTTGACAAATTCAAAACGCTGCATAACTGAGATTGCAGAAAACGATCGGCACGAATAAATATTGTGCGTTTCTGACTTGCAAAAAACGCACACAGACGATGATGAACGTCCTCCATCAGCACAAGCAAAGGACGATTTAGACTGATGGGGCTTCTTAGCGCCAACTCGCGACTTTGTTTTGTCCCGCGTTGACTCTTCTGCAGACAAATACTGATACCGTTTATTCAGTTGTCTAGCACAATCTTCCCAAAACGGCAGCGTATCATAGTCAAGCTGCTCTTCGAAACGAGATTTGGTAACATGGTCTACCTTTGCCATGACTATGTCAATTATCATTGCATTAGCAATGTCTTTTGTCGTTTCCTAATGACGACAACGAAGAATAAATAGCAGACACCGTATCTATGATCGATCTCAAACTCGATGCAGATGGTTTTGTCATGCTAGGTATGTCAAACAATTGTGAAACTGTATCAAAGAATATAAGACACTTGTTGTCATACACTGCTTTGAGACTAGCGAGGGCCTTTGGGTAGTTACAATCCGTTAATTGATACGGCTTAACTACCCCCAATGCTTCATCTGACAAACACGAGACTAGATGATTGAACTTTTCGACGTTTGACAAGGAATTGTCATCATCGACTAAACTTTCAAACAGGCACATAAAATTTTTGTACTCTGAATGTTTGCCACTAAATTCTGGCAAACGCATTTTCGGCAACTGAGAACGCTGGCTTGAAACTACGGAGCAATTATGCTCAGGTCTAGGCTATGATGTTGGCTTCGATGCATTTATGTATAATGCCCTTGTGACGACACACAAATCATCTAATGGACCTCTAGAATCATTAAGAGGGCTTAAATTATCTATCTCAGCCTGTAAATCCATTGCCTTTCCTATGTATCCTTCTAAAAACTCTAATCGGCACGCTATCTCTGTTTTATTAGTCGAGATGGTTTTTGCTTTAATTGCTGTTTGCATACGAGCAATATCAGCACGAACCCTGTCAAATCTTTGCAACAATAGTGATAATTTTGCACTTGTCTTGCTGATTTGTGGCTTTTCAATCATTTTTTCGGACTCAGTCATGTTTAATAACAAGGCTTACTAAATTCACAAAATATAATGTGTCACAAACTTTGTGAGCTACCCTCGCAACGACGCTGACTATGTAAGTCAGCAATGTAAAATGTAGGCAGCAATGTAAAATGCGGGGTGCGGGGCTTGCAATGCAACTGAGAAAATATATACACACGCACTTTAAGTGGTATATATATCAAACAAACAAGAGAAAAAACAAGCGAAAAGAGAATCAAACAAACGTTTGCTGTAACTACGTTTGTTGACAGAAATAGAATATGCGGGGTGCGGGGTGACGATATGTAAGTGGCGCTAAATTCAGGCGCAAGCGAAACAACGAAATTATGTGAGCCCAAAGGGAGGTTCGAGGTGAACGAACGCAACGACAAATGTATGTGTGTATATTCAAACGCCAATATATACGTATGTAGTTATGTATTCACAGATGTTCCAAGTTAGCGGTTAGCGAAGATCGAAAGGAGATAATTTGCATTTACACACACACTTAATTATTAAAATAATTAATATGTAAGCCAATTTTATATTTCAATGTAAGATAAAAATTGCCGTTTTTGTTTATTATTATTTGTTATAATGCGAATAACAAATGACGATTATTATCCATACAGTCAGGTGCTGACTGTATAAGGAAATAGATTATCTTAGTATACCGTAAAAAAAGTTTGTTAATAACAGAATAGAATCGCCGCTCGAATTTTCCACCGATTATTAAAAATAATCAGTACCTAGGGAACACCAAGGGGAAGTTACAGCACATGTAATGGGGCTTGTTGTTCTTAAAAAGTTAAATTTTGGTGAGTCGACTTGAGATATTCCCCGCAGCTTAAATGTTCCCCAAATTAATTAATTTCTGCAATCTGCAGACATAGATAACTTAATTATATTCGGATATTTATTAAAACTCGCAATGAAAATTGCGCTTTATTTGGATTAATATTAAAAATTTGGCGGAGATCAATTTTATACAGTGTTCGACGATACGCGCAATTTGAATTAACGAACAGAAGAAGAAGAACGCATAGACAAAGCAGAAGCGAAGTGTCGCAACCATTAGACTGAGCGAGAGGGCAATAGGTATATGTATGCATTTCTAGCGCATACAAAAATTTATTTCATGTGCTTCTTGTTGATTTTTTGGCACTAGCCAGAGTTATTCAGTGGCTGAGTGGACTATGTCTCGGACTGTAAGGACCATAATGTTGACCGTGTTTCGGAGTTCGATTGCTACCGCGATCGGCATGTGAAAGTTTTTGTTTTTCATTATTTTTCATTACAATATTTTAAAAGCTCATTGAAAAGGGGCGGCGGCGGTAGCCGGTTTTTTTTAAGTTTTTGGTACGCAATATATGTAATTAGAACTTACTTTTCTTTCGTTGGTACACAACAGCAACTCCCAATCTAATTGTATTGTACATATGTATGTACATACATGCGTGCAATAATGTGTGTTGAAGTGGGATGCCAATACATACATGTGGATATGCAGACATGTATGTATGGGCGTCCCACTCGCACATTCACAACTTTTAAAGGGCTTGTAGTGAAACGGTGTCACTATCGTCTGCTTATGATGGTGCCGGGCTGCCAGATCGGGCTCATATCGATGAGGCTGCGTCGCCACAGTCTTATGATCGCTGTTGTGTTCGAGCATTCTAATTGAAAAATATTGAGAGCAAGACAAAATAACAATATCCAATAAGAATCATATTGAACTTGCAAAGTCATAACAGGCAAAATACGGAAAGAGTGACGACATTGAAGAACGCATTGTTTAATTTTGGCTCGCGTCTTTTTGATGCGTGCTAAATATAATAATAATAGTAAATTTTATTTATAAATAATTAATATTATTTGTAACTATAATAATTTTATTGCATAATATAGTATGAAAACAAAATGAGGAAAAACTATATTTTATTGAAATTTAATTAAATAATTTAATTTGTTTGTAGCTGCTATATTACAACCCGCTTGACTGCAACTTTTCTTTTAGTTTATTAGAATAAAATAAATAAACAAAATAAAATAATAAATAATTAATAAATGATAATTCATAATTCGCACCAGCCTCAACCGGGAGTTAAACACACGCACTCTCCTCACAGCCAATTTAATTTGCCTTCCGCCACTCTAACCAGGGCCGGGACACCCTACCACAACATGTTAATGTGTGTATCGCCTCTTTTGTGACCCTAGCCGTGACCGTGAGCATGAAAACGCTAAGGGTGTCCTCAAGCGTGCTAATTGATCGTTAGCACGTGGTTAATCATGAAATGTGTAAACAGCTACCGCCTCAACTTGTTGATTATGTAAATTAATATTAGTTTTGTCTATGTGTGCGTGTGTATGATCAGTAACCCTATTTTAATATGCTAATTTTCTAATTGATAATTCAGTGTGAGAAATTTCACATGGCACCCCCATGTGAGAGTAGTATCCCTATCATGATATGTTAGTGCGTAAACAAAACACTGTAACCTGTTGTCCTAACGGCTTACTATGTTTGTTTGTACCTGTTCTCCCCGTGACCGTGAGCATGAAAACGGTAAGGGTGTCCTCAAGCGTGCTAATTGATCGTTAGCACGTGGCGATCGATAAGCTAAGGGTGTCCTTAAGCGTGCTAATTGATCGTCAGCACGTGCTTAATCATGAAATGTGTAATAATCTACCACAACAACTTGTTGATTATGTATATTAGTTTTGTGTATGTGTGCGTGTGTGTGATCAGTAACCCTATTTAACTATGGTTATTTTCTAATTGATAATTCAATGTGAGAAATTTCCCACGGCAACCCATGTGATATTTGTATCCTTATCGTGATATGTTAGTGTGTAAACAAAACACTACAACCTGTTGCCCTAACAGTTAACTATGTTTGAACCTGTTCTCCTTCTATTCGGCGTGGGAACTGTTAGCATAATTTTATGCAATTCTTGTATCCTAATTATTTTCTATGAACCGAGGGTGGTTAGGCGTAGTGTGCAGCTAAACAACAACAACAGCTAAACAACAAGAACAGCTAAACAGCAACAACAGCTAAAGAACAGCTAAACAGCTAAAGAACAGCTAAACAACAACAACAGCTAAACAGCAACAACAGCTAAAGAACAGCTAAACAGCTAAACAGCTGAAGAACAGCTAAACAGCAACAACAGCTAAACAGCTAAAGAACAGCTAAACAGCTGAACAGCTAAACAGTTGAAGAACAGCTAAACAGCTAAAGAACAGCTAAACCGCTGAAGAACAGTTAAACAGCTAAAGAACAGCTAAAGAACAGCTGAAGAACAGCTAAGCAACAACAGCAACAACAAGTTGATTTTTAATAAAATTTTTATTTTATAAATCTTAAGGCTAGTTTATTATATTGTTTTATAATTTGCTCAGCTTCGTTTTTTTTACGTTGTTCAAAGAAGCATGCACAGGTATCCGGTCCTTCTTGCACCTCATCAGAAGACCATGGACATGAAGATCTATGGACCCCATGTATAGATGTCCTGTATGGAGAATTTTCCGCCAGCTTCAACTCTGCTTCTATTTGTTCCATCTTTTTTAACATCAGTATGATGAATAATACCATCATACTGATTTAGAAACTCCTTTATTATCATGGTGTTCATCTTATTTGTAGAAGAGTCTTCTGGATATTCTTCCTTCCTTAAAGTCTCGTTTTAAACTGAGCTTCAGTTTGAAGATATAGGTGACTTTATAAATAGTTTTTCTCTTCTAGCCTTTCTCTCATTTCCCTCTTTTCCTCTCTCTCCGTTGACCATAGATAACTTCACCCCCGTAACAAAGAAAGTAGTTTTTCTCTCTTGTGTGTATGTTTTTTTTTCTTTATTTAATGTTTACATTTGACAAAGGTAGCTTATATAAGCATTTTAGACATGTAGTTTATATGACGTAATAAGTTTTTTAACATCATGTTGTTGAATAACAAAGTAAAAGCAAGCACATGTTTCTGTATTATCATAGCAAGATTTACAGAATTCTAAATGTTCTCCAAATTGTGTCTTTATAATTTTGAAATTTCCAACTTCCATGAACATTTTCCTTGACTTGATAAGAAATTTTAGATCCGCTTCGGTTAATATATTTCCAAAGTCAGATATTAAAATATTAATTTTATTTATTAAATTTGAAAAATGACTGTTATTGTTTTCTTCCATGTTTTAAAGATGTTCACGCTCGCAACTCTCAAAGTAGTTTAAAATAATAATGTAGTGAACAAAAAGGAAACTGATTGCTATCCATTTCTTTTAATTTAGGAGAACCAAGTTCATGAATATCTGTTATATCATAGGTTTTTAGAAATCTTTTTAGAAACATTTTTTTTTTCATATCCTTTACAAATTATTTGTTTTCCGCTAGTTATTTTTCTAATATGTTGTTGTGCTTCTCTATAGTAGTTCAACCCGTCATTCCAGCAAATTTTATGATGAGTCTTTGTCATCCAAGCAGCAGTTTTTCTCAAGTGCTTATTTAGTTTAGTAAAATCATATGGGGAATGTAGAATGAAATGAGAATTGAGTGTGCTAACGTTTATGTTACTAAAAACCACTCCAATTTCTTTTAAAATAAATTGTTTATTGTTTCCGAAGAACCCTTGAATATCAATACAATATCTTTACTCATGTTTCTATTACTGGTGCTAATTGCTCTCGTTAATATCCGTTAAACAATGCGGTGAACTAATCCGTTCATTGGGTATAGAATTATACATGTGAAAATCAATGAGCGCACACTCGTATTCTTACTAAAATCTAATTTTAAATCATCATAGGGATATGTTTCAGAATTTAGATAGACTTTTAGATTAGTTAAATTGTTTGTGGTAAACTGATTTCCATCTTTAAACGCAATTAATGCGAATCTAGGTCGTTCACGGTTAGCAGATAGTTTAACATTCCAAATTTGATGTGTACCCTGAGTAAGTTTAGGGTTAATATAGGTATCCCAACTACGAAATGCTAATGGAAGATTAGCATCGCTTTTTATTATATCATATAATTTAATTTTAGCTGAATCACTGGGGGTTACATGAGGAATTTTCCACATTATACTCAGCATTTCTAGTCTTAAATTATTACCAGCGTGGGCTGCATCATAAACTTCATTCATATTTTTAGATATCAAAAGTACTAGTTCATGTTTACAGTTTAATATAACTTTCTTAAAATCTTCAGCAAACCCAAGTAAATTTTTTAGTGGAACTGAATATTCAAAATAACTTTGTGAAGTAAAGTCTCCAGATCCAGTCCATCCAGAATTGTAAAGTCTCTTACTCTCCAGTTGATTCAAAAATACATAGTTCTTAATTGAAGAAGTAGTACCAACAAATTTTGTTCTATCAATCTCAATCTCATTTCATAACGTATTTCATCCAGAAAATATGCCATACAATTGTTTCGTAGCTTTGTAGTAATATTTGTAGTGTCCACCGTATTATCTTCTTTAACTTTACCAATGACACAATGAAAATTGATAAAACCCTCATGAGTGAGGACATACAAGTCCTGGTTTTGAATTGTAATTCTGATTTCATCATTAGGTTTAAATGATTGTTGATATGGTGAATAAGTCTTTTTTTGATATACTTTCATCAGAGTAGGTTTTTTCTCGCACAGATAATACTTCGTTCAGCATCATGATTTCTCTATATTAATATTTTTGTTATTAAACTCGAAGCTTGTATCCCAATGATTTTAAGAATCAATTTACTTTTTAATGTTAGCTTATTGATTTTTTTCCCTTTGAACCTCTTCGTTTAACTTTTCGAATAGAAGTGGGTTGTGGAATGTAAGTGACAGGTCTTTTATTATATACAATCATTGTATTAGTCTTAAATGAATACGTATTGTAAATTTTTCACCTCGCAAATTTATTAAATCACCGTTTTGATCTGTTATATTTATAGAAAGAGTTATTATCTCTCTAGTGTTGACTGGTAAATAAATGAGATTATTAGGGGTTACACTCATTTTATAGCCAGGTGGTACATTAATACCAAATTCATAGTTTAGTATGGGTTCACTGCCATTTAATGTGAGTGTAAATGATCTAACCATTTTGAAATCTAATGATATACTGGGAATAATAATAATAAAAATAACATTCACTCAGCCAATATATCCTATTATATTCGTAATTGACTATGAATTGATTGAAACCTTTTCTATACCGTCCCTTATCTATATCATTATCTTTGCTTATTAGCAGAAACCCATATTTATCCTTCCAACACTTTTGACACATTTTCAGAAATGAATCATAACTCATATCTGTATTAATGTGGTCTCGGTAAATATGTCGCATATTTAAATCATCTTGTCTAAACATTATTATCATATTTGCGTTATCACGAATAAGATGTTTCGGGATATGTGTATAGGTTTGACATAAGTAAAATGAATCAATATTATTATGACGACCCATGCAGAAATATGAACGGATATTATTCTGTTTTTCACATGCAACATCATCGAAAATCATAATTGAATTATTTTTAGCTTCGTTGGGTGGTAAAACTCTTTCATTTTCTGAGAAAGTATAGTACCCGATGCCTTTTATCGGTTTCACTAGTTTTTCCAAATATTCGTACTTGGGTTGATACAAACTCTTTGAGAATAGATAAATGTTCTCAAATTTGAAACCGTTTGGACTCTCGATTAAGCCGAGCATTAGATTAGTTTTACCACAGTTGGATGGTCCAACAACAAGTGCTCTATATTGTATTAGGTAAGAGGGGACTATGACGTGGTAATCTTTGAGACAGTGATTGACTCAATGTTTCTAATACAAATGTCTTGTTTTTGTTTTATTAAACGCATTATCACTCACACACTATACTTCATTCAATGAGAAATACTCATCGATTAAACATCAAATAAAATGGGTAAACGCTTTTATAATTGTTCCAGTCATAATTCAAACTTGAAGCGTGGCGGTGGTATTATAAATAAAATAATTAATGGGCTACCTTTTGAAACTCATCTACCTGGTTATAATTTTTGTGGTCCTGGTACAAAGTTATCTAAACGTTTGGCACGAGGCGATCGAGGAATAAATAAATTGGACGAGGCTTGTAGAATACACGATATCGCATATTAACAACATAAAGACTTGAGTGAACGACACAAGGCTGATAAAGAGTTGATAAACAGGGCTTGGGAACGTGTAAATGCAAAAGACTCTAGTTTAGGAGAAAAATCATCGGCATATTTTGTTACAAATATAATGAAAGCAAAAAGGAAATTTGGAATGGGTATGAGAAAAAGGAAGAAAGGGAAAAAAAAATAATAAAAAAAATAAGAAAAGACGTTGTAAACTGCGAAACAAGAACATTTCACATGTTATCAAATCAGGTATTCGAGCGTTAAAAGAAAAGAAGCCATTAGACTTGATGAATGCAATTAGGGTTGCACGCAAAGCAGTTACCAAATCAATTGGACGTCAGAAAAAAAACATAAAAGTTCCTAGGGTAATTAATGTACCAAAAATTGGTGGCTTTTTACCACTTGTCCCCATTTTAACTGCTCTCAGCGCTATAGGCAGCCTTGCCTCTGGTAGTGCTGCTATTGCTAAAGCAATCATCAATGCAAACACAGGAAAAAATGACTGTATAAGGCCATGGATTATCTTAGTATACCGTAAAAAATGTTTATAACTAGATAACTAGATTATATAGATAAATTTTATACAGTTTACGACGCCACGCGCAATTTGAATTAACGAACAGAAGACGAAGAACGCATAGACAAAGCAGAAGCGAAGTGTCGCAACCATTAGACTGAGCGAGAGGGCAATAGGTATAAGTATGCATTTCTAGCGTGTACCAAAATTTATTTCATGTGCTTCTTGTTGATTTTTTGGCACGATCTGTTGTTCAGTGGCTGAGTGGATTATGTCTCGGACTGTAAGGACAATAATGTTGGCCGTGTTTCGGGGTTCGATTGCTACCATGATCGGCATGTGAAATTTTTTGTTTTTCATTATTTTTCATTACAATATTTTAAAAGCTCAAAACATTGAAAAGGGGCGGTGGCGGTAGCCGGTTTTTTTAAGTTTTTGGTACGCAATATATGCAATTAGAACTTAGTTTTCTTTCATTGGTACACAACAGCAACTCCAAATCTAATTGTATTGTACATAAGTATAAACGGTGTCACTATCGTCTGCTTATGATGGTGCCGCGCTGCCAGATCGGGCTCATATCGATGAGGCTGCGTTGCCACAGTCTTATGATCGCTGTTGTGTTCGAGCATTCTAATTAAAAAATATTGAGAGCAAAACAAAATAACAATATCCAATAAGAATCATATTGAACTTGCAAAGTCATAACAGGCAAAATACGGAAAGAGTGACGACATTGAAGAACGCAGCGCGGCACCATCATAAGCAGACGATAGTGACACCGTTTCACTACAAGCCCTTTAAAAGTTGTGAATGTGCGAGTGGGACCGCCCATACATACATTTCTGCATATCCACATGTATGTATTGGCATCCCACTTCAACACACATTATTGCACGCATGTATGTACATACATATGTACAATACAATTAGATTGGGAGTTGCTGTTGTGTACCAACGAAAGAAAAGTAAGTTCTAATTACATATATTGCGTACCAAAAACTTAAAAAAAACCGGCTACCGCCGCCGCCCCTTTTCAATGAGCTTTTAAAATATTTTAATGAAAAACAAAAATTTTCACATGCCGATCGCGGTAGCAATCGAACTCCGAAACACGGTCAACATTGTGGTCCTTACAGACCGAGACATAATCCACTCAGCCACTGAATAACTCTGGCTAGTGCCAAAAAATCAAGAAGCACATGAAATAAATTTTTGTATGCGCTAGAAATGCATACATATACCTATTGCCCTCTCGCTCAGTCTAATGGTTGCGACACTTCGCTTCTGCTTTGTCTATGCGTTCTTCTTCTTCTGTTCGTTAATTCAAATTGCGCGTATCGTCGAACACTGTATAAAATTGATCTCCGCCAAATTTTTAATATTAATCCAAATAAAGCGCAATTTTCATTGCGAGTTTTAATAAATATCCAAATATAATTAAGTTATCTATGTCTGCAGATTGCAGAAATTAATTAATTTGGGGAATATTTAAGTTGCGGAGAATATCTTAAGTCGACTCACCAAAATTTAACTTTTTAAGAACAACTAGCCCCATTACATGTGCTGTAACTTCCCCTTGGTGTTCCCTAGGTACTGATTATTTTTGATAATCGGTAGAAAATTCGAGCGGCGATTCTATTGTTATTTACAAACTTGTTTACGGTATACTAAGATAATCCATGGCCTTATACAGTCAGCACCTGACTGTAGCGTTTGTATTTTTTCATATTGATCAGGAGTGTCCTCGTCACACTAATGAAAATTCAATTTTACAAAATGATCTTGGATAACTTAAGTGGTGGTGTCTAGTGGTGTTTCTTAACAAATTGTCTGATCCTGGTCAGAGGAGTTAATTACTTCCACCCATGGCTGCATTTGTCGGCGGTATACAACCCTCGCGGTATATAAATATCGTCGGCTAACTCTACGGAGTGAAGAAAAAATTTTTTTCTTAAATACTTGACGCTGGTATGTCAACACACGTTTTTGGTCGAAAATTGTATCATATAGCTTTGATATCGATAATTTCCTAAATAAAACCTTGTGTAATTCTTCTATAATGGACAATTGGTCTCATTTATCAAGGAGCTTCATGGTTTAATTTCTTTTAACCTCAATTCACTCCAATTTATTGGAGTATCTAACCCTTCAGCGGTTTCGGGCGAACTGCACCGCGGCAGGTTAGCAGGTGTGGTGCTCATACTTGACATGGTGGGTGATTCTACTGTGTCAGGTTGGGATTGTTGTATGGGAAATTTTTTCGTATATCACGATAGCCCTTAGAAATAGTTCTACTGTGTGGCACTCCCATTGTGGATTCCTAGATCTCTTGCTATCTTGCTCAGCGTAGAGTGAAAGCGCTTATTTGCTTATCGGCCGTGCTGTGCAAGGGGGTGCGTTGCTTATAGAGACGTTCTAATAGTTTCCGTGCTCAGCGATGGTTCGTTGTTGCAATATAAAGATGTGGGGTGTGGGTGTTGGGTTTCACCCAAGGGCTGCTTCCCAGGTGCCTGTCATGTTTGGTAAAACTTGAAGTTCACGACCACCATTTGTTCCAGTATATGTAAATTGCAGTGAAAATCATTTACAACATCATAGTTCACTGGCTCCTTTTAGAGGTCGAATAACGTATATGACAGTGACGCCTGGCCTCGCTGTTGATGTAAAGTCTTTTATAAAGCACCTGAAATAACTGGCAAGTCGCACAAAGAACTTTGTCGCGAGCAAGCTTTTATTCTCAACATATTCTTGTATGGCTTTTACTTTTTCTGGTTAGTCGTTGTGCGTTGTTCCGATTCTTCATTAAACTATTCTTGGCTGGGTGATAGCTGAAAAGTATGTCTCTAGGAGTTCTGCTCCACAAAATATTGCTAGTTTAATTTGCCAAGAAGAATTCATTTTTTCGATAAAAAAAACGCTGCAAAAGTTATGATCACTGAAAGAATATCCCTCTTATAAGAAAATTTGGTAGCCTGATCAAAAGTTGTGCGAAGACCCTTTTTGGAGGACTTCTCAGATTTTACAATTTAAATCAGCCCCAAATTTCGTTTGTGGTTGCAAAACGGCGGTTCTTGTCGCTCCAGAGAAGGTTGGTTCTCGCTACCCAGGCTTGAGGAAAATGTATCTGGAATTTACTCCGAATATTTAAGCACTGTAAATTATAGTTCGTGTCCAGCCCCACTTCTGGCTGTCAAATGTTTAAAGAGGTTGAGTAAAACTTTTATGTCGACTTTTATGTTGATGATATGCTAACAACTTGTGCTACATGCATCATTGATTAGCAAGTGGTTATCAAACTGTTAAGTACTATTCATATTTGAGACATGATCCTACTGCAGAAACAATGGCTTAATAAATTAAATTGGGTTGAGTCTATTTCAGTGCATCTAGAAACCGCAAGGATTAAGTTGAATCAAACACTATAAAATGCCAATCAAATAAATCGTTTATTGGTCGGATTCTGAAGCAACCCTTCACTGAATCGGACCGCATCCTTCGTCCTTAGTAACATTCAATTCGAGTAGAGTGACTGAGAATCAGGAATGGCAGGAGGAACTCCGTGGCGACATGTACCTATTAAATAAAACACTGCAGATACTGTTTCCTATCGGATCCTGGAACTGCAAGTCTAATTGGGTCAACTGCAATTGGGGTTATCGCAAAAAGTGAGAGGGTTTGTTATTTTTTCTTGAACATCCACCGAAGACATCAGACGGGTATTTGTTTGAGCTCCCTAAACTGTTCCATTTGGGAGGGATTTTCTATTTTTTAAGGAAATAAAAATAACACAGCCCCACAACATAAAAAGTTGTATGATCTGGGTAAGCGACATATGCAGTTATGTGTATTATGGGTTGCTGAATCCGAATCCGAGGTCAGAATATAGCTATCGCGCCTGGAATTCGACATAACCTCACAAAACTGAAAAACCTTAAAATATCCTCCAAAAGATGTAGAATCCTGATCTGAGCATGCGATATATGTGATAGCATGTATTTTGTCCTTCTAAGTACTAATCCGAAGTCAAAATCATCCGAAGTCATCCGCAAGTTACCAGAAGGTGATTTTTTATATACTACTTCACCACTCAGTTCATATTCATCATTGTCTGCTGTTTCTAATTGCTCTCTAAGGTCACACATTTTTATACCCTTCGACCATTGAAAATGGTCAAAAAAGGGTATACTAACTTTGTGCAAATGTATGTAACAGGCAGAAGGAGGCTTGGCAGACCCCATAAAGTATATATATTCTTGCTCAGGATCACTAGCCGAGTCGATTGAGCCATGTCTGTCTGTCTGTCCGTCTGTCCGTCTGTCCGTCTGTCCGGCTGTCCGTCTGTCCGTCTGTCTGTGTGAACGCACAGATCTCAGCTATTATAAAAGCTAGAGTTACCAAATTTGGCAGGAAGACTCCTGTGTACTATAAGCTGATCAAGTTTATTTCAAATGTTAGGTGCCACGCCCACCGCCCCCGCAAATCAATAATTTAATTTTTGAACTTAATTTGTAAGCGCTGTATAAAAGATACAACTTTCTGACTTAAACATAAACATAAAGCTCATTAAAATATCTACGTATTCTCGAAATTGCAATCCGATCGGACAATAAACACAGAAGTTATTTAAGAAAGTATGTGCATAAAACCAAGTGCTTGTATCAGCTAACAAGGGAGGCGGGCGAGCGCAAAGCGCGAGCGCCATCTGTCGGCAATAATTTAAAAGCATAACGCATTTGTATATGTGTATGAATTTAACAAATTAAACTACACCGGAACATAGGTCGAAGGGTATCCCACTGTCGCGTGCAGCGCGACTGTGGTTTTTTCTATTTTTTATTTCTGCTTTGTGCCACCCAAAGTTGGAAGTCAATATCTAAGTCAGTAACCGCTCGCACATGTTCTACTCGACTAAGTGCATCTACATGGCTCATAAGTTTCTCAGGCCGATGTTGTATTGTATAATTGAATTTCTAGAAGGATAATGCCCAACGCTCAATTTTATCTGATCCATTTTCATAGGCCAAAGTTCGTGCTAACGCATCACAATCTGTTATAATCTTAAAGGGTTTGCGATCTAAATAAGTACGGAAGCGCCGAAGGGCGTAATAGACAGCAAGCGTCTCCAGTTCATAACTATGTAACCTCTTCTCAGTGTGTGCAGTTGATTTCGAAAAGTAAGCTACAGGGTGGAATTTGGAATCATTTTATGTCTGCATAAGTACAGCACCAAATCCGCGCGCACTTTCATCACAATGTAATTTAGTCTCTCGCTCTGGATCAAAAATTGCTAATACTGGAGCTTGTATTAGACTCTGGCGTAAAGTAAGGAAGCACTCATGGCACTCATCAGAGAAGTCAAACGGTTTGTCACCCCTCAACAACTAAATTAACGGAAATGCTAGGCGGAAGAATGAGAACAATCCAAGACAGGATTCCAATTGTTTTCGGTTCATAGGGACCGGGTATCTATATATGTATAGCTTCAATGTGTCGGTCACTGGGACATATAACTTTTGCACTTGTTTCAAAACCTAAATATTCCAACTCGGTTTGCGCAAATTTACATTTTTTAAGATTCAACTCAAGTCCGAATGATCGTAATCGTTTAATTGGCTTCCAGGTGAAACTATTAAAATATCGTCGATATACACAACTACAAGTCTAGCTTCAATCAAATCTCGTCACACTTTATTTGCAAATCGTTAAAATACAGCAGGCCCATTTTTCAGTCCATAGGGTATGCGTAAGTATTCATATTGTCCGTCAGGTGTAACAAAGGCAGTTAGTTTAACCGAATCTTCATGTATCTCTATCTGATTAAAACCGCAAAGTGATTTTGTTCAAAGGTCTATAGTCTACACATTTACGCATTTCGCCTGACTTCTTACATACTGGTGCAATATCGGAAGCATAAGGCGAGGTACTAGGTCTTATAATATTTCTCTTCAATACATCATTTATTATTTCTCGAACTTCAATTCTCTCTTAATACTGGCGTCGGGGTCGTCGGTAAATAGGAATCGTATTTGTCGTTTCTTTTTAGGCCATGGATTTTAAAAAAATTCATTCATATATCTTACATGACAAATACCTTGCCACGGGCGTTTTGTGAAAATTTCATTTAAATCGGTCTATTAATAAGTGAGATATGATACTAATTAAACTCATTTTGAACACATGTACTTAAGCAGATCTAATTTACACAAGCATACCGAGGTTCGAATCTAGCGTCAGACACACAGCATTTTAAACTTTTTATTTGCATTGTATGGTAACAGAATTGGTTCACAATGCAGCTTTGCCGATGGGCTAAGGAGTGAGACAATGGCCGAGTGGTTAGAGTGGCGGACGTCAAATTAAGTTGACTGTGACAGAGTGCGGCGTGTGTTCAACTCCCGGTTGAGGCGGGTGCGAATTATAAATAAATTATCATTTATTAATTATTTTATTTTGTTTATTTATTTTATTATAATAAACTAAAAGAAAAGTTGCAGTCAAGCGGGCTGTAATATAGCAGCTACAAACAAATTAAATTATTTAATTAAATTTCAATAAAATATAGTTTTTCCTCATTTTGTTTTCATACTATATTATGCCATAAAATTATAATAGTTACAAATAATATTAATTATTTATAAATAAAGTTTACTATTATTATTATATTTAGCACGCATCAAAAACACGCGAGCCAAAATTAAACAATGCGTTCTTCAATGTCGTCACTCTTTCCGTATTTTGCCTGTTATGACTTTGCAAGTTCAATATGATTCTTATTGGATATTGTTATTTTGTTTTGCTCTCAATATTTTGCAATTAGAATGCTAGAACATAACAGCGATCATAAGACTGTGGCGACGCAGCCTCATCGATATGAGCCCAATCTGGCAGCCCGGCACCATCATAAGCAGACGATAGTTCCACTGTTTCACTACAAGCCCTTTAAAAGCTGTGAATGTGCGAGTGGGACGCCCATATATTCATGTCTCCATATCCACATATACATATGTATTTTGGCATCCCACTTCAACACACATTATTGCACGCAGGTATGTACATACATACATATGTACAATACAATTAGATTTGGAGTTGCTGTTGTGTACCAAAGAAAGAAAACTAAGTTCTAATTACATATATTGCGTACCAAAAACTTAAAAAAAACCGTCTACCGCCACCGCCCCTTTTCAATATTTTGAGCTTTTAAAATATTTTAATAAAAAATAATGAAAAACAAAAACTTTCACATGCCGATCGCGGTAGCAATCGAACTCCGAAACACGGTCAACATTGTGGTCCTTGCAGTCCGAGACATAATCCACTCAGCCACTGAATAACTCTGGCTAGTGCCAAAAAATCAACAAGAAGCACATGAAATAAATTTTTGTGTGCGCTAGAAATGCATACATATACCTATTGCCCTCTCGCTCACTCTAATGGTTGCGACACTTCGCTTCTGCTTTGTCTATGCGTTCTTCTTCTTCTGTTCATTAATTCAAATTGCGCGTATTGCCCAACAGTGTATAAAATTTATCTCCGCCAAATGTTTAATATTAATCCAAATAAAGCGCAATTTTCATTGCGAGTTTTAATAAATATCCGAATATAATTAAGTTATCTATGTCTGCAGATTGCAGAAATTAATTAATTTGGGGAATATTTAAGTTGCGGAGAATATCTTAAGTCGACTCACCAAAATTTAACTTTTTAAGAACAACTAGCCCCATTACATGTGCTGTAACTTCCCCTTGGTGTTCCCTAGGTACTGATTATTTTTGATAATCGGTGGAAAATTCGAGCGGCGATTCTATTCTGTTATTTACAAACTTGTTTACGGTATACTAAGATAATCCATGGCCTTATACAGTCAGCACCTGACTATAGCGTTTGTATTTTTTCTATTTTTTTTGTTTCGATATGGCTAAAATACAAAATTACAAAATAGGATTGTTTAACAATATTTCTAGAAGTAAACTGAACAATACTAAATTACATACATTTATTTTTCATGTCTGCTCTTGCTGGCGCGGAGATCCTTACTGTCTTAATAAGTAAATGTCTATATAGGTGAGTTTTCTGTGTCCGCTTTGTAGTTTAATCTATCTTGTGTTGGTGTGTTTATTATGTGTAGCGTTTCGAAAGTGTAACGTTAAGCATAGTGTTGTTCTTGTTTTCGTTATGTTTGTTTGCATAGTGGGTCATAAGAGCTGTTTTTTGTGTTGTACATTGGTGTCGTAATTTAAAATCAGATTTGTGTTGTGTTTATCTTGTGTTCAATTTTAGTTTTGGCGTTCCTAGGTGTACACCATTGCATGTTTCTTCACTGTTCCTACTTCAAGGAATTTTATAAATTACATTGTTTTTGTCTTGTGAATCTCTTTATACCCATCGACCATTGAAAATGGTAAAAAAGGGTATACTAACTTTGTGCAAATATATGTAACAGGCAGAAGGAGGCGTGGCAGACCCCACAAAGTATATATATTCTTGCTCAGGATCACTAGTCGAGTCGATTGAGCCATGTCTGTCTGTCTGGATGTCCGGGTGTCCGGATGACCAGATGAACACACAGATCTCAGCTATTCTAAGAGATAGATATATCAAATTTGGCATGAACAATTCTGTGTAGCCGGCGCAGATGAAGTTTATTTCAAATGTTGGGTGCCACGCCCACCGCCCCCGCCAATCAATAATTTAATTTTTGAACTCAATTTGTTAGCGTTGTATTTAAGATACAATTTTCTGACTTTAACATTTACTAAGCTGATAGTTATATCTACTTATTCTCTAAATTAAAATTCGATCGGACAATAAACACAAAAGTTATTCAAGAAAGTATGTGCATAAAACCAAGTGCTTGTATCAGCTAACAAGGGAGGCGGGCGAGCGCAAAGCGCGAGCGCCATCTGTCGGCAATAATTTAAAAGCATAACGGATTTGTATATGTGTATGAATTTTACAAATTAAACTACACCGGAACATAGGTCGACTGTTGCTTTTCTTACTGGTTATATTATTGAAACAGTTGGATCTCATTAATCTTCCTGATATTTATACCCTTCGATCATTGAAAATGGTCAAAAAAGGGTATACTAACTTTGTGCAAATGTATGCAACAGGCAGAAGGAGGCGTGGCAGACCCCATTAAGTATATATATTCTTGCTCAGGATCACTAGCCGAGTCGATTGAGCCATGTCCGTCTGTCTGGATGTCCGGATGACCAGATGAACACACAGATCTCAGCTATTATAAGAGCTAGATATATCAAATTTGGCATGAACATTTCTGTGTAGCCGGCGCAGATGAAGTTTATTTCAAATGTTGGGTGCCACGCCCACCGCCCCCGCCAATCAATAATTTAATTTTTGAACTCAATTTGTACGCGTTGTATTAAAGATAAAACTTTCTGACTTAAACATAAACATAAAGCTCATTAAAATATCTACGTATTCTCGAAATTGCAATCCGATCGGACAATAAACACAGAAGTTATTTAAGAAAGTATGTGCATAAAACCAAGTGCTTGTATCAGCTAACAAGGGAGGCGGGCGAGCGCAAAGCGCGAGCGCCATCTGTCGGCAATAATTTAAAAGCATAACGCATTTGTATATGTGTATGAATTTAACAAATTAAACTACACCGGAACATAGGCCTGTAAGGCTTCAAGCAACCGGTAATGGAGCCAGTTTATGAATGGCCCGTCTGTACAGTCTCCCTTCGCTGGTCCTAAGATCATGCCGTCCTGCCCTGCGTGAGTTGCCACGATCCTGCCGAGGAGCCACTGTTGCGGAGGCAGATTGTCTTCGGCGACGATGACGAGTGTGCCCTCTTTGACGTTGGGCTGCTGCTGCTGCCACTTGCCCCGGATTTGAAGCCCCAGGACATATTCGCGGGACCATCGCTGCCAGAACATTTGCCTGACTGACGAGACAAGTCGCCATCGCCGCAAGCAATTGAGACCCGTCTGGTCCGGGGTCCGGATTGCTGGTGGGGCGAGTAGCGACCCGCCTGTCAGCAGGTGCCCTGGGGTTAGGGCCTCTCCGTCGCTGGGGTCCTGGCTGATTGGTCCGAGTGGCCTCGAGTTCAGCACCGCCTCGACGCCGACGAGGACCGTTTGCAGCTCCTCCGCTGTTAGCTGCGCGCTGCCCACCGCTCGTAGGAGTAGGTGCTTTGCAGTTTTCACACCTGCCTCCCAGAGCCCTCCCATGTGTGGTGCTCGTGGCGGTGTGAACGCAAATTCGCATCCGCTTTTTGATGCGAATTCGCGAATTGCGTCCTTTTGCTCCTCGATCTTCCGTCGCAGATCGTCGAAGTGGCGACTCGCTCCGACGAAGTTCGTCGCGTTGTCGCAGTGCACGATCTTCGGACATCCTCGGCGACCAACAAACCTTTGAAAGCATAATAAAAAGGAGTCAGTGGATAGATCGGAAACAACTTCTAAATGAACTGCCTTGGACGCAAAACACACGAACAGCGCTATGTAGGACTTATAAGGGGGCCTACCACGGATTTTAAGTGTCGTGTACACTGGACCACAAAAGTCAACGCCACAAATGTCAAAGGGGCGGAGAGCACGGAGTCGGTCTGCGGGTAAATTCCCCATTATTTGAGTCAGAAGTCGCGGTTTGCATTTGAAACATCTAATGCACGAACGAACTGTCTGACTGCAGACCTCCTGAGCGTTAACTATCCAAATACGCTCCCGAAGGATACTCACAAGTGCTCGTGGGCCAACATGAAAATTGGTTTGATGAAAATGTCGGACATAGCTCTGTACAAATTGAGAGCGTTTAGTCAACAACAATGGAAACTTGGCATCATACGATATAGGAGCATTTGCTAGCTTGCCAACTCTCAACAACGAGAACTTACACCAAGTTCCCTTGTCTTCGTGAATAAATGGATTTAATCGCTGAAGACAAGGGCCAAGCTTGGATCCCTTGCGAACTCTTTTAATGTCATCATCAAATTCGTGACATTGAACAACTTCTATAATTTTTAAAAAGGCTTCTTTATATTCCGTTGGTGACGGAATCTTTTCAAATTGGGCATTCCTATTTTTGCATTTAGCTATGAAGCGGAACATATAAACAAATACCCTTAGCAGTTTGAGGTGTGACGAGAATCCCTCGATGATGTCCACTAGATCCGATTTACTTACGGCAGCGGCCAGTCCAACTGCTGTTTTTCTTTTCTCCAGCTCCATCATCTCCCTTGACAGCTCTAGGTGCGGATTAACGGGCCAATCTTCAGCTTCGTTCTTCAAAAACGAAGGTCCACCAAACCAGATTGACTCCTTCAAGTCGTCAATGTCACAACCTCTTGATACTAAATCTGCTGGGTTTTGTTTTGTTGGTACATGTCGCCATGTAGCTTCTTTGGACCACTCCTGAATCTCAGCCACTCTGTTCGAAACGAACGTCGCCAACGAGGAAGGATGAGATCGGATCCAGTGAAGAGTAACTTCTGAATCCGACCAGTAGACGATTCGTTCGATATTTATTTTCAATAAGGGCTTGATTCTGTGGCAAAGATCTGCTAGAAGGTGAGCGGCACATAACTCAAGTCTAGGAAGTGTTTTCGTCTTGAGCGGCGCTACTTTTGACTTGGACGTTAACAACGAAACCTTGTAACCTTCAACAGTTTTGCTACGAATATAGACGCAAGCACCGTAGGCTCTCATAGATGCGTCGGCGAAACCATGTAATTGTATTGGTGACATCGGATTAGTGAACACATATCGAGGTATGGAGATTTCTTCCACTCTCGACAATGTTTCCTTCAATTTATTCCATGCTGTTTCCAACTGCTGTGAAATAGACTCATCCCAGTCCAACTTATTAAGCCACAACTCCTGCAATAGGATCTTGCCTCGAATGACAATTGGACTTAATAAGCCGAGGGGGTCAAACAGCTTCGATGTCACCGACAATATGTTCCTTTTTGTCGCTCGGAGAACCATGACAGAGGTGTCAATTTTGAACTTTAAGGCATCTTCACTAGGAGTCCATGATATACCTAGAGCCTTAGTTGAATCTGAATCCGAGATTGTTATCGGTTTAACTGTGCTCTCAGATGCAGTGACCTCAGGTGAGTTTGAAAACCACTTGCTCAATTCAAAACCTGCTGTTTGAAGAACCTGAGTAACTTCAGACTTAATTGTCTTAAGTTCTTCTATGCATGCAGCACCAGTTAACATGTCATCGACATAAAAGTCCGACCGAATAACTTCCGAAGCTCTAGGGAGTGATCCTTTTACGGCTTCACTCAACCTCTTTAAACACCTAATAGCCAGAAAAGGGGCTGGACCAGTACCATAAGTAACGGTGTTGAGCTTATATAATCTCAAGGATTCAGATGGATCTCGTCTCCACACTATCAATTGGAATGGCCTATCAGCTTCATTTACCATTACTTGGCGGTACATCTTCTTGACATCAGCTGTCAAAGCGAAACGATGTAACCTGAAGCGAAGAAGAGTTGAATACAAGTCTTCTTGAATTGTAGGCCCCACCATCAGAATGTCGTTAAGAGACACGTGTGTGGACGTCTTACAGGATGCGTCAAACACCACACGGAGTTTTGTTGATGTACTCTCAGGTCTCAGAACGCACTGATGGGGAATTACATAGTGCGGAGTAGACGTAACATCTATGTCAGATAGTGACATATGACCTAAGGCGAGGTACTCTTCGATAAAGTCGAGATACATTTTCTTCAAGCCTTGGTCACGAGTTAGTCTTTTTTCAAGCGACAAGAAACGCCGTTTTGCAACCTCGAACGAGTTGCCTAAAACGTTTGGGTCTGATTTAAACGGCAGTCTAACTTCAAAGCGACCCGAGGGCAAAATCTGAGTAGTCTTCCTGTAGTGGTCTTCACAGAGCTGTTGCTCTGGCGACCATATTTTACTAGTAGATGGCAATTCCTCTAGTGACCAAAACTTCTGCAGCGTGTTATCTATCGAGACAAGCAATTCTTCTTGGCAACTTAACGTTGACGCAGTGCCTTGGGGAGCTGGACTTTTGGAGCATATTTTCCAGCTACAACCCAGCCAAGAAGGGTTTTTTGCAAAATCGGATACTCCGGACCTTGTTTTATCTGACCGACGGACAACAACTCGAAAAATGACTCTGCACCAATTAGCATATCTATCCGTTGAGGTTTGTAAAAATATGGGTCTGCTAATGGTAATGGGGATTTTCCAGTCGCTGACGTTGACTGACTGGTCTGGGTGATACCCAGAAATTGATTTTAATACCCAAAAATCAAACGCGAACTCACTACCAGTTATTCCCGACTTCACCACCGTATGTATTTTATTCTTGACTTGAGAATTGGCTGCACCAATACCAAGCAAGTTAATACATGACTCTTCTTTGCGGATCTGTAAGCGTTGAGCTAAATCTTCAGTTATGAAGTTAGTTTGAGACCCAGAGTCAAGAAGTGCTCGGGCCAAAATGTGATTTCCACTTCTAGTTCGGACGCTTACGATCGACGTTGCAAGAATTACCCTTTCCAACGCTGACGCATGCATAGAATGCGTAGTGGAAGGGTGACCTTGGCTTGGAGGAGGAGAAATATTCTCTGAAGGTGGTGGTAGCGCTAAGCTATTTTCAGTCACTGTGTATCTATGCAATAATTGATGATGCGAGCGACCACAAACTCGAAATTTTTTAGCTTTGCATTTTACAACAGTGTGACCCTTTTTGAGACAATTTATGCATAACGATGCGGACTTTGTAAACTCAAATGTCTGCATGACGGAGAGACGAGCGAATGGACTACAAATTTCGATTAAATGGTCATTTGAATTGCAGTAACTGCAGGTCTGATTGGTGCTAGTTGAAGAGCAGGCAAATGAACTTTGATTATGCTGCCTGTTTGGAACTACTTTTTCCGATTTTGGCTTTGTCGATTCTTCAGCAGTTAGATGCTGATATCGACGGTTCAATACCCTTTCAAAATCGGACCACAAAGGTAATTTGTCATAATCTAGCTGCTCTTCCCATTTTTGTTTGGTCACATTATCTACTCTATTTAATACCAAATGAATCAGCATTGCATTCGCTATTTTAGTGTCATCGCCTATCGATAACAATGAACCATATATAGATGACACAGTATCGATAAGGCTTCTAAGAGAGGATGCAGATTGCTGATTGATTTTAGGAAGACTAAACAATGATGATATATTGTTCATAAAGATAAGGCATTCGTTATCGTAGACTCTCCTTAAGCTTTCTATAGCCTTTTCATAGTTGCTCTCGGTGACTTGGAATGTCTTAATCGTTCCCAAGGCGTCACCAGAGAGACAGGAGATCAGATGGTTGAACTTTTCGATAGCCGGAATGCTCTTATCATTATGGACAAGAGTCTCGAATAATCCCATAAAATTTTTGCCGCTAAATTTAGGTAATGCCAAATTAGGGAGTCGAGCTCGAGTTGGCGCCATCGTAGCCGAAACTTTTTCTTTTGTTTCGCTAGCTGACTTCACGGTTGAAAGAAGCGACATAATTTTCGCTTTAGTCGTGATTGACAATTCCTCCAACTCGGCTCCAAACTCATCATTTTCATCAAGGCTTTCAATATGTTCTTGAAGTCCGGTTGCCTTGACAATAGCTTCGGACAAAAGTTGAAGCCTGCACTCAAGCTCGGAGGCGTCTAGTGGTATATTACCAGTTTCTAGACGCTGTTCTACCCGACGAATGCTCTTTACATATACTCGTAGCCTTTTTCTAAGGTCGTCAATAGACGTCCGACTCACTTTTGGCTTTTCTTGTTCCATTTTAATGGACGAAAACGAGAGAGTATATGTTTTTTATTGTATAATACAATAAATGACGAAAAACAAATATACGTGAATAATTTTCGAAGCACTGGTTATCGAAAAATAATTAGTTGCAAGTGATACCGAAAAAGAGTTATACCCGACCAAAAGTAGAGTATGCGTATCACTTGCCTTTTGAGTTCAAGCGCGCAAACAGAATTGACAACAACAATGCTAGTGAGCGGGTGACGTGCAAAAGCGAAAACGAAAAAAATCACCGCTGTAGCTTGCTGTGTAAATGTGCGTATGTATGTATGCAGCTAGAAGTGCAGCTGGCGGACGAACGAATGGGAGAGCAAGAAACGAAAAATTCGCCGCTGCAGCTGATATACACGTAGGTGTGTATGTATGTATATATGTATGTACATACAATTTCTTGAACTCAGCAACTTGTTATTTGCAATCGAATTATGGACGAAAGTTTGTGAGAGGGGGCGACAGTGGAACATAAACAACAACAAACAGTTGCATCCAATAGCAGTTCAAACTATATAAGAATTTAACTAAGATGCCTGTCTGTATGTATGTATATACGCATATGTTGGATATGTGGCGTATATATATGCATGCAAATAAGCTCAACTATTATTATCGTGTACGTATGTGGCAAGAATTGAAAGCGAAATGCCAAAAACCAATTTAAGACGCTTTCAATTTTTCGCACAAATACCTGTGGCTCTGGAACGGGTTGACCGGCTGCTACTTTCCTGGCGTTTGCAGCAATTGCAGGGTATCCCTCGAAGAAATTAGCAGGAATACAATTATAGCAATTAACGCGACCGACGCGAATAATTTGTTTTCACCCACGAACCGAAGGCAATTATTTATTGGCTTATAAAGCACTTTAGGTGTCACTGTCACTTTAAAAAAATTCACAATGCCTTTCACTTTACAGTCCACCCGGGGGCGCCATGAAAAATTAAATGAGTTTATTTAATTGTTTTTACCGAGAACTTTGGTGGCTGTAATTTGAAAAGACGACAACAAGAGACGTGCGTTCGTTACATGGTATATTTTGCGAGAGCCCTCGGTAACTCTCGCACTGTTTACGCCGATATGCTACCTACTTTTCGGCGGCGAGTTTCGGCGTAAACATCCCGCCCCCCTTGCAATACTATTGCAAATATGAGGATGGAGACGGGATCTTTTGAATGCCGCTGGAGGGGCGCTGGCTATGTCTATGTCCCGGAAAGTACCCAGCCGAACAGAGTGTTCTGGGCCAACGGTAGTCCACCGCACGTGCTTAGCATTGACCAAGTTATTTTAGCGACGGCGAGTGTTCAGGTCAAGGATCGATTTGGCCAAGTTCACGTGGCCAGAGCCTTGTTAGATTCAGGGTCGCAAATTAATTTTATGTCTGAATCTTTGGCGCAACTATTAAGATTGCAGCGAGAAAGCTCAGCACTAAGCGTCATAACAGTAGGTAAATCAACTACATCAATAAAGCATAAAGTATCTGCTTATGTCCAGTCTCGCTTAAATTCGTATGGCTTTTCAATCGATTTTTGGGTATTAAATAATATATCTTCGTGTCAGCCTGGGCAAATGCTGCCTTCTGACAAATGGAAAATACCTGCAAACATAGAATTGGCCGATCCAGAGTTTCATAAACCTGCAAAGATTGATTTGTAATATAGTAGCTCAAAAAATGGAATGTTCTCTCGAGTCACTGGTCGAACGCTTTTGGGAGTTAGACAAAACACCAGATGAGTCGAAGGCTGCACATAGAACAGCTGAACAAATAGAGTGTGAAAATATGTTTATTCGCACTGTCCAACGTTTGCCTTCGGGCCGATTTCAAGTCAGGCTCCCATTTAAAAAGGATCCTAGTATACTTGGCATGTCATTTCAAACGGCCGAAAGGCGTTATCTTCAGCTTGAACGCAAGTTAAGTAAAGACAATGCACTGTCAGACATGTATCATACATTCATGAAAGAGTACAGAGATCTGGGTCATATGTCTATTATAGAATCTGCTCCTCTAAGACAGCATTATTACATCCCCCATCAATGCGTCTTGAGACCTGAAAGCACCTCAACCAAACTTCGAGTCGTGTTTGATGCTTCAAGCAAAACATCAACAGCTGTTTCATTAAATGAAACTCTCATGGTTGGGCCGACAATTCAGAGGGAGCTTTACTTAACATTGCTTAATTTTAGATTGAATAAATTCGCTGTAACAGCCGACATTTCCAAAATGTATCGTCAAGTTGACATTGCTGATGAAGATTGCAATTTTCAGCTAATTCTTTGGAGAGAGAAAGGCTCGCAGCCAGTGCAAACGTACAGACTTAATACTGTAACATATGGCACGGCATCTGCACCGTTTTTGGCAATTAGATGCCTATTTGAATTAGCAGAAAATTTCTTACAATCGCATCCAGTAGCAGCAGCTGTCATAAAAAATTGTTTTTATGTAGATGACATGGTTGCTGGCGCTGACACATATGAAGGTTTACAAGAAATTTGCCAACAAGTTAACAAAGATTTACAGTCAGGAGGTTTTCCATTGGCAAAATGGGCTTCGAATCATCCAAAGTTGTGCACTGATGAGGGCGAAAAGGTATTGAAGATCGACGAGACAAGCTCAGTGAAGACTCTCGGCATACACATACGTACACGGTATGAAGATGAAGTAGAGACAGTGTTGCTAACAGCAAAATCTAGAGTCGCTCCATTGGCAACTAAGACCATTCCTCGTCTTGAGTTGTGCGCTGCGCATTTAGTAAGCACTGTGTGGAAACAAATTGCCCCTGTTTTGTCCAAATTTAAAATAGACAGCGTGAACTTTTGGTCTGACTCTCAAGTAACCCGTTATTGGCTAGATGAGCTTATTAAATCATTATGGTTTAAAGGTCCAAGCTTCTTACATGACTCTGCCGAGAATTGGCCACAACTCCATAAGTTTGAGATCTGCGCAGAAGTACAAAGCTCAGAAAACAAAAAATGTGTTTCAGTTCACAAAGTAGTTTGTGAACAGGCAATACTAAATAGAATTTTAGAACTAATTGAACGACGATCTTCCTTCTCTAAAATTATTCGAATAGTAGCTTATGTTATGCGGTTCTGCTACAGAAATTATCGACCCAATTCTCGTGTCGTGTCGGCCATTGAAAGAAGACTTGCCTTTTGGAAAATAGTTCAAACAGTGCAAGAACATAGATTTCAACGAGAAATATTGTTGCTTGAAAAATCTCACGTTTTGCAACCAAGTATTCAGTCGTTAAACCCCTTTATGCATGAATTTGACGAATCTGGAATACATTTCAAAGTCATTTGTGTAGGTGGTAGGTTACTGCAGAGTAACATTCCATACGATGCGAAATTTCCTCTTTTGTTGCCTCGAGATGAAACTTTCGTCAAGATATTCGTGCGCAATCTGCACATTAAAAATTATCACGCTGGCCCAAAAGCATTGATGGCACTTTTGAGGCAGCAAATTTGGCTAATAAACGTACGAGAAATGTGCTCAGCAGTAGTTCGCAACTGCGTGCATTGTTTCAAATATAAGCCAAAACTATTAGGCCAAATCATGGGCAACTTGCCTGCAGACCGTTTGAGAGAAGGTCGCCCATTCAGAGTTTGCGGTGTTGATTTTTGTGGACCATTTTATGTTAGCTACAGATTGCGCGGTAGACCCCCAGTGAAGGCTTATGTCGCTGTGTTTGTTTGTTTCACGTCAAAGGCTGTTCACCTAGAACTCGTAGTTGACTTATCCACTGATGCGTTTTTAAATGTAGTTAAAAGGTTCGCGTCCAGACGAGGACTGCCGGAGAAGATATACAGCGACAATTCGTAGGAGCGAGCAACGTGTTGAAGGATCTGCAAACAGCGTTCGAGAAGCAGAAGGAGGAGCTTCAGGACTACGCCGCGGAGAGAGGAGTGGAGTGGATCTTCATTCCACCCAGAGCACCACACTTCGGAGGGCTGTGGGAGGCGGCAGTCAAGGCCGCGAAGCATCGGCTGGTGAGAGGGGCCGGCAACGCCAACCTCACACACGACGAGCTCAACACACATCTGGTCGATATCGAAGCGCTGCTGAACTCCAGGCCACTGGCGGCCGAGAGCAGCAATCCCAACGACGGCGAGCCACTAACGCCAGGCCATTTGCTGCTGGGTCAGGCTCTAACCATGCAGCCGCGCGAATACGCGCCAGGAATGCCTTGCAACACGGCAAGCAATCCGTCTTTAAAGCGGTGGCGGCACCTGCCGGAGCTCAAGCTGCGGTTTTGGCACAGCTGGTCCAGGGACTATGTCCTCAGCCTCCAGCAGCGATCACAATGGACAACAGACAACAACTTAGAAGTGGGACGCATGGTGCTGATACACGACGACAACACGCCGCCCCAGAAATGGCATCTAGGGCGCGTCACCCGAGTCATCGCAATGTTGGAGCGCTGCAGCTTTAACTAATAAATAGATACTAAATAGATACTTTTGACATTGAATTACATTGAACGGCGATTTAATTTTACACCAATAATCTTTTTAATACCGGGTCAAAGTATTTCGTTTTCGTTAATTTCGTATCTGAAAAACTATTCCGATCTTTCAGATAGGAAGACTCGTGATCAGTCTTTATTACAAAAATACAAACGCTACATTCAGGTGCTGACTGTATAAGGCCATGGATTATCTTAGTATACCGTAAAAAAAGTTTGTTAATAACAGAATAGAATCGCCGCTGGAATTTCCCACCGATTACCAAAAATAATCAGTACCTAGGGAACACCAAAGGGTAGCTACTGCAAATGTTATGGATTTAGTTGTTCTTAAAAAGTTAAATTTTGGTGACCTACGAGTCGACTTGAGATGTTCTGCGCAACTTAAATGTTCCCCAAATTAATTAATTTCTGCAATCTGCAGACATAGATAACTTATTTATTTTCGGATATTTATAAAAACTCGCAATGAAAATTCCGCTTTATTTGGATTAATATTAAAAATTTTGCGGAGATCAATTTTATACAGTTTACTACGCCACGCGCAATTTGAATTAACGAACAGAAGAAGAAGAACGCATAGACAAAGCAGAAGCGAAGTGTCGCAACCATTAGACTGAGCGAGAGGGCAATAGGTATAAGTATGCATTTCTAGCGTGTACCAAAATTTATTTCATGTGCTTCTTGTTGATTTTTTGGCACGATCTAGAGTTGTTCAGTGGCTGAGTGGATAATGTCTCGGACTGTAAGGACAATAATGTTGGCCGTGTTTCGGGGTTCGATTGCTACCACGATCATCGGCATGTGAAATTTTTTGTTTTTCATTATTTTTCATTACAATATTTTGAAAGCTCAAAACATTGAAAAGGGGCGGTGGCGGAAGCCGGTTTTTTTAAGTTTTTGGTACGCAATATATGCAATTAGAACTTAGTTTTCTTTCATTGGTACACAACAGCAACTCCAAATCTAATTGTATTGTACATAAGTATGTACATTCATGCGTGCAATAATGTGTGTTGAAGTGGGATGCCAATACATACATGTGGATATGCAGACATGTATGTATGGGCGTCCCACTCGCACATTCACAACTTTTAAAGGGCTTGTAGTGAAAAAGTGGAACTATCGTCTGCTTATGATGGTGCTGGGCTGCCAGATCGGGCTCATATCGATGAGGCTGCGTCGCTGTTATGTTCTAACATTCTAATTGCAAAATATTGAGAGCAAAACAAAATAACGATATCCAATAAAAATCATATTGAACTTGCAAAGTCATAACAGGCAAAATACGGATAGAGTGACGGCATTGAAGACCGCATTGTTTACTTTTGGCTCGCATCTTTTTGATGCGTGCTAAATATAAAAAAAATAGTAAACTTTATTTATAAATAATTAATATTATTTGTAACTATTATAATTTTATTTTATATAAAACAAAATGAGGAACAACTATTTTTTATTGAAATTTAATTAAATAATTTAATTTGTTTGTAGCTGCTATATTACAGCCCGCTTGACTGTAACTTTTCTTTTAGTTTATTTGAATAAAATAAATAAACAAAATAAAATATAATTAATAAATGAAAATTTCCACCCGCTTCACCGGGAACACACGCACACTATCTCACAGATTTTTTAATTTGCCGTCCGCCACTCTAACCACTCGGCCAATGCCTCACTCTTTAGCCCATCGGCAAAGCTGCATTGTGAACCAATTTTGTTACCATACAATGCAAATAAAAAGTTTAAAATGCTGTGTGTCTGCCGCTAGATTCGAACATCGGTATGCTTGTGTAAATTATGTCTGCTTAAGTATATACATATGTTCAAAGTTAGTTTAATTCGTATCATATCTCACTTATTAATAGTCCGATTTAAATGAAATTTTCACATAGGTTTGCCCGTGGCAAGGTATTTGTCATGTAAGATATACAACTTTGGTGTTGAGCTAATATTGTAGTTGTTAAATAGTTATTACTAATTTACAGAGGCGGAAAGGGGCGTGTCCAAATTTTACAAAAACTTTGAGACACTGCAATATATATGTATGTTGTCGCAAAATTTGATGACTCTAGCTCTTATAGTTTCTGAGATCCAGGTGTTCATACAGACAGACGGACAGACGGTCAGACGGACAGACGGACAGACAGACATGGCTCAATCGACTCGGCTACTGATACTGATTCAGAATATATATAGTTTATGGGGTCGGAGATGCCTCCGTCTGCCTGTTACGCACATTTCCGTTCCGACAAACACAATAGACCATGAATTTTTTTAAAATCCATGGCCTAAAAACATAAATTAAATACGTGATTCTACATATTTGCACAAATGCAGTAATAAATTATCAAAAAAATTCAAAATTTTGGAAGTTTTTCAAATTTTTTTTAGGTTAGGTTGAAATTTAGACGTGATTGGCTGGTTTTCACATTGGATTCGGATTCGGAAGGTTTAAAAACATATAGAAACATACATGACCCGATCATGACCCCCCAACACTGTCAAATTTGCTAACTCTAGCTTTTATAATAGCCGAGATCTGTGCGTTCACACAGACAGACGGACAGACAGACAGACATGGCTCAATCGACTCGGCTTGTGATCCTGAGCAAGAATATATATACTTTATGGAGTCTCCGACGCCTCCTTCTGCCTGTTACATACTGAATGTGGTGGCAGCAATGATTTCTTCCTTCTTGGGGGGATCGTACAGTTGGGGGTGAACAGGCTGTGAATGCTGAAACTCGACGCGAAAACAATTCGGGCAAAAGAACAACTCGGGGCGCGTGGCGTTCACTTCACTTTATTTTTTCAACTACTTTTTACATAGGTAAAGATTAGCTTAAGCCTAACTTAACATAGTCTGTTGGATAAAAGAGCGCGAGAGCCCTCGGTAACTCTCGCACTGTTTACGCCGATATGCTACCTACTTTTCGGCGGCGAGTTTCGGCGTAAACATCCCGCCCCCCTTGCAATACTATTGCAAATATGAGGATGGAGACGGGATCTTTTGAATGCCGCTGGAGGGGCGCTGGCTATGTCTATGTCCCGGAAAGTACCCAGCCGAACAGAGTGTTCTGGGCCAACGGTAGTCCACCGCACGTGCTTAGCATTGACCAAGTTATTTTAGCGACGGCGAGTGTTCAGGTCAAGGATCGATTTGGCCAAGTTCACGTGGCCAGAGCCTTGTTAGATTCAGGGTCGCAAATTAATTTTATGTCTGAATCTTTGGCGCAACTATTAAGATTGCAGCGAGAAAGGTCAGCACTAAGCGTCATAACAGTAGGTAAATCAACTACATCAATAAAGCATAAAGTATCTGCTTATGTCCAGTCTCGCTTAAATTCGTATGGCTTTTCAATCGATTTTTGGGTATTAAATAATATATCTTCGTGTCAGCCTGGGCAAATGCTGCCTTCTGACAAATGGAAAATACCTGCAAACATAGAATTGGCCGATCCAGAGTTTCATAAACCTGCAAAGATTGATTTGTTGCTAGGAGCGGAAGCATTCTTTGATTTGCTGTGCGGAAACGGATGTTTGATTCGCCTGTGCTAGGCTCGCGGGAGTTGATAATCCTGTGATCGAGTCAATTAGGCGTTTGTTTTTGAGATCAATAAGAAGCTGGAATTCGGTTAAAAAATCTGCTCCAATTATAGCTGTGTGTACATCTGCGATGATGAATGGCCAGGTGAAGTTGCGTCTGAGATCCAAGTCCAGTCTGATTTGCTGCATATAGTGTTAGATCCGCTTGAGTGGTTTTCTGCTTAACCTGCGTGCGAGGTATGACTGAAACCACAGATTCAGAATCGATGAGGTATCTGATGTTGGAAGTACGATCTGTGACGTGCAAGCGCTGCTCGCGTAGAGCTGCTGACAGAACTGGTGGATCGCTGCTGCTGTCCTGGCTGCCGCTGACCAGCGCGTCAGGCGGCAGCTCCTCTGGTTTAACGACGTAGAGCGTGCGCAGAAAGGTTGGCGGTTGTTTGCCTTGTCGCCAAAGCGCTTGTGGTAGAAACAAAGATTGTCCGGTGCTTCTGAGGTCTGTTGACCAGAAACGTCCAATGGTCTAGAGCCACGAGATGTACTGCGTGATCGGGCGCGTGATTGGATGCGCTTGACTTCCTTTTTTTATGCCGTGACATCTTGAATGAGCGAACGTAAGTTGTCGGAAAGCTCCTTCAAGGGATTTGCAGAAGTGGCTGCGCAAATATTTGCAGGGGAAGCAAGAGTCGGAGTTGCGCCGATGGCAAACGAGGCATTCGTGTTCATGGCTTCCGGCATTTTGTCTGCGATCTTTGCTACCTTGTCCAAGTCTGTTTCCTCCCATACGGTGAGTAGCGGACGGATTGAGGCTGGCATTTCAGCGAGGAATAGTGTGTGAATGATGTTTTCACTGCCAGGATCCGGAGCCCAGCGTCGCATGTTTGACAAGATCTCCGACGGCTTTAATCCAATGGCACCTCCTCCTTGAAGTAATCGTCGCAGTTTGGCAAGCAGAGTGAAACTGGGCTTCACTTCGGCTGATCCTAGCAAACCTCTTTCACCCGAGCAGTTGCGATGCTGCTACCCTCCACATCGGTTGTCGATCCAGGTTTCGAGGCTTGCATACCTCGAAACGAATGGCTGCTCCTTGTGTGCGAGGATAGCAACACTGCTGAGTGGGTCAGGGGAGCTGCTGGACATATGAGGTCCATCAGCTGCCTTGATATCAAACTGTTGGGGGAATCTGAGTTCCCAAGAGCTCACCTCATTAGAGATTGCTTCCCCAACAGTGCTGAACTCCAACCCGCCTCAATTTTGGAGTACTTGGGTCTCCAAAACTTTGAATGCTTCTCAGCGAAGCTGTAGAGGGTGGTTCAACACAGCCTTAACGGCAAAACGATGTCGAGAAGTCGTATAAGACCCTGACGGATCTTAAGGGTAACGTCAAATACCGCTTTGGCAGGATAAAACTTATCCTTAAGAGCTCCGCCGTCAGGGTCTCCCACTCCTGCCCTGTGCCCTTCACCATCTCCAACCATTCCCCTCCTATCAGCGCTCCTCCGGCAGGGGCAACGGTGGCCCCCACAGGCGTGACAGCAGTGGCTGCCGCTCCAGTGCCGCAGCCGCAGTGGCGCCGATAACTGAAATCCCCAGACCCCCGGTAATTGTGGTGACTGCCCCCAAGCCCACAACGGGCCGTACGAGGCCGGTGGTTGGCAGAGGGATCCCCTTGTCCCGTCAAGGCCCACCACCAGCTTAGTGCGGAAACCACCCGCAAGGGTACCTCCGGCGACCGGGGTCGCTAGGCGACATCCCCCGAGCAGTTGCTCCAAACTGCCGAAAATCATCAGAGGCAATGACTCTCGGGGGTGCCGAGCGCCATTAAGGTGCTCCAGGCGACCTGCACCAGGCCAGAGGAGCGTTCCCTGTGCAGGGTCGTCTCTAAGGATGCAATTAACCTGGCTCTCGTTCAAGAGCCATGGTTGATCGGTGGCCACATCCGTGGACTATCATGCGGACCGTATGAGAGGTGCCCGTCGCACTGCTATTGTAGTAAATAATAACCTTTACCTATTGTGAGTTCGCTGGTCAACTGGCGGGTCACAGACGAAACAACCATCAGCACATCATGTTCGACCTCCCTGGCCAAGTCGAGATCCGCCAGAACTCCTTCTGTCCCAAAAAGACTAATTGGGAATTCTTCAGAGCCTGTGTAGCTTTTAAAGCAGACCCGTTGATCAGCAACCCTAATTCTATCAGTGAGATAGAACTTGATGCCAACCTGCTTCAAGATGTGCTACTCACATTCTTCGAGGACTGCTCTGCTCGGAAGACCTTAAAGGTCAACCGAAAAATTCCATGGTGGAACGAGGAATTGGGTACACAAAGAAGGAAGGTTAGATGCCTATTCAACTAGGCCAGATCTAACCGTGTCAGTTGAGACGTCACTAATTATAACAAAAACATTAGACGTGCTAAATGCGATACGTGGGCAAGCAACTGTGGTAGCATTGAATCGCTGCCAGAGACAGCGAGACTCGACAAAGTATTAGCTAAAGGGTCGTCTAACGGGATAGGGCTTCTGAAAAGAGCAGACGGCTCTTTCACTCAAGATCGCAGGGAAGCATTTGACCTTCTACTACTACTATCCAGTCATGATGATGCCACCATGTCACTGGACTCACGTGGGTCCAGTCTATCAGGAACTATCTTTGATCCTGAAAAGGTCAAATGGGCTGTAGATTCGTTCGCTCCCTTCAAATCCCCAGGAGGCGATCAAATCTTTACAGCCCTTCTACAAAACAGCCTGGATCACACTCTCGATCCGCTGGTTGGCCTTCACTTGGGGATACATACCCATCTCTTGGAGGACAGTCAATGTGGTTCCCAAACAGATGAATCGTCCCCCTGACCAGCCTAAGTCATATCGGCCGATCAGTCTTACTTCCTTTCTGCTTAAGACGGCGGAAAGGCTCGTAGACCTGCACATTCGGTGCTCTCTGCAGAAAACTCATCCTCTGCACCCCACGCAGTTTGCGTATATAGCCGGAAGATCGACGGAGGTCGCTCTCCACAAGCTGGTTGGTAAAATCGAAATAGCCTTCGTATCCAAGAACATTGCTCTGTGCCCTTTTCGTGATATAGAGGGTGCTTTCGATAATACCGGCTACGGGTCTATTTCTGCTGCGCTGGAGCGCAGAAATATTGCCCGTCCCCTAATCCGATGGATTGATGCTATGCTCAAACACCGGACTATTTCCTCTACCTTGGACTCCACGACCGCTTTTATTAGTGCGGTTAAGGGATGTCCCCAGGGAGGGGTCTTATCCCGCTTACTGGTCTGATGATCTACTGAGTATTCTTGCAGAACAGGGCGTGGAAGCAATCGGCTACGCTGACGACCTGGCTTTCGTAGTGAACGGGAACTTTGCCAACACCGTGACAGAGCTGATGCAATCTGCTCTGAACACGGTGGTGCGAAGATGTAGGTCTTAACATCAATCCACAAAAGGCGATTATCGTTCCCTTCACTAAGCGCCATTCCGTTGACATAGGTGAATTACAGATTGGCGGCTCTCCCGTGGGACTTTCCAACGAGGTTAAATATCTTGATAAAAGACTGAACTGGAACTCCCATCTAAACAAAACCCTATCAAAGGCAACTCATGCCATGTGGGCTTGCAGAAGATTCTTTGGTAGGATATGGGATCTCAAATCGTTCACCATTCCGTGGTTATTTGAGATGATGGTAAGACCCATCGTCACCTACGCTGCCATTGTATGGTGGCCTAAGGTAACTGCCATCAACAAATGCACTAAACTGCATAGGTTGCTTTGCCGTTTTTTGACGGGTGCACTACGCACCTGTCCTACAGCAGCAATGGAATCAATATTGATTTTGACTCCGCTGCAGTCACCTACGCTGCTATTGTGTGGTGGCCTAAGGTTACGCAGGTCACTGCCATCAACAAATGCACTAAACTGCATAGGCTGTGTTTACGGGTACACTGATTTGTCCAACCATTCGAATTAAAAGCAAGGGTTTAATATTACTAATTATTATTGTGCAGCTGCATTTTTTACATGTGATGCGAGAAGAGACTGTTTTACAAGTGTTTTAAGTTATACCTAACAGCTGCTAGCATGAGATTTAACAGCTGCTTAACATAATACTTAACAGCTGCATAGAACATAGATTTTAACAGCTGATTCAACTCGTATGGCAACCTTGAGCGCTTAGATAAAACAGTGATCTGCCGCGAACATACTCCCCCCCTTGGAAGGGTCAACTTTCAATCGATTTGGTCTTGATTGGCAGCACTGCTATCTTGGCGATGTCTCTCTTTGTCAATCCGAAGGCTGTGCGTATGACTGCTACTCTGACTGCGCCGTCGTCTCCAATTATTGTGCTTTCAATTCGGCCGAGAGGCCACTTAAGCGGAGGCACGTTTTCTTCCTTCAACAGCACGATGTCTCCAGGATGAATGTTTGGCTTGCGAGAGTGCCATTTGCTGCGCTCCTGTAACGCAGAGAGGTACGAAATACTCCATTTCTGCCAGAAAGTTTGCTGCATGTGGCAGACACGCTGCCAGCGACTAAGGCGATCCATGCTGAGGTGAGTCAGGCTCGGCTCAACGATGTTCGCATTCGCTTTGCCCCTAAGGAAGTGACCCGGTGTGAGGATGTCTAGGTCACTTGGATTTTCTGAAATCGAACATAGCTGAGATTTGAGAAATGAGCGTGCGAAGCTCATGAAATGTGAGGCTTGAGTTGCCAACGATGCGGTAGATGTGATGCTTCGCTGGCTTTACAGCAGCTTCCCATAACCCGCCAAAATGCGGAGATCGTGGTGGAATAAAGTGCCAATTTATTCCGAGGGCAAGGGCGTCGCTGACAACTTGCTGGCGCTGAGGTTCACTGATGAAGAGATCCTTAAGCTAAGCTAGCTCGTTTCGAGCGCCGATAAAACTTGTTGCGTTGTCCGTCCAAATATTGCGTGGCTTCCCTCGAAGACTGATGAAACGTTTTAGAGCAGCGATGAAAGAAGGTGCCGACAAGTCCTCCACGAGCTCTAGATGGCATGCTTTTGTTGAGAAGCAAATGAATATTGCTATATAGCATTTTGTGGGCGCACGATTTGTGACTTATGATTTGGAGAAGGGCCCACAAAAATCTTTAGCGGTTACATAAAACGTAGAGCTGGGTGTTACGCGGGCTGCTGGTAGTGGAGCCATTACTTGCTGCAGTGTGGTAGGTCGAGCGTGAAAGCAACGAATACATTTGTTGACAACAATAGAGACGGCTTTTAGCCCTCCTATGGACCAGTGGCGTTGCCTTATGTTTGCAAGTAGGTATTGCGGACCAGCGTGAAGAAATTTAACGTGGTAATGCATTATTATTGACCGCGTCACAGGATGATGTTTGGGCAATAAGATTGGATGCTTGGCCTCATACTCCAAATATGAGTTATGCAGCCTTCCTTCCAGGCAGCGACTTGCTCTCTCTGAGTGCTTTCCTCGACAAAGTGAATCTTCTGGATGCTTTGAATCATGAGATGTGTGCCTGATTTAATTTCCTGCAGTGTGATAGAGCCCCTTTGCTTTGGAGAGTCTTTGTTCACAAATCGATGTACATACGCAAATATTCGCTCCAACTTTGCAAAAGTGTTGTGAAACTTACAATTAGTTGCGATGTCTTTGTATGACGTAGAAATGAGCTCTGGAAGTTCTACTGATTGTACCGTTTCCGGCCATTTTGACATGGCAGGCGCAAAAAGGATGGTCCATTATGTCATAGTTGCGAGTTGATTAGTTCAAGTGGGGTGCATCCTCGCGATAGGACGTCAGCTGGGTTCAGTTGCGAAGTGACATGATGCCACGTCATGCCTCTCGTTAGGTGCTGGATTTGCGTTACCCGATTTGCCACAAACACATTGAAATGTCTTTTGCGACGATTGATATGAGCTCCGATAGGATTAGTAGAGAGTTCAAGTTTCCAATCGAAATTTTCCTTCCAGAATGCTTGCATGAATACTTTCATCCTTGTAATGATAGGAGAGATGAGTCCCAATGGGTCGTAGTTGGTCCGTTAGGGATAATGTCGGTGAAATTGAAAAAGCAGAAAGTCAGATGCAGGGTCCCAGGCTAAACCGAGCGCCTTGGCAATGCTTGTGCCGTTGTGAAACTGCATCAGCTTTTCGCAATCAGTTTCGGCTTCATCCTCAAGAGCGGCTGACTCATTCGAGCACCACTTCCTTATTGGAAATAGTCCTCGGGCGAGCAACTGCTTGACTTGTTGTCGAATTTCCATCGCTTCCTTAATGGAGTCACCACCTGAGATCAAGTCGTCCACGTATAAATCTTTTCGGACGAGCCTTGCGGCAAGCGGATAGGATTAGTAGAGAGTTCAAGTTTCCAATCGAAATTTTCCTTCCAGAATGCTTGCATGAATACTTTCATCCTTGTAATGATAGGAGAGATGAGTCCCAATGGGTCGTAGTTGGTCCGTTAGGGATAATGTCGGTGAAATTGAAGAAGCAAAAAGTCAGATGCAGGGTCCCAGGCTAAACCGAGCGCCTTGGCAATGCTTGTGCCGTTGTGAAACTGCATCAGCTTTTCGCAATCAGTTTCGGCTTCATCCTCAAGAGCGGCTGACTCATTCGAGCACCACTTCCTTATTGGAAATAGTCCTCGGGCGAGCAACTGCTTGACTTGTTGTCGAATTTCCATCGCTTCCTTAATGGAGTCACCACCTGAGATCAAGTCGTCCACGTATAAATCTTTTCGGACGAGCCTTGCGGCAAGCGGAAATGACGGTTCCTCATCGTAGGTCAGCTGATGCATGGCACGAATTGCGAAAAACTCTGCACGCTTTGTTCCGTACGTAACTGTATTCAGGGTGTACACGTTTATTGATTCGTCGGGATTGTTGCGCCACAGGATGCATTGCAGGTGTTGATCTGGTGGCGAAATACGCACGCAACGATACATCTTGCGCCAGTTGTAGTTTTTGCTGATCCGTCAAAAACTACGCGCAACTTTGTGGATGTGCTGTCCGGTTTTTCTACACAGTGGTGAAGTAAATAAAAACGCGGTCCGTCATGCTGGCTGGATGCTAGGGCAATGTATTCCTGAAGAAATGGTGAATACTGCTCTTTCAGCTGTCGATTCCTTTTGAGTCTAGACTCGAGAGACTTAATGCTCCTCAAAGCCCGATGAAATGAATCTCCAAGGGCATCCAGATCCTCCTTTGCTGGTAAGCGCACTGATTAATGTCCAGTCTCCAGGCGCGTGTAGCTTTTCAAGAATAAGTTTTCACAAATCATGTCTTCCTCCGTGGCTGTTGATGTGGAACCATAGCAACTGTCAATTTCCCAAAATCGTTTGACTATCAGTCAGGTTGTCATCCTCTGGAGACTCCCTGCGTACGGCTGCCAACGCATGATGCTCGGGAAGCGATCCATCCAAGCCTTGTGTTTTGGAAAATTGGCAAGTGTCTCGCTATGTGGGTATGCCCCACGCCAAAGAACAGGCTGGCGCCAAGCAATACAAAGACTCGCTGCGATTTGTAGAACGATGGATCGGCAAGTGCTATGTTCTTCGGGATATTCCATCAGGTTATGTCGATTCCGATACGAGGGTGATAGTCCGTGATCGTCCGTGTGATAACGGCCGAAAATGCTGCGCTGTATTTCCGATCAAGCGATTGAGCAGCAAGATCGACTGCTGCGCTCGACGACAGAGAAGCTTCACCTATTCCGGAAATTGAAACTGTTGATTTTCGTGTGACCATTTGCAATTGGTTGGCCCGTCGACTGGTGACGAAATTCAGTTGTGATGCTGAATCGAGCAAGGCACGACATGGTATAAAGGTACCCGCTCTGTTTTTGATGGCTGTGGGCAACAATACGTAGTCAGCTGACTGCTTTTCTGTGGGCTCTCAGGTGTGAAGTTCGAGCCAGTTGTGATTAGCGTTTGCTGCCGCTGAATTATTCCATGCTGAGCATTGGAAGCATTTGAAGTCGAGGGAATTTGGTCTGTATGCAGCAGGGGGTTATGCTTCTGCTGGCAGTATCTGCAATGTCCAGCTCGACATTGCTGTAAGCCATGACTTTTACGAAGGCAGTTGAAGCATAATAAGTAGGCCATCTGCGATCTGCTCACTTTTGCTATTGTACCGAGAGCTCGAAGGTGAGCGTTTACGTTACCGCGAAGCGCACGTAGGCTCTGTGCAGATCCTTTTTCAACACCTGGCAATCCAAAGATCGAGCGTATGTGCCCCTGAAATTGAAGAAACTTGTTATCAAAACGTCTTAAAAGTAGTTCCATTGTCGTAGTTTGCTTCAGAGGGTTCCAATGACTTGATGGTGTCAATTGCAGCACCTTCCAGACAAGAACGCAGGTGCTGTCGCTTTTCAATCTTTCTCAGATACGAAACCGTAAGAAAACGAAGGAGATAAGAATAGCTAATGTTCGTTGTATATAAGAACAGTTGAAACGGTTAAATGCACTTGCACTATGTATAGCCACTTATGCATGTATGTAGGTGATAGGGCGATGTATATGTGCGCAAAGTTTACTTGTTGAGGGCCAAATTTGTTTGCGAGAGTGTAAAAATATTTCTATTAAGACAGCTAGCTTAGAGATGAGAATATTAATCGACAATATTCTGCGGAATTACAAATGTGTCGCGCGAACTCAAAAGTTGCAAGAAAACGTATGTACATATGTACGCGTGCGAAACCGAGATAAAAAATGCGGCGGCAGCGATTGCGCGAATAAATTACGAATGTGATACTAAAGTGTTTAGAATCCCATTTTAATTTTTTATAAATCACGTCGGGCTCACCAATGTTTACGGGTACACTAATTTGTGCAACCGCCTTACTTCCATTCGAATTAAAAGCAAGGGTTTAATATTATTAATTATTCTCATTGTAGCTGGCTCGAGGTCAAAGTTGAAAAATATAAAATATAAAAACAATTTGTTTTTGATTTATATTTTTCCGATATATTTCGGTTACACTACGGTAAACCGTCTTCAGGGCTAAAACACAAATTACAAAAATGGAAAAACGTTTAACAATGTTTATAAAACTAAAAATACAAACGCTACGTCAGGTGCTGACTGTATAAGGCCATGGATTATCTTAGTATACCGTAAAAAAAGTTTGTTAATAACAGAATAGAATCGCCGAATCGATTATCAAAAATAATCAGTACCTAGGGAACACCAAGGGGAAGTTACAGCACATGTAATGGGGCTAGTTGTTCTTAAAAAGTTAAATTTTGGTGAGTCGACTTAAGATATGCTCCGAATCCGGCACATAAAAGGCAAAGACCTAGTTCCAGTGGCCAATCAAATATGGACACCTCCGAAAATTTTCATCAAATTGCCTCGGACAACGAAGAAGAAGCCCGTTCATAAATATTCTTATGAATGATATAAAGCTCTCGCTGTATCATCGATACCGGATCTACAATCAACTTTATAAAATCTAATTTCTTTAATTTTCCCTTTAAAACTAATAAATTACAAGTTCATACCATTAACGGTATAGTAACATTAAACGAAAATATAGGTTTGAAACCCAGTAAACTTTGCACTTTAAATAAGTTTTTTATATCCATAATTCTTCCGAAATTTATGATATGTTACTAGGTAGAGACTTCTTGGAAGACACCAATGCTCAAATCAATTTTAGCGAAGCAAGTGTTAATTTAAATAATTACACCTTCCTAATACATTATGAGAGCGAGCGAAAGGTAAACTGAGAAGACAATATCGACTGTATGAGCTGTTTAGAGCCATCATCTACTGATGACGAGGCAATTAATTACGCAATAGAAAATGAGTTAAAAGAATCAAACGAATTCGGACTTGACCATTTAAATAAGCAGAGATAAGTGCTGTGACTAAAATTCTTTATGAATTTAGGGACATTCAGTACAGAGAAGGTGAAAATTTGACCTTCACAAGTACCGTTAAAGATGCCATAAATACTAAACATGAAGATCCGGTTTATAAAAACCTTACAAATACCCCCAGGCTCATGACAAAAAAGTCGAAGTCCAAATAAAAGAAATTATAGAACAAGGCATCATTCGAAAATCGATCTCGCCTTATTGCTCACCTATTTGGATAGTGCCAAAGATGAGTGATGCATCCGGTAAAGCAAAGTTAGGATAGTCATTGACTATCGAAAGCTGAACGAAATTACCGTGAACGATAAATATCCTATTCCAGTTATTGATAAACTTATTGGATAAACTCGGTAGATCACAATATTTCACTACCATAGATTTTAGCAAAAGCTTTTCATCAAATCCAAATGGATGAAAACTCAATACAAAAAACAGCTTTTCTACCAAAAACGGATATTACGAGTACACTCGAATGCCATTCGGTCTGAAAAACGCACCTGGAACATTTCAACGTTGCGTAAACAATCTGTTAGAAGATCTTATCTACAAAGATTGTTTAGTTTACATGGATCACATTATAGTATTTTCCACTTCATTGGTGGAACATTTAATGTCTCTGCCTAAAGTATTTGCTAAATTAAAGGAAGCAAACTTAAAATTGCAATTTGACAAATGCGAATTTCAAAAAAAGGAAACAGAATTTCTAGGACATATTATAACAACTGAAAGTATAAAACCTAACCCAATAAAAATAAACGCAATAATTTTCCAATTCCCAAAACACCTAAACAAATAAAGTCGTTTCTTAGACTTTGCGTTTTTACAGGAAGTTTATCCCCAAGTTTGCAAACATTGCGAAATCAATGACCCAAAATTTAAAGAAAGGCGCCAAGATAAATCCCAACGATATAAATTATATATCCGCTTTCGAGAAATTAAAATTTCTCATTATTTCCGATCCAATTCTAACTTACCCTAATTTTGAGAAACCATTCTCACTAACTACAGATGCCAGCAATATTGGTCTAGGTGCTGTACTGTCACAGGATCACAAACCTATTTGTTACGCTAGCCGTACTCTCAATGATCATGAACTTAATTATTCGGCAATAGAAAAGGAACCTTTAGCTACTAAATACTTCAGGTCCTACAACTAAATATTTTCATAAAACAATAATAAAGAAGAAATTTGATCATGCAAAAGAGCTTATTAAAGAATATATCTGTACAAAAAACACTGTCATCTATTATTTGTCCAAAAACACAAAGAACTTTTGCACCCTGGTATCGAAAAAACCATTGTCATTTTCAAAGAAAACTTTTATTATTCCGAGTATTAACCAGTAAGAAAAGAAACAGTCGCGCGGCACGCGACAGTGGGATACCCTTCGACCTACGTCCCTTTGTATGTAGACATATACATATACACATACTTTGAAATTATTCTCGACAGATGGCGGTCGCGCTTCGCGCTCGCCTGCCTCCCTTGTTAGCTGACATAAGCACTTGGTTTTATGCTCATACTTTCTTAAATAACTTCTGTGTTTACTGTCCGATTGGATTGTAATTTAGAGAATACTAAGATATTTCACTCAGCTTATTTTATGTTGAAGTCAGAAAGTTGTATCTTTCATACAGCGCTTATAAATTGAGTTCAAAAATTAAATTATTGATTTGCGGGGGCGGTGGGCGTGGCACCCAACATTTGAAATAAACTTGATCTGCGCCGAGTCCGAGCAATCGACTGAATTACAATTGAATGCCCAGTGGCCATATTCTAGGTACCTGAAGCATCTTATTGGCCGTATGTCCTGGACGATGCGGCACCGTGACCAGCCTACGGTTACTGACCCCGTTTAAGGACCGTTATAGCGTCGTTCACGCTCAGCGTCACTGTCGCTGTCTGGGTTCCGTCGGTTTCATCCGTATGCCTTGGTATTGGGAGACTAGGTTACTGAGGAGCTCCACCGCTGTTGTTGCCTCATCCATTCCATTGCATACTAGCGCCATTCTCTGCGCCCCTGTGCGTACCGCAGCCATTTCTTTGAGGGTCTCTATCACTCCTCTGTATGAGGGGACGCTGTCAGAAGCTGTGGCCTTTACCTCGAGCAGTAGGTCTCCCTGTTGAGTCCTTCTGATCTTTCTGACCTGTTTGCCGAAGTCGCATAGGAGCATGTCAGCGTATGAAACTTCGCCAGTTTTTTTAAGGATGATAGCTTCCGGTTTCTTGCGCAAGCGCTTAGGCCTTGCCTTAGTCCACGCCTCACTCGTACTCGCTTCCTTGGCAACAGTCGCGTAGCTTACTGGCTTTGGCTCCATCGCCATGTGCTTAGCCGTTTGGACGGGCTTGGATGGTATCGCTAGATGTGGCCCCACTAGGACGTCTTTTGTCGCCGCCGCTTTGCGGTCCTTTGTCTGCCGAGCCTCCGTCTGGATGGAAGTGTTCCGGGAGGAGACCTCTTTACCAGCGCCCTCCTGTAACTGGATCGCTCTAGAGCAGCCAGCTCCGCAATTACGCCTTTGGTTTCTTTTGTTACGTGGCGATGGACTTCGAAAGCGGTCAGGAGCATATTTATTTTAGCATTCATCATGCCCAGTATGCTCCGCAGATCCTCGTTTTTAAGCGCCGATAGGTCCAACGGACGAATTGGCAAACCAATCGGCGATTTTACCGCTATTTGTGTTGGTACGCTGATTAGGTCCGCAATTTTCTTCTGACCTGGTGTCGAAGAGGCCAAATTTTTCTCCACAGCAATTCCGTCAGATTGCACGCCCGTCGTCTGCACGGTTTTAGCTCCTTGTACCGTGATACCTATCCTGGTTAGGGATCTCGACATTCGAGTGCTCATCCTAAATGGGTCGTCGCAGTCGGGGGCAGTACCCCCTGTTTGTTTATCCATTTGCGGCCCAACAGCACCGGTTTATGTTGTGTAGGACGTGGTGCGACTTAATAGAAAGTGGGTTCACACGTAGGCCACAGATTTCCCCTAGGCTTTGCCCTGATGGGGGTTATTCCGCCCCGTTTCGGACACCAGAGCCTCCAATTAGGCACCAGGAAGGTGAGAGCCTATTCCACTTCTATAAGTAGGTCCACGACCAAAATTTGGGAATAGAATTTAAATTCAAATTCGCATTCAACCCTAAATTCAGGGGAGTGCAAGCGAGAGTACCCGCGGCCGCGTGCGTCCCTACGACGAGCAGCCAGCCAGGCACGCGCGACACGCGACACGTGCACGTGAGTCACAAACGGACCACGTGATGGTAGCACCCATGTGGAGATCCACTTTCCCAGCGAGTACACATGCGTAACATAGATCACGTGTGTCCCCTATACCCAGAAATACCCCAGTAGGGTATGACCAACTAGTAGCTCCTCTCTTACTAAAGTCATGATAGTCCTAGTTTTATATAAATTTTCTGTAAAGACCCTGGCGAGACTGAGATATGAACCCCAGCCTGAGAAAACATCCTTACAGTGTCTCTAGAGAATGAAAAAAAAAGTGAAACCAGTAAGAAAAGCAACAGTCGCGCAGCACGCGACAGTGGGATACCCTTCGACCTATGTTCCTATGTATGTAGACATATACATACATATGCACATACTTTGCAATTATTCTCGATCCGATTGTAATTTGGAGACTACGTAGATTTTTCATTCAGTTTATTATATGTTAAAGTCAGAAAGTTGTATCTTTTATACAGCGCTTATAAATTGAGTTCAAAAATTAAATTATCAATTTGCGGGGGCGGTGGGCGTGGCATCCAACATTTGAAATAAACTTCATATGCGCCGGCTACACAGAAATGTTCATGCCAAATTTGGTAACTCTAGATCTTATAATAGCTGAGATCTCTGTGTTCATCTGGTTATCCGGACATCCAGACAGACAGACGGATATGGCTCAATCGACTCGGCTAGTGATCCTGAGCAAGGATATATAGACTTTATGGGGTCTGCCACGCCTCCTTCTGCCTGTTACATACATTTGCACAAAGTTAGTATACCCTTTTTTGACCATTTTCAATGGTCGAAGGGTATAAAAATAGAATTCATTCGGCACATTCAATTTTTATTGCATACCCCTTTAAGGAAATAAATATTGCATACTTTTTGTTGCCTGGCTTATAAAATAAATATTGCATACTTTGACGGAATAAATGTTCGTTGCATACCCAATAAAATCTTATTATATTGCTTACTTTTTCCTGCCATAATTAATAAGCCGATCGCTTGTGCTAGGCGAAAATATATATTTGTGTTGTGTCAACCAACCAATGAGTTGGGCGGGCACTTACAGAGACATTGAAAAATTCGCTAAGCGTTTTTAGCGAAACGAGAATACAAATTCAATGAAAGATGAGACGCGGTGAATTCGGTTAACAATGACCTTTTATTGCTGCTGATGGCACGCAAAGTTGCTTGACAAACAATCACTAAATTCAAACTGTCTGGAGCGGTGACCACAGCTTGGCCACGTACTCTCGAATTGCCGTCGGCAATTGCTGATCGCTCAAGCTCAAATAAAGAGAACCTGCTTATACTAAATGCCTTCTTGGCGCTCTTAAATACACAACTTCATTGTCTTATACTTCAATTACTTAACGCTAACAAATTACTTTAAACTACAATTAAGTTCACTAAAAATTCATATGCTGCTCTAACAGACATAAAGGTTGAATACGAGAATACGAGGAGGAACGAGCAAGCCCGATAGTAGATCAGCCGTTAGCTAGTCCCCCCATAAACAGCATCATGCATCCCGCTCAAATCCAAGCACTTGTCGAAAATGCCGTCAGACAGGCATTGGCACAACAGCAGTCCCAGTTTCAAACACAAAGTTTGCAGGTGGAGGCACCGCAAATCATCACGTACGAAAAGGTTACTGTGAATCCTAAGGCTGACGGCAGAGTGCGCGCGAGAAGCGAAGCGATATGGGGCGAGAACGGGCGATAAACCACTGCATGCATTTTTAAGTGCAATTGCTCGAAAGATGTCAGAGTGAGAGCGAAGCGAGTTGCGAGCTCAAGCGATAAAGCGAGAGCAGTTTGCTACCTGCTTTATCGCTTCACAACTCGCTCAGAGCGTTTTGTTTTGTTGTATTTTTATGTATTTTTGTGTTTTAATAACCGTTTATTTTCAAAGCACACGTTTTTTTGTTTTGTTTTGTTCCTTTCCGTACTTTATTTACCGTATATTTTCAAAGCACGCGCATTAATTTTTTCATTTGGTGTCATTTGTGAGAAAACACCAGAACGAAATGGAGGTAAACGTGGAAAATTTAATTAAGGAGGTCTTTTAACGCCCAGCGCTATGGGATCAAAGGAACAAGAACTATCACAATAGAATCTTGGTGGAAAAAAATTGGAAAAAAATGGAAAACATATTAGAAACAGAAAGTGAGTATCGATTTATTAATAACTGCAAACTATTTATATTTACAAATTTTTATTCGGTGTTTCTGTCTGTACAAAAAACACTGTCATCTATTATTTGTCCAAAAACACAAAGAACTTTTGCACCCTGGTATCGAAAAAACCATTGTCATTTTCAAAGAAAATTTTTATTATCCCGAGTATTAACCAGTAAGAAAAGAAACAGTCGCGCGGCACGCGACAGTGGGATACCCTTCGACCTACGTCCCTTTGTATGTAGACATATACATATACACATACTTTGAAATTATTCTCGACAGATGGCGGTCGCGCTTCGCGCTCGCCTGCCTCCCTTGTTAGCTGACATAAGCACTTGGTTTTATGCTCATACTTTCTTAAATAACTTCTGTGTTTACTGTCCGATTGGATTGTAATTTAGAGAATACTAAGATATTTCACTCAGCTTATTATATGTTGAAGTCAGAAAGTTGTATCTTTTATACAGCGCTTATAAATTGAGTTCAAAAATTAAATTATTGATTTGCGGGGGCGGTGGGCGTGGCACCCAACATTTGAAATAAACTTGATCTGCGCCGAGTCCGAGCAATCGACTGAATTGCAATTGAATGCCCAGTGGCCATATTCTAGGTACCTGAAGCATCTTATTGGCCGTATGTCCTGGACGATGCGGCACCGTGACCAGCCTACGGTTACTGACCCCGTTTAAGGACCGTTATAGCGTCGTTCACGCTCAGCGTCACTGTCGCTGTCTGGGTTCCGTCGGTTTCATCCGTATGCCTTGGTATTGGGAGACTAGGTTACTGAGGAGCTCCACCGCTGTTGTTGCCTCATCCATTCCATTGCATACTAGCGCCATTCTCTGCGCCCCTGTGCGTACCGCAGCCATTTCTTTGAGGGTCTCTATCACTCCTCTGTATGAGGGGACGCTGTCAGAAGCTGTGGCCTTTACCTCGAGCAGTAGGTCTCCCTGTTGAGTCCTTCTGATCTTTCTGACCTGTTTGCCGAAGTCGCATAGGAGCATGTCAGCGTATGAAACTTCGCCAGTTTTTTTAAGGATGATAGCTTCCGGTTTCTTGCGCAAGCGCTTAGGCCTTGCCTTAGTCCACGCCTCACTCGTACTCGCTTCCTTGGCAACAGTCGCGTAGCTTACTGGCTTTGGCTCCATCGCCATGTGCTTAGCCGTTTGGACGGGCTTGGATGGTATCGCTAGATGTGGCCCCACTAGGACGTCTTTTGTCGCCGCCGCTTTGCGGTCCTTTGTCTGCCGAGCCTCCGTCTGGATGGAAGTGTTCCGGGAGGAGACCTCTTTACCAGCGCCCTCCTGTAACTGGATCGCTCTAGAGCAGCCAGCTCCGCAATTACGCCTTTGGTTTCTTTTGTTACGTGGCGATGGACTTCGAAAGCGGTCAGGAGCATATTTATTTTAGCATTCATCATGCCCAGTATTCTCCGCAGATCCTCGTTTTTAAGCGGCGATAGGTCCAACGGACGAATTGGCAAACCAATCGGCGATTTTACCGCTATTTGTGTTGGTACGCTGATTAGGTCCGCAATTTTCTTCTGACCTGGTGTCAAAGAGGCCAAATTTTTCTCCACAGCAATTCCGTCAGATTGCACGCCCGTCGTCTGCACGGTTTTAGCTCCTTGTACCGTGATACCTATCCTGGTTAGGGATCTCGACATTCGAGTGCTCATCCTAAATGGGTCGTCGCAGTCGGGGGCAGTACCCCTGTTTGTTTATCCATTTGCGGCCCAACAGCACCGGTTTATGTTGTGTAGGACGTGGTGCGACTTAATAGAAAGTGGGTTCACACGTAGGCCACAGATTTCCCCTAGGCTTTGCCCTGATGGGGGTTATTCCGCCCCGTTTCGGACACCAGAGCCTCCAATTAGGCACCAGGAAGGTGAGAGCCTATTCCACTTCTATAAGTAGGTCCACGACCAAAATTTGGGAATAGAATTTAAATTCAAATTCGCATTCAACCCTAAATTCAGGGGAGTGCAAGCGAGAGTACCCGCGGCCGCGTGCGTCCCTACGACGAGCAGCCAACCAGGCACGCGCGACACGCGACACGTGCACGTGAGTCACAAACGGACCACGTGATGGTAGCACCCATGTGGAGATCCACTTTCCCAGCGAGTACACATGCGTAACATAGATCACGTGTGTCCCCTATACCCAGAAATACCCCAGTAGGGTATGACCAACTAGTAGCTCCTCTCTTACTAAAGTCATGATAGTCCTAGTTTTATATAAATTTTCTGTAAAAACCCTGGCGAGACTGAGATATGAACCCCAGCCTGAGAAAACATCCTTACAGTGTCTCTAGAGAATGAAAAAAAGGAAACCAGTAAGAAAAGCAACAGTCGCGCAGCACGCGACAGTGGGATACCCCTTCGACCTATGTTCCTATGTATGTAGACATATACATACATATGCACATACTTTGCAATTATTCTCGATCCGATTGTAATTTGGAGACTACGTAGATTTTTCATTCAGTTTATTATATGTTAAAGTCAGAAAGTTGTATCTTTTATACAGCGCTTATAAATTGAGTTCAAAAATTAAATTATCAATTTGCGGGGGCGGTGGGCGTGGCATCCAACATTTGAAATAAACTTCATATGCGCCGGCTACACAGAAATGTTCATGCCAAATTTGGTAACTCTAGATCTTATAATAGCTGAGATCTCTGTGTTCATCTGGTTATCCGGACATCCAGACAGACAGACGGATATGGCTCAATCGACTCGGCTAGTGATCCTGAGCAAGGATATATAGACTTTATGGGGTCTGCCACGCCTCCTTCTGCCTGTTACATACATTTGCACAAAGTTAGTATACCCTTTTTTGACCATTTTCAATGGTCGAAGGGTATAAAAATAGAATTCATTCGGCACATTCAATTTTTATTGCATACCCCTTTAAGGAAATAAATATTGCATACTTTTTGTTGCCTGGCTTATAAAATAAATATTGCATACTTTGACGGAATAAATGTTCGTTGCATACCCAATAAAATCTTATTATATTGCTTACTTTTTCCTGCCATAATTAATAAGCCGATCGCTTGTGCTAGGCGAAAATATATATTTGTGTTGTGTCAACCAACCAATGAGTTGGGCGGGCACTTACAGAGACATTGAAAAATTCGCTAAGCGTTTTTAGCGAAACGAGAATACAAATTCAATGAAAGATGAGACGCGGTGAATTCGGTTAACAATGACCTTTTATTGCTGCTGATGGCACGCAAAGTTGCTTGACAAACAATCACTAAATTCAAACTGTCTGGAGCGGTGACCACAGCTTGGCCACGTACTCTCGAATTGCCGTCGGCAATTGCTGATCGCTCAAGCTCAAATAAAGAGAACCTGCTTATACTAAATGCCTTCTTGGCGCTCTTAAATACACAACTTCATAACAAATTACTTTAAACTACAATTAAGTTCACTAAAAATTCATATGCTGCTCTAACAGACATAAAGGTTGAATACGAGAATGAGGACAGTTGGGAGGAGGAACGAGCAAGCCCGATAGTAGATCAGCCGTTAGCTAGTCCCCCCATAAACAGCATCATGCATCCCGCTCAAATCCAAGCACTTGTCGAAAATGCCGTCAGACAGGCATTGGCACAACAGCAGTCCCAGTTTCAAACACAAAGTTTGCAGGTGGAGGCACCGCAAATCATCACGTACGAAAAGGTTACTGTGAATCCTAAGGCTGACGGCAGAGTGCGCGCGAGAAGCGAAGCGATATGGGGCGAGAACGGGCGATAAACCACTGCATGCATTTTTAAGTGCAATTGCTCGAAAGATGTCAGAGTGAGAGCGAAGCGAGTTGCGAGCTCAAGCGATAAAGCGAGAGCAGTTTGCTACCTGCTTTATCGCTTCACAACTCGCTCAGAGCGTTTTGTTTTGTTGTATTTTTATGTATTTTTGTGTTTTAATAACCGTTTATTTTCAAAGCACACGTTTTTTTGTTTTGTTTTGTTCCTTTCCGTACTTTATTTACCGTATATTTTCAAAGCACGCGCATTAATTTTTTCATTTGGTGTCATTTGTGAGAAAACACCAGAACGAAATGGAGGTAAACGTGGAAAATTTAATTAAGGAGGTCTTTTAACGCCCAGCGCTATGGGATCAAAGGAACAAGAACTATCACAATAGAATCTTGGTGGAAAAAAATTGGAAAAAAATGGAAAACATATTAGAAACAGAAAGTGAGTATCGATTTATTAATAACTGCAAACTATTTATATTTACAAATTTTTATTCGGTGTTTCTTTGTGTGCAAACAAATTCACGAAAGGCGTTTCTAATTATTTGACCTGTTCTAAAATTAACATGATTGAAAGTTTCGTCACTATGAGTTTCGTTGTCAATATGAAAATTTTGTGTTTCCATATTAATATCATAAGGCCCTTCCAGGTCAATGATTGTATTATGCAAAATACATATACTCTTCACAATTATATCAACAAAATTGGGGGCTGTCTCAATAGGCTTCCAAAGAAGACACCATTTGGATGTTATGATACCAAAGGCACATTCAATACATCTTCGAGCTCTGGAAAGTCTAGTGTTAAAATATTCGTTGTTTGCATTTATATCTCTTCTTGAATATGGCCTTAAAAGATTTTCGAGAAGTGGATAAGCCTCATCACCAATTAAAACATATGGCATCTTTCTGTTTGTTCCAGGCAAGCAAGAATCTGGCGGCAAGAATTGTCGAGCCTTTAGCAGCATATAGAGTTGTGATGCGTTGAATGTTCCACCATCACTTTGTTTTCCGTAACCTCCAACTTCTATGGCAATAAATTTGCAATTGGCATCTGCTACCGCTTGAAGTACTACCGAAAAGTACTTTTTATAATTATAGAACATCGACCCGGAATCCGCTGGACACTTAATACGGATGTGTTTTCCATCAATTGCTCAAGCACAATTGGGAAAGTTCCACAGATTCCAAAATTTGTGTGCCGTCTGGCTAATTATTTCCATTGTGGGCTGAGGCATATGTAGCGGTTGTAGCTCCTCCCAAAGAGCTATTACAGTCTCTTTTACTACAACTGAAACAGTAGTCCTTCCAATTTTAAATGAATATGCCAATGATGAGAAAGATGATCCAGTAGCTAAAAATCGGTAATTACGGAAAATTTTTGACATAAGTGTAAATAATTAATAAAATTTTTATTTCAGAAAGCTGTTTAAAAAAAAAATGGAAGAACGTCCGTCACCAATTTCGCAACGAATGGAAAAAAATGAAATCTGGAGACCCTGGAGTTTCAGAGGAGTCCTACAGCCGTTATATTTCTTGGCCTCATTTTAATAGTCTTCTTTATTTAAAAGACCAAATGAAATCGCGTAAATTGGTTGGAAGTTTCGACACTTCATCACAATTTTGCTTGGAGGCATCTTCTCCAGGATTTTCAGAACTGTCTCTAGATGAGACCATCAGTGAAGAAATCCGTGAGCTATGTGAAGATGAACCAATTTATCAACCGAAAAAAAAGCAAACGAAGATGACTGCATCGGAAGAATTAGTAGGTATTGAGCAACAAAAATTACTGTTGCTTGAAAAGAAAACTATCAACAAAAAATACAAACGCTACAGTCAGGTGCTGACTGTATAAGGCCATGGATTATCTTAGTATACCGTAAACAAGTTTGTAAATAACAGAATAGAATCGCCGCTCGAATTTTCTACCGATTATCAAAAATAATCAGTACCTAGGGAACACCAAGGGGAAGTTACAGCACATGTAATGGGGCTAGTTGTTCTTAAAAAGTTAAATTTTGGTGAGTCGACTTAAGATATTCTCCGCAACTTAAATATTTCCCAAATTAATTAATTTCTGCAATCTGCACACATAGATAACTTAATTATATTCGGATATTTATTAAAACTCGCAATCAAAATTCCGCTTTATTTGGATTAATATTAAAAATTTGGCGGAGATCAATTTTATACAGTGTTCGACGATACGCGCAATTTGAATTAACGAACAGAAGAAGAAGAACGCATAGACAAAGCAGAAGCGAAGTGTCGCAACCATTAGACTGAGCGAGAGGGCAATAGGTATATGTATGCATTTCTAGCGCACACAAAAATTTATTTCATGTGCTTCTTGTTGATTTTTTGGCACTAGCCAGAGTTATTCAGTGGCTGAGTGGATTATGTCTCGGACTGTAAGGACCACAATATTGACCGTGTTTCGGAGTTCGATTGCTACCGCGATCGGCATGTGAAAGTTTTTGTTTTTCATTAAAATATTTTAAAAGCTCATTGAAAAGGGGCGGCGGCGGTAGCCGGTTTTTTTTAAGTTTTTTGGTACGCAATATATGTAATTAGAACTTACTTCTCTTTCGTTGGTACACAACAGCAACTCGAAATCTAATTGTATTGTACATATGTATGTACATACATGCGTGCAATAATGTGTGTTGAAGTGGGATGCCAATACATACATATGGATATGCAGACATGTATGTATGGGCGTCCCACTCGCACATTCACAACTTTTAAAGGGCTTGTAGTGAAACGGTGTCACTATCGTCTGCTTATGATGGTGCCGCGCTGCCAGATCGGGCTCATATCGATGAGGCTGCGTCGCCACAGTCTTATGATCGCTGTTATGTTCGAGCATTCTAATTGAAAAAGTCATAACAGGCAAAATACGGAAAGAGTGACGACATTGAAGAACGCATTGTTTAATTTTGGCTCGCGTCTTTTTGATGCGTGCTAAATATAAAATTAATTAATTTCTGCAATCTGCAGACATAGATAACTTAATTATATTCGGATATTTATTAAAACTCGCAATGAAAATTGCGCCTTATTTGGATTAATATTAAAAATTTGGCGGAGATCAATTTTATACGCACTCTCTCACAGTCAATTTAATTTGCTGTCCGCCACTCTAACCACTCGGCCATTGTCTCACTCCTTAGCCCATCGGCAAAGCTGCATTGTGAACCAATTCTGTTACCATACAATGAAAATAAAAAGTTTAAAATGCTGTGTGTCTGACGCTAGATTCGAACCTCGGTATGCTTGTGTAAATTAGATCTGCTTAAGTATATATGTTCAAAGTGAGTTTAATTAGTATCATATCTCACTTATTAATAGTCCGATTTAAATGAAATTTTCACATAACGCCCGTGGCAAGGTATTTGTCATGTAAGATATACAACTTTGGTTGTTGAGCTAATATTGTAGTTGTTAAATAGTTATTACTGATTTACAGAGGCGGAAAGGGGCGTGTCCAAATTTTACAAAAACTTTGAGACACTGCAATATATATGTATGTTGTCGCAAAATTTGATGACTCTAGCTCTTATAGTTTCTGAGATCCAGGTGTTCATACAGACAGACAGACGGACAGACGGACAGACGGTCAGACGGACAGACGGACAGACAGACATGGCTCAATCGACTCGGCTACTGATACTGATTCAGAATATATATAGTTTATGGGGTCGGAGATGCCTCCGTCTGCCTGTTACGCACATTTCCATTCCGACAAACACAATAGACCATGAATTTTTTTAAAATCCATGGCCTAAAAAGAGAAAGACGACGACGAGGCATTTTTTGACAACCTATTACCATATGTGCGGCAAATGGATCCGAAGAAAAAATTATTATGCAGAATGGAGATACAGAAAACTATTTTTAAATTTTTTTTTGACAGTATTTCCGATACCAATGTTACTAAATTATAATATTATTTAATACTTTTAATACCATGTGACAAACTATATTATATATATATATATAATAAATATAATTGAAATATATTAAAAACTTACCTCAATGTTATTATTAATTTTTGGCAAGGCAGTATAGGGTGTTTAACAAAATTTGGCCAATTCTTCGTCAAACGACTACTTATTTTATTTAATATATAATCAAAAGTCGATATAGACATCCGCGCATAGTTAAAGAACTTATCTGGGTGGTTTCGTAAATCATTATATAAATTATTGTATTCTCCTCTTGTATTTCTATTGCAGTTAAGGGGGTGGACGCCAGTTTTTGTTTTTAACAGAAAGTTAATAGTTGCGCTTGATGCAAAAAATTCCTCGTCCGAATCCATCACGTTCACATTAATAACTAAAAGAGAGCAATGTAGCTCGTTTCTCGCAAAGCTCTCACTCTGACATCTTCTCGCTTTTCTTATAGCTTCTCGCTTCGCATCGCTTCGCTTTGCTTCGCTTCTCGCGCGCACTCTGCCGTCAGCCTAAGGTTAGGTGTGACTTACCACTAGACATAATCAAGTCCGTGCCAGAGTTCTTTGGCACCCAAGATGAGTACGTGGCCTGGAGCAATTCGAGGCGCAGCTGGAGCCTTACTCGTATCTCACAATACTATGTTAAATTTCGATGCGATTTTGGCTAGATTAGACTACACGTACTCGGACATAACATCCCTATGCCTACTGAGGCAGGGATTAGAAATGGTCAGGCAAGGTGACCTGCCATTAATGCAATACTATGACGAAGTCGAGAAAAAATTTACGATCGTCACCAACAAGATTGTGATGACACACGAGCAAGAGGGCGCTGACTTACTCAACGCTGAAGTAAGAGCCGATGCCCTGCATGCCTTCATTTCGGGCCTCAAAAAGTCCCTCAGAGCTGTGGTTTTCCCGGCTCAACCTAAGGACTTGCCTTCTGCCAGAGAGGCAGAAGCAAGCATTGAGAGGAGCATGTTCGCAAATTCCTAGGCCAAGGCCGTAGAGGATCGAGCGCAAACGTTTGGAAACGGCAAGGGCCCCTTCCAGGGTAAACAAGGGAAAGACAACAAGGAAGAACAGGGCCAGGACAGAAATCCACACTTTGTCAGGCGTCAAAAAGGTAATGCTGGGCAGACCAATAATGACAACCAGGCGCAAGCACCTCAACCTATGGAGGTCGACTCGTCCTCCAAGTTCAGGCAGCGCATTGAGTACAATAAGAACAACCCTAATGAGTCCAATGCTTCTAAGAGGAGAAATTCCTCGGACCGTTCGACAGGTCAAAGATGCCAACGCATTAATAATGTTGTTCAAGAAACCCCCAAGACCAACGACCCTAAGGCAAAAGACCCCAAGCAAGAGTATGAGAAGGCAGAAAAGGCTGCAGTCGAAGATATCGACAGTGACAATGAGTATACTCCAAGTGATGACTCACTGAATTTTTTAGGGGATGCTCCCGGTTGCCGTTCATTGAACGACGGCTGGCTGGGAGAACTTTAAAGATGTTGATTGACACCGGCGTGGCAAAAAATTACATTAAGCCCGTAAAGGAGCTAAAAAATGTAATGCCGGTCGCCAGTCAGTTCTCGGTAAGCTCAATACATGGCTCCACCGAAATCAAATAAAAGTGCTTTATGAAGGTTTTCAAGAACACCTCCATTCTTCCTATTGAATTCACTCAACTCGACGCCATTATAGGCTTAGAGCTGTTAACACAGGCCGGAGTCAAGTTGAACCTAGCTGAGGACTCTCTGGAGTATCAGGGCGTATGTGAAAACTTCATTATTTCAGCTGCCCTAGTGTAAACTTCACTGACGTGAATGACATTGTGGTACCTGCCTCCGTTAAAAAGGAGTTCAAAGACACAATTTTCACATGAAGCTCTCCCTTCTAATACCGCGGTCACTGCCACAATTCGTACAGTAGACAACGAACCGGTGTACTCGAGACCTTACCCAAACCTCATGGGTGTTTCTGACTTCGTAAACAACGAAGTCAAACAATTGCTCAAGGATGGCATTATCAGGCCATCAACGTCACTCTATAACAGCCAGACGTGGGTTGTTGACAAAAAGGGCACTGACGCATTCGGTAACCCGTATAAGACGTCGTTCTCGGTAAATGGCGGCAAATATGAATTTTGTCGTCTGCCGTTCGGCCTGAGAAATGCAAGCAGCATTTTTCAAAGAGCCTTAGACGATGTACTAAGAAAACAAATTGGGAAGATATGTTATGTCTATGTAGATGACGTAATAATTTTCTCAGAGAACGAATTCGACCACGTCCGCCACATCGATACTGTGCTGAAATGCCTAATCGATGCCAATATGAGAGTAAGTCAGGAAAAGACTAGGTTCTTTAAAGAAAGTGTAGAATACCTCGGCTTTATAGTAAAGACTTTGCCGCCATAGCCCGTCCGATTACAGATAATCCTAAAAGGGGAAAATGGTTCGGTGAGTAGACACATATCCAAAAAGATTCGTGTTGAGTTTAATGAGACTCAACGTAACGCATTTCAAAGGCTGCGTAACATTCTAGCATCCGAGGATGTTATACTCAAGTACCCCGATTTCAAAAAGCCCTTTAACCTCACCACAGATGCGTCGGCAAGTGGCATCGGTGCAGTCCTGTCTCAAGAGGGCAGGCCGATCACCATGATATCCCGCACCCTTAAACAGCCCGAGTAAAACTATGCCACAAATGAAAGGGAATTGCTGGCGATTGTATGGGCCCTAGGTAAGTTGCAGAACTTCCTGTATGGCTCCAGGGAAATCAACATATTTACCGACCACCAACCTCTCACATTCGCTATTGCCGATAGGAACACGAATGCCAAGTTTAAGAGGTGGAATGCCAAGATTTTTTACAAACCTGGCAAAGAAAATTTCGTGGCAGGTGCCCTCTCTAGGCAGAATCTGAATGCCTTACAGAACGAACCCCAATCAGACGCTGCGACTATTCATAGCGAGCTGTCCCTGACCTACACGGTCGAAACTTCTGATAAACCGTTAAACTGCTTCAGGAACCAGATCATTCTGGAGGCAGCACGGTTTCTGCTCAAGCGAAACCTAGTTCTGTTCTGAAGCAAAACTCGCCACTTGATCAGCTTCACTGACAAGAGTCATTTATTGCAAACCCTAAAAGAAGTCGTTAACGCTGACGTTCTAAACGCGATTCATTGCGATCTGCCCACTCTGACAAGTTTCCAACACGACCTCATTACGCATTTCCCGGCTACCCAATTCCGCCAGTGCAAGAATGTCGTGTCAGATATAACCGATAGGAACGAGCAGTTAGAAATCGTCACTGCAGAACACAATCGTGCACACCGTGCCGCCCAGGAAAATATTAAACAAGTCCTTCGTGACTATTATTTTCCTAAAATGGGCAGTTTAGCAAAGGAAGTGGTAGCCAATTGCAGGGTCTGCACCCAAGCAAAAGTATAACAGGCACCCGAAGAAGCAAGAGCTCGGGGAAACACCTATCCCCAGTTATACTGGTGAAATGGTGCATGTTGACATATTCTCAACTGACAGGAAGCTATTCCTGACTTGAATTGACAAATTTTCTAAATTTGCAATAGTGCAACCAGTGGTGTCCAGAACAATAGTGGACATCACAGCTCCCCAATATAAAAACGGTCTATTGCGACAACTAGCCCGCATTCAACTCAGAAACTGTCACCTAAATGCTCAAGAACAGCTTCGACATTGACATAGTGAATGCGCCCCCTCTCCACAGCTCGTCCAATGGCCAAGTTGAACAGTTTCACAGCACATTGGCTGAGGCTATTCACTCAGGGGGCCACGAGCGTTGCCTAAACATCAAGGCCAGATTGGTTAAAGCCCAGCAGGACAGCATCGGAAGATGCAACCCTACCAGATGAAACCGTGTGTTTGAGGTAGGAGAACAGGTGTTTGTAAAAAACAACAAGAGGTTAGGAAACAAGTTGACCCCATTATGCACGGAGCAGAAAGTGCAAGCAGACCTGGGAACGTCTGTTCTCATTAAGGAGAGGGTGGTCCATAAGGACAACCTCAAGTAGGTGTTCCCTTTACAGATGGTTAATAAGTTATGTTGAGAACCAGTAAGAAAAGCAACAGTCGCGCTGCACGCGATAGTGGGATAACCTTTGACCCATGATCTAGTGTAGTTAATTTGTTAAATTCATACACATACATATAGGCACATGCTTGAAAATTATTCCCGACAGATGACGCTTGCGCTTCGCGCTCGCCCGTCTCCCTTGTTAGCTGACACAATCACTTGGTTTTATGCTCATACTTTCTTAAATAACTTCTGTGTTTATTGTCCGATCGGATTGTAATTTAGAGAATACGAAGATATTTCACTCAGCTTAGTATATGTTGAAGTCAGAAAGTTGTATCTTTTATACAGCGCTTATAAATTGAGTTAAAAAATTAAATTATTGATTTGCGGGGGCGGTGGGCGTGGCACCCAACGTTTGAAATAAACTTGATCTGCGCCGAGTATATAGAAAGCTTCAATCCGAATTTGGTATCTCTATCGTTTATAATAGCTGAGATCTGTGTGTTCATCTGGTCAGACGGAGTCTTTAGGTTTCTGTGGGCTCTCCACAAAGGGTGCTTAGTGCTGGTGGGAGAGAGTTGCTCGATATATAAACGTTGGCTATTTTCTTAGTCTTTTTTAAGAGCTTTGGTAAGCCTGCGTGTGGTTTGTGTAGTTTGTGATCTATTGGACTGCCACTCCCTTCGTAGGCGTCGTTTATCTAATACCAGCCGCTCGATTTCTCGGCTAGTTCTGATGTAGTTTGGTTTTGCATACGCCACTCGCGGGGCTGAAGCCTTTGCAGCCGAAACTAGAATATTTTCAAGAGTGTCCGTTGACTTGTCTATATCCTCCTTAGTAGATAATGCCGGCGTAGTTCTATGTGTGAACAGACAAACTTTTTATATTTTGGCCAGTTTGTTCTAAAATTTGTGAGTCTGTAGGGTGGGTCGACTATGTGGGGGCGATTAAGCATATTTAGAAGAACAGGTGAATGATCTGATGATAAATCTGCTAGTGCTTCGGCGGAGACCATGTTGCGGGGGACTTGTTTAGTAATTGCAAAATCAATCAGCTCGGGGATTTTTCTCGGGTCTGCTGGCCAGTATGTAGGACTACCCGGGGACACATAGTCTATCTTGTTTTTCGGCTTCGTAAGCGCATTATACAACTGCTTACCCTTTGGTGTGATACAAGAAGTTGTATCAGGATATTTTGGTTTTTCATGAGCTCCTGCAAAGTATTTTGCATGAACGTCATGAAGTCTTTCATGCTTTGCTGTAGGGATAGCATCATAGCTTCGATGCCACTTTGTTGAGTCTGATGGATATTTGTCAATGTATGTTCGGAATGAGCAGTTCTTGTTGGTGGGGCGGGGCTTCTAGTCCGGACTAAAAATTGACTTTGTTGTATGTATGTGCTGTGGCAATACGTTTGTTCAGGCGGCTCTTTAATTCTTTTTAAACCACACAGCCTCTGTAGTTTGCAGTATGTTTTTCTCTGCAGTTACTGCATTTCTTCACATTTCTTCCTTATTTTTGGGGCAGTTAGTGGTAGTATGAGGTCCGCTACAGACAACACATACGGACTTAAGGGTGCAGTATTTGGTTCCCCTACCGTTGTTTCGTTGGGTTGTTCAGTTGCAGAATCAGCCAAGATAGCATATCGGTTTGAATTGCTTACTGTAGAGTTTTCATTGCCGTTGTTGACAATTGATTTTGGGTTGATTACCCGCCTTATTGTTTTGCGGGCTGAGTTTTCTCTTGATTTGGATGTAGCGATCCATGCCAGTCTGCACAGCCGAAATCGTCTTCTGCTTTTGTTTTGGTTCTTCTTTGCGTGCATTATTGTTGTTGCCAATGGTCGGTGTTGCTGACTTATTTACAGTTGGCACAGCAATAATTAGTTGGGCCGCTGACGAGGTTGTTGTTGTGGTAGCAGTGCCAGTTGCTAGGGAGGTCACTGCACTTGTTATTGCAGTGTTACAGTAACCCGGAATAGTCGTTTGGCGCTGCGAGGGGAGCGGGATAGGAGAGGCGGTCTCTTCGCTCTACGACTTGTGGGCCGAAGCAGGCAGAGAGGTAGAGCAAGAACGCGGTCTGTCGTTTGCTGAGGGCAAAAGTCCTCGATCATCAATTTGCGGCGAGTCGAAAGAAAAGTATGCATTGTTGCATTGTAAAGGAAGCCGGCGCTCATCTTGTTCACATCGTCGCTGAGTGCGTATGTCGTTTTGATTCATTGTTCTAAGTCTAAATATTACAATATGGTATAATTATTTATTTTAGTAAATAATTACTATAGTCAATAATTGTTAGTTGTGCGAACTGCACTTTGCACTTTATGTTTAACTTTCACTATACTGTTGTAGTTTTAGAACTTGCTATTCGTAGCTAAAAGAGAAATACGTCTGCACTCGCCGACGATCGAACACGAAAGCCACACAATTAATAAGATAAAAATAGAAAAAAACCACAGTCGCGCTGCACGCGACAGTGGGATACCCTTCAACCTATGTTCCGGTGTAGTTTAATTTGTTAAATTCATACACATATACAAATGCGTTATGCTTTTAAATTATTGCCGACAGATGGCGCTCGGGCCTTGCGCTCGCCGCCTTCCTTGTTAGATGACACAAACACTTGGTTTCATGCACATACATTCTTAAATAACTTCTGTGTTTATTGTCCGATCGGATTGCAATTTCGTGAATACGTAGATATTTTAATAAGCTTAGTATATGTTTAAGTCAGAAAGTTGTCTCTTTTATACAGCACTTACAAATTAAGTTCAAAAATTAAATTATTGATTTGCGGGGGCGGTGGGCGTGGCACCTAACATTTGAAATAAACTTGATCAGCTTATAGTACACAGGAGTCTTCCTGCAAAATTTGGTAACTCTAGCTTTTATAATAGCTGAGATCTGTGCGTTCACACAGACGGACAGACAGACAGACATGGCTCAATCGACTCGGCATGTGATCCTGAGCAAGAATATATATACTTTATGGGGTCTCCGACGCCTCCTTCTGCCTGTTACATACATTTGCACAAAGTTAGTATACCCTTTTTGACCATTTTCAATGGTCGAAGGGGTATAATTAATGCCCGAAAAAACGACTTGGTTGACAATCCACATTTATTCAGAAATCCAAAATTTGATTCTTACCATTATGCTGGCCACAATCCTTGATCATGCCGATTTGAAATCGCTTGTCGAACAAGACACACCCATAGTAAGCTTAATAGATGCATCTAGAATCAGAGTCTTTCAGTTCGCAAACATTATCCACATACTAATAGCTTACCCAAAGGTTAAGTTCAAGTGCAAGAAGGTCGCTGTCTACCTGGTATCCCATCAACACATCATCCTACGCCTCGACGACGACACACTGGCGTTGATGACGGTGTTGTTATAATCAACGAGGCAATAGCCCGCGTTAGCACAGATGGTGGGCCAGAGATTTTGATTGAGGGAACCCACCTGGTGACCTTCGAGCAAACGGCAACCATCAACGGTTCTGAGTTTGTAAACATTTGAAAGGCGCTAAAGCATGCATTGTCGCGCAGGGTAAGCTAAGTAAAAAATACTGTCTGCACTTCTGTTCTTACAAAGCTGCTTAATAAATCACAGCTCTACTCCGGTGCATAGCCGTAAATATCTTTGTTCTTAATTACAAACGCATTGCTATGCCACAAGGCTAGTAATATAACCAAGGGGGCGAAGTCAAGCCCTCTTTTATATTAAGTAGTAGCCTTTTACATTAACTAGTAGCTTTTTTCTAGTAAGTAGTATACATACATACGTATAACTTGAACACATAATGAAGCGCTGTTAATTAGCATAAGCTAGCTGTAAGTCTTTACTTTGTGCTCTTACCTTCTCCTTGTGCCAAAAATAGAATCACTCTCATTTGGATCATTGAACTAGGTGGTGTTTACTTTCAATCCGTAGCAGCCTAGCTTATTTTCACTTTCCGCGAAGTTCCGTTAAAAAAGAGCAATAATTAAATTGATTATTTACTTAACGTACTACAAATCCGTGTTATTATTATTTTCGGTTTTGAAATTTGTTCATGGCGCCAGAGCAGGGACAATCAGAAAGTGTCTTTTTAAACTTGTTGCGTATATAAGTTTAAAACATTTTATAATTAAATAAAAATTTTCAAAATTGCTTGGCTGCGCGGTATCACCCCAGTTCCATTTGTCGCGTTCACAATACATTCAGTATTGCATATTTGGTGCGGCTAATTTTCGCCTGAGAGTGACCTGTGGCTGGAATTAACCAATCACTTTAATCAAGCTCACAATTCGAAGCAAAAAAAAAAAATCTGAGCTAATCGAAATATGTAAAAATTAAAATAAAACACAAAAGTATTCATTTAAACAAATTAAAATCATCTCGCTTGCAAAAAAAAAAGGTTAAATCAACCCTCGCACATAACCAAAACGGAATAAGCGGACAGTTAGGTTTAACAAGTGGCGGCAAAAATTCTCTCTCTTTCGTTCGCATGTTTCTACCTTACTTTTGATCCGACCGCTTGCTATATCTTGTGTTCCTTTGCTGCGTTCCGATATTTCGCTCTCTGTGCATTAGATGCTCAGGGCTTTTTTGTTGACATCGCAATTTACTGCAATTTGCCGCTCTTCTGTTCTTCTATCACTTCAAAGTAATAAATCGGAACAATATTACAAATTAAAATAAAAACAACAAAACAAACAACAAATTATTATTATATTTGAAAATACATTTAAAATTTGGCTTATACCATAAAAAATTTTTATCATGTGTTAAAACGACTCTAACGACCAGAAGTCGACTATTGTTGAAAAAGGCTCAAAGGGCAATGACCCCGACTGCGGCAGCACGAAGCTGAACAAGCTGTTTGTTCGCTTAGACAAGGTAACAGAGGACATTTCCCGCATAAAACTTAAATTTGAATCTGGCTCTATATCAAAAAATACAAACGCTACAGTCAGGTGCTGACTGTATAAGGCCATGGATTATCTTAGTATACCGTAAACAAGTTTGTAAATAACAGAATAGAATCGCCGCTCGAATTTTCTACCGATTATCAAAAATAATCAGTACCTAGGGAACACCAAGGGGAAGTTACAGCACATGTAATGGGGCTAGTTGTTCTTAAAAAGTTAAATTTTGGTGAGTCGACTTAAGATATTGTCCGCAACTTAAATATTCCCCAAATTAATTAATTTCTGCAATCTGCAGACATAGATAACTTAATTATATTCGGATATTTATTAAAACTCGCAATGAAAATTCCGCTTTATTTGGATTAATATTAAAAATTTGGCGGATATCAATTTTATACAGTGTTCGACGATACGCGCAATTTGAATTAACGAACAGAAAAAGAAGAACACATAGACAAAGCAGAAGCGAAGTGTCGAAACCATTAGACTGAGCGGGAGGGCAATAGGTATTTGTATGCATTTCTAGCGTGTACCAAAACTTATTTCATGTGCTTCTTGTTGATATTTTGGCACTAGCCAGGGTTATTCAGTGGCTGAGTGGATTATGTCTCGGACTGTAAGGCCAACAATGTTGACCGTGTTTCGGAGTTCGATTGCTACCGCGATCGGCATGTGAAAGTTTTTGTTTTTCATTATTTTTCATTAAAATATTTTAAAAGCTCAATAACATTGAAAAGGGGCGGCGGTGGTAGCCGGTTTTTTTAAGTTTTTGGTACGCAATATATGTAATTAGAACTTAGTTTTCTTTCGTTGGTACACAACAGCAACTCCAAATCTAATTGTATTGTACATAAGTATGTACATACATGCGTGCAATAATGTGTGTTGAAGTGGGATGCCAATACATATGTACATGTGGATATGCAGACATGTATGTATGGGCGTCCCACTTGCACATTCACAACTTTTAAAGAGCTTGTAGTGAAAAGGTGGAACTATCGTCTGCTTACGATGGTGCCGGGCTGCCAGATCGGGCTCATATCGATGAGGCTGCGTCGCCACAGGCTTATGATCGTTGTTATGTTTGAGCATTCTAATTGCAAAATATTGAGAGCAAAACAAAATAACAATATCCAATAAGAATCATGTTGAATTGCAAAGTCATAACAGGCCAAATACGGAAAGAGTGACGACATTGAAGAACACATTGTTTAATTTTGGCTCGCGTCTTTTTGATGCGTGTTAAATATAATAATAATAGTAAACTTTATTTATAAATAATTAATATTATTTGGAACTATTATAATTTTATTGCATAATATAGTATGAAAACAAAATGAGGAAAAACTATATTTTATTGAAATTTAATTAAATAATTTAATTTGTTTGTAGCTGCTATATTACAACCCGCTTGACTGCAACTTTTCTTTTTGTTTATTAGAATAAAATAAACATTAGAAACAAATAAACAAAATAAAATAATAAATAAGTAATAAATTCGCACCCCCGCCTCAACCGGGAGTTGCACGCGACAGTGAGATACCATTCGACCTATGTTCCGGTGTAGTTTAATTTGTAAAATTCATACACATATACAAATCCGTTATGCTTTTAAATTATTGCCGACAGATGGCGCTCGCGCTTTGCGCTCGGCCGCCTCCCTTGTTAGCTGATACAAGCACTTGGTTTTATGCACATACTTTCTTAAATAACTCCGATCGGATTGCAATTTCGAGAATACGTAGATATTAATTAAAACATCCGCCACGTGCGCTTGGTCAGCAAATTCCAAGCCGCGGCCAACTGCAGGAACCCGACTGCACCAGCGACAACAGCGGCAGCGACAACAGCGGCAGCGACAACACCGGCAGCGACAACAGCGGCAGCGACAACAGCGGCAGCGACAACAGCGGCTCTCAACAACAGCAGCTTTCTTATGATAAACTCTTTTGTATAAAATTAGTCTAAAACCACAACCGAAAGAATAAACCCATATTATTTTTTGAACTTTTAATCAAATCAAGATTTAATTTATATATAGTTTATGGGGTCGAAGATGCTTCCTTCTGCCTGTTACGCACATTTCCGTTCCGACAAATTGACAAACCAAATTTTTAATATTAATCCAAATAAAGCGGAATTTTCATTGCGAGTTTTAATAAATATCCGAATATAATTAAGTTATCTATGTGTGCAGATTGCAGAAATTAATTAATTTGGGAAATATTTAAGTTGCGGAGAATATCTTAAGTCGACTCACCAAAATTTAACTTTTTAAGAACAACTAGCCCCATTACATGTGCTGTAACTTCCCCTTGGTGTTCCCTAGGTACTGATTATTTTTGATAATCGGTAGAATCGGCGATTCTATTTTATACAGTGTTCGACGATACGCGCAATTTGAATTAACGAACAGAAGAAGAAGAACGCATAGACAAAGCAGAAGCGAAGTGTCGCAACCATTAGACTGAGCGAGAGGGCAATAGGTATATGTATGTAGGATATTTATTGTTTCGCACAATGGTTTATCTTAATAATAGTATTGGTTATGGTTTTATAATAGTTTTGGTTATGGTTATTATATTTTGGAATTAATAAAAAGATGACTCGTGACAACTCTTATTGATCTCCGGACGTAAGACGACTACACAACTTTATCTTTCTCCGGACACGACAACTTTTTGCTTTATGGTCTTTCTTTTTCTGCACAACTTTCAACTCGCTTGTTTCTTCTTCGACTCTGTTTCTCTAACGACGACATTCCCCTTGCGATGACTATCGATGATCGCATATCGATAACTATCGTTACATTCGGCCATCCTGATCACTGTCGTCTGACCCAGACGACCATAGATCTTCATTTGTAGACGCGTATTTCCATAGCTTCATATTTTCTGCACATGTTGAAGTTATTGTAGGGCCTTCCACTTGAGCTGCTTTCCGTACATCGTAACGGCCGTTTCTTTTTACCTTAGTTACTTCATACGGCCCGAGGAAACTGCTAGCTAGTTTTTTGCCAGCCACAAATTGAGTTCGTCTAATGGCCACCAGATCTCCTTCCTTATATGTACGCTCGCCCTTGCGTTTGCGATCATAGCCGTCTTTATACTTTTGCTGAGCCTGCTGAATGTGTTTTTACCTCCTTGCGTAATTCAGCTCTCTCGGCGTCGAAGTCTGTCACCAGCTCTTGTTCTAGAGTAGTTAGTATATTGTCACTAGCCTTATTTCTCATGTTTACTCCAAACATTACTTGAAATGGCGTCTTCTTTGTGGAGCAATGAATATGAGAATTGATCGCCCTTTGCACCTGAGATACATGCTTGTACCACTTTGAAGTGTCATCGATGGATAGTTTGCTGATTATTGATAGAATGCATCTGTTGACTCGTTCTATTTGACCGTTGCCGCGAGCAACTCCTGTTGTTGTCCAAACATGTTCAATACCATTTGATTTGGTATATTCATTAAAGCTGTTTGAGGTAAATGCTACACCCCTGTCACTGATAATGCGTAGCGGCTGCCCAAAAATATTAGACCATTCCTCCAACTTTTTTACAACTTCATCGGTGCCGGTACTCTTCGTGGTGAAAAGCCATACGAATTTTGAAAAGCCATCGACGATTGCAAATATATATTTGTAGCCCTTTGACGTTGAATCCATGGGCCCCAAATGATCGATGTGGAGGGTATGAAGAGGCTTATCTCCCTTTTCAATGCAGTTCAAAAATCCTTCTGGTTTTCCCAACTTCTTGTTGACAATAATGCACTTGACGCAAGTGTTAATCAGCTGGGCTACTTTTCGTTCCATATGTGGTATCCAAAACTGCTGCTGTAGAGTGTGCATTGTTTTCTGCAATGCAAAATGGCCAACACTGTGTGCATCCGCTATAACTTCATGCTCCATTGTTTTGGGTACGACCAACAAGTCACTGCCGTTCATGGTTTTGTATATAATTCCACCTTTCAGCTTAAAATTCTCATACGGCTACAATTTTATTACTTCTGTAATAGCTTTAATGTAGCTATCCTTTTCCTGGGCAACTTTTAATCTAGCTGCAACTTCTGAAGTTATTGCAAACACATCTTGTGGATATCGGCTGAGACTGTCAACGTGCTTCATCCTGTTGCCGGAGCGATGCTCGACTTCGAAATTAAAGTCCTGCAGAGCAAGTATCCACTGTGCAACTTCTCGCGGCACATCTTTTTTCCTTATTGTTTGCGAAAAAGCAGCGCAATCTGTCACCAATTTGAAATGTATGCCTAACAGGTAGTAGCGCAATTTCTGCATGGCAAGATATGCTGCTTTAACCTCCAGAATGTAGCTGTGGCGCTTTGAATCGCTCTGCGACGTCTTTTTACTCCAATAAAATATTGGATGCTGCTGCTTGTCAAACTCCAATATCAATACTGCACCAAATCCATCCTTGGACGCGTCAGTATGTAGCTCAGCTGGTGCCTCTCGACAGTATATGCTTAGTACAGGTTCTGATGATAATGCATTTTTTAAACAGCTCATAGCGTTTAGTTCTTCTGCCTCCATCTTGAAAACCACGTAATTTTTTAACAAGTTAGTTAACGGGCGAGCAATCTGAGCGTAATCACGAATGAATTTGCGGAAAAATCCGGTCAACCCCAAAAAGGATTGGACGCCTTTTATGTTCTTTGGACATTTGAACCTCTGCACAGCTTGCGTCTTCTCTTGTCCTGGTCGAATCTTGCCCATTTCCACGGTGTGGCCCAGAAAGTCAATTCTGTTCTTAAGAAAGTGGCACTTTTTCCATTTGATTTTTAGATTAAATTTGGCTGCTTGATTTAGAACTGCTCTCAACTTTGACACGCATTCCTCGTTTGTGTTTGCGTAAATGATAATGTCGTCAATGTACAACTGGAGTACGTCCTGCATAATCAAGTCTTGAAATACGCAACTGACAAAACGATTGAAAACAGCCGGCGAGTTGCAAAAACCATAGGGCGCTCGATTGAATTCAAATAGCCCTTCCTTAGTTATGAACGCTGTAAACTTGCGGCTGGACTCCTCAATTGGTACGTGGAGGAAGCTATTCTCCAGATCCATGACTACGAACACCTTTGCGGACTGAAGCTGTTCCAGCACATCATCCATGCGTGGTACCGGGAAGCAGTGCTTCAGTACCATACTATTTAGTTGACGAAAGTCCACGCAGATTCTGTCCGTGCCATCCTTCTTTTTGACCACGACGACTCGACTGGCAAAGTTCGATGAAGATTTGCGCACAATGCCGTCCTGCAACCAGGCGTCGACTTGTTTTCTGATCGACTCTGATTCCACAGCTGAGTGACGGCTTGGTTGATGTCGAAATGGTTTTGCATGCTCCTCTAGCACGATCTTCATCAACACCGGGCACTCAGCGTTGTTTTCGGCTGTGTAGCAGCGACTCATTATAATTAAAATCAGATGCCCAAAAGTAGGCAACACAAATTTGGGTGCTACATTTTTACCCAATACAGTTGACTACCCTGACGAACCTTAAGGCCAGACGTAGTTTAGGAGAAAATTACCGAAACTCCTCCAAGTCGAAATGGAAGAAGTAGAGCGAAATTAGAAAATGCAAGTCAGAGGAGAAAAGAAAGTTGGTGCACAAAGGAGAAAACGTCTCTAAGAAAAAAAACTAAATTTTTCTTATATTCTTATGAATTCATAAATTAAAGAACCAGAAAGTGAAAGTGAAAATAGGAAAATATTACCAATAGCCAGGTAATAAAAAAAAAGGAAAAGTGAGAGGAATTGTTTTGTACATGAATCAATTTTCGATTTCCTTCAGAACCTGACCGGAATGGGCATAGGGACAAAGACCTTTCTTCACTGATCTCATTTTTGGAACCACCAATCGACCAGAGGAGGCCGGCGATCGACGTCTGCTACTCGTCAATCTGGGTTTGTTAAAATTTAAGAAGAAAAGAAAAGCGTTAAAGGAACCTAAAGTGCACAATCAGCCCCTGCGGCTCCGCTAGCCGGAGTCGCAATTTAAGAAAAGCACCTAAAAGGCGGCAGCAAATTTTAAAACTGTAAAATTAAGATTTGTTAATTTCAACGAAAGTGACCATCGGAAGACTAAAAGCCTAAATAACAAATACGATGGGTCACTAATTAGCTTGCTTGTATAACTACCATTTTCAACCATATTCTAAGCAAAATGAGCTATAGAGTCGAAATTAAAACGATTTCTAAAATGTCGATTCAGTCTGTTGTGAAACTATAAAGCCCTTGCATACTTTAGTGAGCGACTCAGAAGATATATGTATAGGAAATCCGTGATGTTCACTTAGAATTTAAGTAATTTAATAATGTCAAATAATAATTATCACGAGCTCATATTGCTCTGTTAATAACTATAAGTAACGATAAGTTTAGATTAATTATTTTTTTAGCAAGTTTTTTTTGTTAGACATACTTTTGAAGGGAAATTTGGAAATTATGTTGAACTTTATATTTTAGCTCCATTTTTATTTTTCGCCAGCATTTTAGCTCCATTTTATTTTCGCCAGCATTTATCACACAGATCCGAGCAGAGATCGATCTTTCGCCACCGGAAACCGTGAGTAAAACCGCCTAAGGCATTACACTTAAACAACAACATAATATAAAGTCTCCATCCCTCATTTTATATATCCACTAACAAAAGTATGCTACAAAAAAAAAAATATTATTTGAATCAAAGCCGTTAAGGGCCATGAAAAAAAATTTATTTGATATATAGGTATAGTCCTTTTTTTTAAAAAAGAGAAAATTTTAAATGTTTAACCTTAGCAACTTAACTCCTTACTTTTTAAATTTAGAAGGATAATTAAATTTATAATGAATTAATAATTTTACTTTTGGTCTCGATGCTAAACAGCTCGCTGTCATAGGGTTAAAGGGGTCACCTGAAGCAATTCAAAGGAGGTGATCATGGTTGGGTGGGCAGTAGCAAACATCCCAAACACCTAAGTTTGCTACATACCATTATAGATGTATCTGTCCTGTTGTTCTAAACTGTATGTCCTCTCTTCCGGTTTCGTTATCTAGTTCCTTTTGTCGCAGCACGTTATTCTTAGTTTTTTTGTTATTATTGATAGTAGCCCCCAAAGCCGACGAGCTAGAGCCGGAATAATAAAACGTGCATTATTTCACACAGCATACAAACGAGTTACACGCTACAGCTGGCTTGTACTCTGCTATCATTGACTCGATCATCGGCTTGTACTGTGGGGAAGCATCTATGTTACTATCAGTCTCCACAACATTGTATATACTTAGCTCTTTTGATTCAGCGCATTCCGGCCGCGCTGACGTCCTTGTAAAGATGAATTCTCCGTCATTCAAGGTTACACAGAATTGTAATGCAAAGTCAAAGCCCAGTATTACGTCGTTCTCGATGTGATTGTTTGGTATTACAACAAACTTTTGTATGGCTTCGATTCCGTCAACGTGTACTCTGCCCATAAATGAACCTAGCGGTTGCGTCTTCGCGTTTCCAAGGCCTCGTAGAACGGAATAACACTTCTACATTACAGTACTTTGGAGTTTATCGTACAAAGACTGACATACGATTGACACATCGGATCCTGTGTCCACAAGGCAAGCGACTTCTGTACCGTTCAGCGAAACTATTTTCAAGCGCTTAGTATCTTTTACGACTTGAACACTTTTTACAGCTTGTGGACAATTTGAAGAGATATGACCGCTGCCTGCACATTTAAAACATTTTGTTTCTGCCTTGCAGTCTTTTCTAATGTGTTCATTAGAGCCGCAGTTGTAGCAACGAATACTTTTTTCATTGGTTATATTTTTCCTGTCACCACTGTAGTGCTTTTGCGGTTTTGCGATAACACACTTGCTCTCGTACAACTCATATTTTTCCAACAGGTCGCTGTATGATTTGCTGTCGTATAATGAAAATTTGAATTCGCTCTTAATATCCAGCCCGTCAACTATATAGGCGATAATAGACTCAAAATCAACTTTTCCAAGTGCTGCTATTTTTTTCATTGTTAGTATGTATTCGTGCATGCTTTCGTCCCTCTTCTTCTTCCTGTGCGTCAACTTTGCATGTATGTCGGCACTTTTCGACGCGCGCTTAAATTCGCCAATTAGGGCTATTTTAAGTTGCTCATATGTGCTCACCAACTCTGACTCCAGAAACAATTTGGCCATTTTAACCACTTTACCTCGTGCCTGCACATATCGTTGTTTTTCCGTAAGCTTATATGCATCTGCATTTTGCTCGAAATTTTCAAGCCAAATCTCCACTGGGATGCTGACGCCATCGAAGTCGGGTACAATTTTTGCAAAATTGTCTGCAGTTACTTTCGGCTCATTCTGGGTAATTTCATCAGCTTGAATCTTAAGAGTAAGCAGCTGAATTATTTGTTGTAGACTTCTATTACTCTCTGCTTGCATTTCTTTCATTTGGTCTGCGCACACTTCTGATCGACACTGCTCTTCTGCATTTTCATTTTCGTCTCCTCGCTTTCTCGCCGTTCGCGTGACAGCACCATATCGCTGTCCCTTTCTCTCTTCCTCACTCATGCTTTCGTATTCACTGTCTGACGCCACCTCACTTTTTTTTTTTATACAATTGTTCAATTTGCTGCACTTTACAAATGGGTCACTTTTTATTGTTTTATCCCGGTTGAGCCCCCAAATGTAGGATATTTATTGTTTCGCACAATGGTTTATCTTAATAATAGTATTGGTTATGGTTTTATAATAGTTTTGGTTATGGTTATTATATTTTGGAATTAATAAAAAAGATGACTCGTGACAACTCTTATTGATCTCCGGACGTAAGACGACTACACAACTTTATCTTTCTCCGGACACGACAACTTTTTGCTTTATGGTCTTTCTTTTTCTGCACAACTTTCAACTCGCTTGTTTCTTCTTCGACTCTGTTTCTCTAACGACGACATTCCCCTTGCGATGACTATCGATGATCGCATATCGATAACTATCGTTACATGTATGCATTTCTAGCGCATACAAAAATTTATTTCATGTGCTTCTTGTTGATTTTTTGGCACTAGCCAGAGTTATTCAGTGGCTGAGTGGATTATGTCTCGGACTGTAAGGACCACAATATTGACCGTGTTTCGGAGTTCGATTGATACCGCGATCGGCATGTGAAAGTTTTTGTTTTTCATTAAAATATTTTAAAAGCTCATTGAAAAGGGGCGGGGGCGGTAGCCGATTTTTTTTAAGTTTTTGGTACGCAATATATGTAATTAGAACTTACTTCTCTTTCGTTGGTACACAACAGCAACTCGAAATCTAATTGTATTGTACATATGTATGATGTACATACATGCGTGCAATGTGTGTTGAAGTGGGATGCCAATACATACATGTGGATATGCAGACATGTATATATGGGCGTCCCACTCGCACATTCACAACTTTTAAAGGGCTTGTAGTGAAACGGTGTCACTATCGTCTGCTTATGATGGTGCCGCGCTGCCAGATCGGGCTCATATCGATGAGGCTGCGTCGCCACAGTCTAATGATCGCTGTTATGTTCGAGCATTCTAATTGAAAAAGTCATAACAGGCAAAATACGGAAAGAGTGACGACATTGAAGAACGCATTGTTTAATTTTGGCTCGCGTCTTTTTGATGCGTGCTAAATATAAAAATAATAGTAAACTTTATTTATAAATAATTAATATTATTTGGAACTATTATAATTTTATTGCATAATATAGTATGAAAACAAAATGAGGAAAAACTATATTTTATTGAAATTTAATTAAATAATTTAATTTGTTTGTAGCTGCTATATTACAACCCGCTTGACTGCAACTTTTCTTTTAGTTTATTAGAATAAAATAAATAAACAAAATAAAATAATAAATTATTAATAAATGATAATTCATAATTCGCACCCGCCTCAACCGGGAGTTGAACACACGCACTCTCTCACAGTCAATTTAATTTGCTGTCCGCCACTCTAACCACTCGGCCATTGACTAAGGAGTGAGTCCATCGGTAAAGCTGCATTGTGAACCAATTCTGTTACCATACAATGCAAATAAAAAGTTTAAAATGCTGTGTGTCTGACGCTAGATTCGAACCTCGGTATGCTTGTGTAAATTAGATCTGCTTAAGTATATATGTTCAAAGTGAGTTTAATTAGTATCATATCTCACTTATTAATAGTCCGATTTAAATGAAATTTTCACATAACGCCCGTGGCAAGGTATTTGTCATGTAAGATATACAACTTTGGTTGTTGAGCTAATATTGTAGTTGTTAAATAGTTATTACTGATTTACAGAGGCGGAAAGGGGCGTGTCCAAATTTTACAAAAACTTTGAGACACTGCAATATATATGTATGTTGTCGCAAAATTTGATGACTCTAGCTCTTATAGTTTCTGAGATCCAGGTGTTCATACAGACAGACAGACGGACAGACGGTCAGACGGACAGACGGACAGACGGACAGACAGACATGGCTCAATCGACTCGGCTACTGATACTGATTCAGAATATATATAGTTTATGGGGTCGGAGATGCCTCCGTCTGCCTGTTACGCACATTTCCGTTCCGACAAACACAATAGACCATGCATTTTTTTAAAATCCATGGCCTAAAAATCAGTTTGAACTGCAATGCCGATTAGATATGTTAAATTCCTATATTGAAAAGGCAATGGGTTTGCAATCAGAAATTGATTCTTTGGATCCTGAAAATGATAATCGATCCGGTTTAGAAGAAATTTGTGTAACAACTAAAGCATTATTCGTGTCAGCTCTAGCTCTAAGTGGTAATAAATCACAAACCCAAAATGCGCCAAGCTATATTAGCCACCATTCAAATTTACCAAAACTGAAACTACCTACATTTAGTGGGAAGCATGCTGAATTTAAGCAATTTATCAGTTTATTTGAAAGTTTGGTAGATTCAGATAATTCGATCTTGGACATTGAAAAATTTAATCATTTAATTTCATGTCTATCAGATGAAGCATTAGGTACAGTACAAGCATATCAAATGTCAGCAGTAAATTATCCAAAAGCATTAGCAAGTTTGCACCGTGTTTACGACAATAAATGCCTTATTTTTTTCGATACACTCGCTCAGCTTTTTGACATTCCTGCATCCGCATTGAGGTCAATAATTGATAAGGTTTCGGCAATGATCATTCATCTCGTTTTATTTTTTTTTTTTAAATAATAAAAAATATAAAAATTAATTTTTTTTTTTTTTTTTTTTTTTTTTTTTTTTTTTTTTAATTTTTTATTAATTTTAAAAATATATTTTATATAGGAATATACTATACAAAAAGCTAAAATAAAAAAAAACTAAACCCCAAAAAAAAAACCCCAAAAGTTTTTTTTTTCCTTTTCCAAATTTATAAGTTTATTTTTTCCGAGTTGTTTGTTAGAGCAGCTATATATTATAATTATAATATGTATATTTATAGTTATATTCTTGTAGTTTAAAGTAATTTGTTAGCGTTAAGTTATTTAAGTATAAGACAATGAAGTTGTGTAGTTAAGAGCGCCATGAAGGCAGTTAGTATAAGTAGGCTCTCTTTATAATGAGCTTGAGCGATCGGCAATTGCCGACGGCAAATTAGAGAGTGCGTGGCCAAGCTGTGGTCACCGCTCGAACAGCAGTATGAAACTTGAAGTCGTTTGTCGAGCAACTTAGCGTGCCATCAGCAGCAATAAATTGATTGTTCAACCAAATTCACCGCGTCTCATTAGTTGATTTATTTTCGCATTTTCATTCCGCTAAAAACGCTTAGCGGATTTTTCATTGGCGCCCGAACAGGGACTTCGGTGTTTTTTTTTTTTAAACAATTTAAACTTTTGTCTAAATTATTGTTTGCTGGTTGGCCTTTGCTTGCGCGTTCGTGTGTGGGTGTAAAACAAAAACCAAAGACATTCTAAACATCTTAACCACTTTGTTGCACTTCGCTGCCAAGCCGGATTTGTTGTCGTCGCTGGACCAAATGGAAAAATCTCGTTCCATGTCTATTGATTCCCTAGACAGTCTCCAGGTATTTCGTGTCAAAAATTGAGCTGAAGGTTTATTGTGTGCTGTCGCTCTGTTCGACATAATATTAAAAACAAAATTTTGAACAGCTCAATTCCTGGCACTTACTAACAGTTGCATGCAAAGTATTCTTGTATATATGTACGTGTATGTATGTACATTATTAACGGCCTTTAATACATAAATCGCCTAACAAGCTGCCAAAATATTCTGCGAAGAGCAGACAACTGTACAAATTTACACATATGTACATAGAATAACACAAACATACATACATACATATATTCCCTTTCGTTTTTATATACATATATACTAACAAGTAATATTCAACTGCATGATTTTTGATATAAAACACAAGTAAAACAAACAAAACGGCAATATTTATTTACATTTTTTTTGTTATTTAAACATAAAATTGGTGGTCAGAGTGTTTAAATTGTGTGTGTTTTGGTGCAACGCAAATTGTCGCGGTCTTTACATATTTACATATAATCGCGAATTTCGAACATATGTTAATACATAAAGTTATACGCACATACATATTTGCGTTTGCACATACACACCTACATACATATTCTCTTTGATTGCTTGCGCTCTCAATTTTCTTTGTTCGTTTTCGATCTCGCTTGCATTCGGCGTCGCTTGCATTTGCCGCCGCTTGCATTTTGTTACCCCGCACCCCGCATAATTTACAGCTGTCTACAAACGTAGTGTCAGCGAACTTTGATTTTATACTCTTCTCGCTTGTTTCGTTTGTTTGATATACATACCACTTAGAGTGCGTGTGTATATATTCGTTCGTTAGAATAGCTTACCCCGCACCCCGCATTTTACATTGCTGCCTACAAACGTAGTTACAGTAAACGTTAGCTTGCCTTACTTTGGATCGCTTGGATCACTTTCGTTGTTTGCTCACACAACGCATAGGTTGCGTGTGTGTGTGTATTAGGCAAGCTAGATTTGCATAGTCGGCGTCGTGGCGAGGGTAGCTCACAAAGTTGTGAGATTGTTTTCATTGATTAGTAATTAATACATTCTTTTAAAGCAACATGTGTGATTCTGAAAAGACTGGGGAAAAGCCACAAGTCAGCAAAACAGCTGCAAAATTATCGCTGTGTTTGCAAAGATTTGATAGGGTTAGCGCTGACATCTCCCGTATGCAAACAGCAATTAAATCAAAGACCATTTCGTCTGATAAAACAGAGTTAGCGTGCCGTTTAGAACTTTTAGACGGTTACATTGAAAAGGCGATGAATATACAGGCTGAGTTAGATAATTTAAACCCTCAGAATGACTCTAGAGGGCCATTAGAAGATTTGTGTGTCATCACAAAGGCGTTATATATAAATGCATCAAAGGCAACGCCAGAGCCAATAATTGAGCACAATTGCTCCATAGTTTCGAGCCAGCGATCCCAACTGCCGAAAATGCGTTTGCCCAGATTTGGCGGCAAACACTCGGAATACAAAAATTTTATCTGCCTGTTTGAAAGTTTGGTCGACAATGACAATTCCTTGTCAAACGTCGAAAAGTTCAACCATTTAGTTTCGTGTTTGTCCGATGAAGCATTGGGGGTAGTTAAGCCATATCAATTAACGGATTGTAACTATCCAAAGGCCCTCGCTAGTCTCAAGGCAGTATATGACAACAAATGTCTTATATTCTTTGATACTGTTTCGCAATTGTTTGACATACCTAGCATGACAAAACCATCTGCATCGAGTTTGAGATCGATCATAGATACGGTGTCTGCTATTTATGCTTCGTTGTCGTCGTTAGGAAACGACAGAGACATTGCTAATGCAATGATAATTCACATGGTCATGGCAAAGGTAGACCATGGTACCAAATCTCGTTTTGAAGAGCAGCTTGACTATGATACGCTGCCATCCTGGGAAGATTGTGCTAGACAACTGAATAAAAGATATCAGTATTTATCAACAGAGGAGTCAACTCGTGACAAAACAAAGTCGCGAATTGACGCCAAGAAGCCCCATCAGGGTAAGTCGTCCTTTGCTATTTCTGATGGAGGGCGTCCATCAACGTCTGTATGTGCTTTTGCAAGTCTGAAACGCACAATATCTCTTCGTGTCCATCGTTTTCTGCAATTTCAGTTATGCAGCGTTTTGAATATGTCAAAGCACAAAAGTTGTGCCTAAATTGTTTGGTTGTTGGGCATATAGTCTCTAAGTGTAAGGCGCCAAAGTGTAGAGTTTGTTCAAGGCCTCACCATTCCTTGCTTCACAGGTATACTACTCCTGATCAAGGTGAGGTATCTACACATCAAGCAACTGTGGCAGACGTGCATTTGGGCCATGTGTCAAATAATGCACAAATTGTTCTCGCCACTGCTGTCGTTAATGTTAAAGACAGATTTGGTCAGTTGCATTCTGCACGAGCCTTGCTTGACAGTGGTTCCCAAATCAATTTGATATCAGAGAATATGGCCCAGATGTTACGGCTCAAGCGGGAGCCAACATCTTTAGCTATTTCGATGGTTGGAGGTGCAACAATAGATAGCAAAAACAAGATATGTGCTTCTATTCAGTCGCGCATAAATTCCCACAATTTTTCGGCTGACTGTTGGGTGTTGAAATCCATTTCAACAACACAGCCAGGACAGTCCATGAGTATTTCAAATTGGAAAATACCCAAAAACATAAAGTTGGCAGATCCAGATTTTTATAGGCCAGCTAAGGTGGACATTCTTTTGGGAGCAGAATTATTTTATGAATTGTTGTGCGTTGGGCAAATAAAACTGGGTTCTGAACTTCCAACAATGCAAAAAACGCTGCTAGGATGGATAGTAGCAGGCAAATATACTGGACAAGTGCCAAGGCATCAGTTCAGTGGGTGTTTAGTAGCCCAAACTAATTGTTCTCTCGACTCGTTAGTCAACCGTTTCTGGGAATTGGATCAAGGTCCGTTCGAGTCGAAGGCTGGTCGCCAAACAGCTGAACAGCAAGCTTGTGAACTGTTCTTCAAGAAAACTGTAAAGTTATCTTCTGGTCGTTTCCAAGTGGATCTCCCCTTCAAGACCGATCCTAAAGTTCTTGGCTTGTCCTTTCAAACTGCTGAAAGGCGTTTTTTGCAACTTGAGCGTAAATTATCAAAGGATGCAGTTCTTAAAAGCATGTACCATGACTTCATGAAAGAATATTTGGATTTGGGACATATGTCCATTCTGAAGTCAACTCCTCTAGGACAGCATTATTATATTCCTCATCAATGCGTTCTTAGGCCTGAAAGTTCCTCCACCAAGCTTCGTGTAGTTTTCGACGCTTCTAGTAAGACGTCAACAGCTGTTTCTCTAAACGAAACACTGATGGTGGGGCCAACAATTCAGAGGGAGCTATATTCAACCCTGATCAACTTCCGGTTGAATAAGTATGCCGTAACTGCTGACATTTCAAAAATGTACAGGCAGATTAATATTTCTGAAAAAGACAGAAATTTCCAACTAATTTTGTGGAGAGAAAATACTTCACAAAATATTCAAGCATACCGACTTAATACAGTCACATATGGTACAGCTTCTGCACCCTTTCTGGCGATACGCTGCTTGTTTGAGCTGGCCAACATGCACGCCCAATCACATCCTATTGGATCAGATGTGATTAAAACGTGTTTCTATGTCGATGATATGTTGGCAGGTGCAGATAGTGTTAAAGAACTTAACGCTATGTGCAATCAAGTTCAGACAATATTAGAATCAGGAGGTTTTCCACTTGCTAAGTGGGCAACCAACTGCAGTAATCTTTCATTTAAAACAAAAGCTGGTGACGAAGTGACTCTGAAGATTGATGAGCAGAGTTCCGTCAAAACTCTTGGGATGCGCTGGGCACCTCAAGAGGATATATTTAAATATTATCTCGACGTGGACAGCTTTGTTTCGGATAGGCCAACGAAACGCAACATATTGTCTGCAGCGTCTCGTTTATTTGACCCTCTTGGGCTGCTATGTCCAATTGTTACCAAGGCCAAAATGTTATTGCAGGAATTGTGGAGACTTAAAATAGACTGGGATGAAGCCATTCCAATGAGCCTTCACACGACATGGACTAGGTTTACCATGGCGTTGCGCGATTTACACAAAATTCGCATTCCTCGATACGTATGTCTTAATACGTATCAAAAGGTTCAAATACATGGCTTTGCTGATGCATCCAGTCATGCGTACGGTTGTTGCATCTACGTGCGAACGTGCAACAACCGAGACGTTGGCACTACATTGCTCACTGCAAAGTCCAGGGTAGCTCCACTAAACGTGAAGACAATACCCCGACTAGAGCTGTGCGCAGCACTCTTGTTGGTTAAGCTGTGGCAGCAAATTGCGACAACTCTAACCAAATTTAGTATTGAAAGTTTGAATTTTTGGTCAGATTCACAGGTTGTGTTATACTGGCTCAAACGCGACTCTTGCACATTGGGCACATTTGTGGCAAATAGAGTTGCAGAAATTCAGGAGTTGTCGAATGGTATTGTGTGGCGTCATGTTCCAACAGATGCTAATCCGGCGGATTTAGTATCGAGAGGAACCGATATAGATGAGATTGTTAGCTCGTTATGGTTTGATGGACCAGATTTCTTGAAGTTGGAGAAAGACCAATGGCCTCAGCTTCACCAGATTGAGATAGCGTCGGAAATCAAAACCTCAGAAGATAAAAAATGTGCTGTTGTATGTACATTAGCAGAAGTTGAGCCAAATTGTTTTATAGAACTCATAAATCGTCGTTCCAGCTTTCCTAAAGTAATTCGCATAATGGCTTATGTGCTTCGATTTTGTCACAAGGGGCTCAGGACAGATTCACTCGTGGTGTCGGCATCAGAAAGAAATATTTCATTTCTGAAACTGATTGCCATAGTCCAACACACCTCGTTCGAGAGCGAATTCAAATTACTGAAGAAATCAGCAGTTCTAGCACCAATGTTGCAGTCATTGAATCCATTTATTGAAAAAGTTGAGAAAAATGGAGTACAATTTGAGCTCATTAGAGTAGGAGGACGTTTGTTACACGGGCCTCTCTCTTACGACGCTAAGTTTCCGTTGCTAATGACAAAGAGTTCAGAATTTATTCAACTCTTTGTTAGATATTTACACCGTTTGCACTACCACGCTGGTTCAAAAGTTCTAGTTGGGCTTTTGAGGCAGCAAATCTGGGTAGTAAATGCTCGAAGTTTATGCACTGCAGTTGTTCGAAATTGCGTACACTGCTTTCGGTATAAACCAAAATTGTTGGGGCAAATAATGGGAAATTTGCCTGCTGATCGCTTTCGAGAAGGTCGGCCATTTAGAGTATGTGGAGTAGACTTCTGTGGGCCGTTCTATGTCAGCTATAGGATAAGGGGTAGACCACCTGTAAAAATGTATGTTGCCGTTTTTGTTTGTTTTGCATCAAAAGCAGTCCATTTAGAACTTGTAACCGACTTGTCAACTGATGCTTTTTTGAATGTATTTAAAAGATTGATTGGGAGACGAGGACTGCCGGAGACAATGGTCAGCGACAACGCGACGAATTTTGTGGGAGCGAGCAACGTGCTGAAGGAGCTGCAGACGGCGTTCAACAGCAGCAAGGAGACGCTGATGGACTACGCAGCGGAGAGAGGGGTGCAGTGGAAATTTATTCCCCCCCGCGCCCCGCACTTCGGAGGACTTTGGGAAGCCGCGGTGAAGTCCGCCAAACACAGGCTTCTGAGAGGAGCGAGCAACGCCAACTTGACACAGGACGAGCTGAGCACGCACCTGGTGGACGTCGAGGCGCTGCTCAACTCCAGGCCGTTGCTCGTCGACAGCAGCGATCCCAGCGATGGAGAGGTGCTGACGCCAGGCCACCTGCTCATAGGACAGCCTTTGTTAGCGCTGCCGTCAGAGTGCGAGCCAGGCGAGACCAACAAGATGCCAGGACCAGGATTTTTGAAGCGGTGGCAACAATTGTCGGTGCTCAAACGGCACATTTGACGTCCAAGGACCACCTTTTTTTTCTTCTCCCCCCCCAGAATAAACCGCAGGCCCACCCCCCAACCGGGGGGGGGTGTTTTTTCTTGTACGCCGCCACCACCCCCCCTCAACGGAAATGGTAAAGGGGGGGGGGAACGCGCAAAAAAAGAGGAGGGGGGGAAGGTCAGAGTGGCAGAGTTAAGGACGGCAACAGGGACAGCTTAAGCGCTGCCGTCAGAGTGAGCCAGGCGAGACCAACAAGATGCCAGGACCAGGATTTTGAAGCGGTGGCAACAATTGTCGGTGCTCAAACGGCACAGGTGGTCCAAGGACTACCTTCACAATCTCCAGCAGCGCGCGCAATGGGCCAAAGGCGAGGCCAACCTCCAGGAAGGGGCGGTCGTTCTAGTGCACGACGACAACACACCTCCTCAGCAATGGATAACCGGGCGCGTAACGCGCACAATTCAAGGGGAGGACGGCAAGGTCAGAGTGGCAGAGTTAAGGACGGCAACAGGGACTACTAAGCGCCCAATACATAAGCTGGCTCTACTGCCAGTGGTAGAAGACCGGAGATCCTCAACGGGGCCGGAATGTTAGAGCAGCTATATATTATAATTATAATATGTATATTTATAGTTATATTCTTGTAGTTTAAAGTAATTTGTTAGCGTTAAGTTATTTAAGTATAAGACAATGAAGTTGTGTAGTTAAGAGCGCCATGAAGGCAGTTAGTATAAGTAGGCTCTCTTTATATGAGCTTGAGCGATCGGCAATTGCCGACGGCAAATTAGAGAGTGCGTGGCCAAGCTGTGGTCACCGCTCGAACAGCAGTATGAAACTTGAAGTCGTTTGTCGAGCAACTTAGCGTGCCATCAGCAGCAATAAATTGATTGTTCAACCAAATTCACCGCGTCTCATTAGTTGATTTATTTTCGCATTTTCATTCCGCAAAAAAAAAAATTTTTTTTTTTTTTTTTTTTTTTTTTTTTTTTTATTTTTTTTTTTTTTTTTTTTTTTTTTTTTTTTTTTTTTTTTTTTTTTGGTTTTTTTTTTTTTTGTTGTTTTGAATTTTTTAGTTTGTTTGGAGGGTGGGGAGATTTAAGTTTAATAAAATTTTTAAAAAAATTTCAAAATAGATAATCAACCTTGCTTTTTAGTTCTCTCTAAAATTAAACATGATAAAAGGGATAAAAGTAGATAATTTGTTTTTTTTTTTTTTTTGTTTAATGTGTTTTTTTTTTTTTTTTTTTTTTTTTATTTATTTTTGTTTTTTTTTTGTTTAATTAATCAATGAGTTTCTTTGCTTACAGCAACCTTAGCTATTTAGTTTTTTTTTCTTATTACTATATCTTACTTGCCCCATGTGGGGGGTTTTTGTTTTTTTTTTTTGTGGGGACCTTTTTGCGTGCTCTTGTGGTTTGTTTTTTTAGCTATTTTTTTTTTCACAAATGTTTTTTATTTATATAGAGGGGCTTTAAGCCAGGCTAACACAATTGTGGAATCGGTCCAATATTACTCTTCGTAGCTATTGACTGGGAGCTGAGGGAGGAGTGTTGCTAATAACTCGGAGAGCAGTAATGCACCGCAGAGTTCTAGTCGAGGCAAGGAGATGGTCTTTACAGGAGCTACTCTGGTCTTGGCAACAAGAAGATGGCTTGAAACGCTGTGTTGGATCTCAACACGGATGTAAATAGCTGCTCCGTAGGCGCGCTGAGATGCGTCGCAAAAGCCATGGATTTGGAGCTTAGCTAAGGGAGTATATTGGACCCATCTTGGGATCCGAATCCTATGGAGGGATGAGTAGCTGGATAAGAAATCCTGCCAGCGTTGTTTAAGCTGTTGTGGCAACACTTCATCCCATCCAAGATTTTGCAGCGATATCTCCTGCATGAAAATTTTGGCACGGACCACGAATGGTGCCAGCCAGCCTGCTGGATCGAATAATTTGGCGATGTGAGATAGAACTTTACGTTTAGTGTAAGCCAGTCTCACATCTGCTTCGGAGGGGGCAAAGAGAAACTCATCCGTATGCGCTTGCCAGCGTATACCTAGAGTCTTTGCTAAGCTCGCTTCCTCTAGTTCGAGAAAATCGGCGTTTAGTAGATGGTCCTTGGGGATGTTAGCTAGCACATCTTTGTGGTTGGAGGTCCACTTTCTTAAAGGAAAGCCAGCTGTCTCAAGAGCTTTGCATAACTCATCAATGGACACAGTGGCGCGCTTTATGGAATGCGCGCCAGCAAGGACATCGTCTACGTACATGTAGTTGGATATGATGTCGCTGGCGAGAGGAAGGTGCGTGCTAACATCCTGGGAAAGCTGTTGAAGAAGCCGAATGGCCAAGAATGGAGCACAGTTAACTCCGAAAGTGACTGTGTTGAGTTCATAGTCACAAACTTCGCCATTTGGGTTCCTGAAGAGGATTCGTTGAAATGGCGTGTGACTCGTGTGAACGAGTATCTGCCGGTACATCTTTGTGATGTCGGCATTGAAGACAAATCGGAAGAAACGCCATTTCAAGATCTGCATAGTCAGAACGGGTCCTGAATGTAGGATATCGTTCAAGCTTTTCCCATTGGAGGACGGACTGGAGGCGTTGAAAACAACGCGAACCTTTGTAGTGGTACTCTCAGGTTTGAAAACAGCCTCATATGGCCTAAATCGAAATACTCCTGAATAATGGATGCTCTTTTAAAGGAAAGTTTCTCTTTAAACGACATTCGTTTCTAAGAAACTGAGCGAGTGCGATGGACCTTGAATGTCCTAATTCAAAAGTTTCAGGATTTTTGAATGGGAGACTAACGGAGAAAGTTGTTTTCACACGCTGAATCAGAAACTTTTACCAGCTTGGCTGGTAGATCTTCCACAACCCAAAATTAGGTGAGAAGATCATCAAGCCTTTGCTCTTTGCTGATCTTGATCCTTGTGGTGAAGGATGAAACGGTCGAAAGATTTGGTTTGGCTACTGGTCCTGTGAGAACCCAGCCGAATATGGTCTCTTGACCGAGCAGTGTTCCACAGATTTTGGACACAGAGCCACTCTTTATAATAGATGGAAGTAAGTCGGCTCCTAAGAGCACGTCTATATGAGATCTCTGGTGGAAATGCGGATCAGCGAGTTGGAAGTTTGGCAAGTCCTTCAGAAGATCCTTGGAAATTGTGTAGGATGGAAGGTTACCTGCCAATTGGGGAAGAACAAAGGCTGCAGTTTCTAGCTGTAACCTGGGAGTAATCGGGGAGCCAATCTGGAAGTGACACAACTTTTGTGGATTGGCTGAGATGGCTTGATTTAAGCCAGCTACTTGAACTTTCACGGCTTGGTAGGAGGGCTTTATGATGTTAAACATCCGTTCGGAGATGAACGTAGCCTCTGATCCTGGATCGATCAGTGCACGTGCCTTATAAGTCATGCCCAAATGGCAAACATTTATAAGAGCAGTGCCGAGAAGAACACCTTGTGTGTTCGCCGTGAAGTAATTCTGAATATTAGTCGTTGGAGAAGTAGACTGTATATTAGAATTGGGAGTTGGTGCAGAATCTGCTGAAGAGGGCGCAGTAGGAGGGGTGCCACGATGCAGGAGTGTATTGTGGCGACCCTTGCACGTGAAACAATTATGTTGACTCGTGCAGTCTTTAAGGATATGTCCTCTTGCAAAGCAGTTCAGACACAACTTCTGCTGTTTGATGAAATTGGACCTTTCATCAACAGCCATTTGGAGAAAGCTCGGACACAGACGTATAGGATGGTTTTCCTTTAAGCAAAGTTTGCAGGTTTGTGGTTTGCCTACAACCTTTGTCTCAAAAGAGTTGACCTTCCTCGTAGGAGGCTCTTTTCGAGCAGGTTTTGGACTAGTCTGTGCTCTTATACTGGGTTGTACGTCCTCTATCGCTTCCAATGTGCGATAGCGCTCTGAAAGGAAATCTGACATTTCCTTCCACGACGGAATTTCAGCCTTGTTTTGTACTGACTGCTCCCAAAGTGACAACGTCAGCCTTGGGAGTTTAGACGAGCATAGGAAGACAAGAAGGCAATCCCAATTCTCTGTGCTGATTTTGGAGTGGTCTAGAGCCGTTAAGGAACTTTGAATAGTGCTTTGAAGGACTTGGACGGCGGCTCCAGACTCGTGAGGAACTGACGGAAGGTTAAAAAGGATTTTAAGTTGGCTGTTGACTAACAGCCTCTTATTTTCGAACCTGTCCGTCAAGTTCTTCCAAGCAGAAGAGAAACCCTCGTTTGTGAGAGGGGATTTGGATACGATTGCCTTCGCTTCTCCGCTGGTCTTCGCATTTAGATGGAATAATTTCTCGATCTGACTTAGGCCGGGATCGGAAATGTAGACCGCTGTGAAGAGATCACGGAAAGTTGGCCATTTAAGGTAATCACCGCTGAAAACTTCAGCATCGAAAGGTGGTGACCGGTAGTTTCGTGGGTGGAAGGCTACTTGTGCTGCTGCAGGTGCTGGAGTGGGAGCCGTTGCAGTCTCTATACTCTCATTTAATTGAGAGGCAGTTTCCTCGTATATGGAGTAGCAGTGGTCATACCGGGCTTGCATGGCGATCTTGTCCGCAGCATTCGTCTCCGTTTGAGACAATGCGTTGGAACAGAGTTCATATTTGAGTTCTACGGCAGTCCATATGGAGCGAAGCTGCTCAAGACGCACTCTGTGAGTGTGAAGTGAGGCTGTAGGAGAATTTTGAATCCTAGCTTCGAACTGCGTGAGCTTATCAAAAGCGTTAATGAACTCTTGGAGTGCCATTTTTATTGCCAGTGAGATCTGATGACCAACTGAACGAGTAACTGGAGGAGTGTGCACCGAAATTGTTGGCACCTGACTAACTTTAGATGTGGCCGGAGTTACTTTCCGCAATGTGGCGGGAGAAGGTGTTGTACCAAGAAGGGAACTTGGAAGAGAGCTGGAGCGTCTGTGCTTAGTCGTGGGTACAACAAGGTGTTTCTTGGTGTCTGCACTGTCAATTGGCATCACAGGCTTTCAAAAAAGCGAGAAAAATGCAATTGATGCTGTTGACGGAAGCAGAAACTTGAAAGAGAAGAGCGTAGAAAATTGGACGTACAGAATTTTCTTGTTTTAACAATAAACAAGAATATTAATCAACTCAATCGGAAATTTTATCGAATCTGGGCGTGGAATATGTTGGTAGATTACAAGGCAACACTTTTTGGAAAAACGTTGCAAAAAAAATAATATATAAATATTATTTTATAAATATCGATATATTTTATTGAGTAATAATAATTATCGAGACAATTATTATACTCAGCGTGAAATTCTAAGAAAAGACGCAATATAATTTATTTACAAATAATATATTGTGAAAAATAAATAAATAATTATTTATTATTAGGATATATTTTCTCAGACGGAGGAAAATATATTCGATAATTTTTTGCAATGTTGCAGCGCCTTGTAATACCACAACACAGTGCACAATGAGACGATAAATAAAAAATAAGTGACTTTAAAAGTCACGGTTGCCCACTACGTGATATTTTAATATTTGAGCTAGTGCAGCCCTGGAACGATAACACTGATTGAATAGAAAAAAGTGGCGGTTGGTCGATTGTGATCGAACTGCGATCACTAAGGCAAACTGCGATCACTACTCAAAAGGTAAACAAAGAAATAATAAATATTTTATTATTTCTTTGTATTAGATTAAGTAGACCAATAAATTAAACGTTTTTAAAATACGAATGTGTGTTAGTTTAAGAATTTTAATATAAGAATATATGTATGTGTTAATATAAGTATTTGTGTGTGTTGTGCCGGTGCAGCCGAAATATTGCTGCCGGTCAAAGTGTATTGGTATATGTTAATAAATTTAATAAATGTAAAAGGAATACAGTGTTATCTTTTTTGGTGTTAGCTTTGGAGGTACAATTGCAACTTGAGGTGCGGACCTTGGCAATGTACTAATGGGCAACGTAAGTATGTAATGTGTATATATATTACACATACAATTTAATTAGTTTTGGAGAATGTATGTACCTTTGTTCAAATGAAAGGGGTAGGAGAAGGTACATACATGTATGTGGCAGAGGTTTGGTAGAATTAGACGGATAAACTGTTTGTAATTTGTGACTCGTATTTCCGTACATATGTGTATGGAAATCTTACGAAGGTGGCAGTTGTCTGTAAGTAAGTATGTACTTACTAATGCAGCAACATATGTACATACAGAGATGCCGGTGGCGCAAATTGCGAGGTTAGGAGAAAGTAGAAAATCTTTCTTTTCACCAAGGAACAATTACACACAGTCCTCTGCCGCATAAGATAAGTAAAAAATTTAGTACTTATCTGGGGGATCCTGACGAGATGCCGATGATCTAGTGGTTCGAGCGGAGCGTGGGGATGAAAATCCAGCGACGTGATGTCCAAAATGATGATGAAATCCGGCTCGAAGGACCAATGGTTGTGGTGGCGGCAATGAATTCTTCCTTCTCGTACAGTTGGGGGTGAGATGCTGTGGGAAAAAACACAAATCCGACGCGAAAAACAGTTCGGGCAAAAAATACAATTCGGGGCGCGTGGCGTTCACTTCACTTTATTTTTTTCAACTGCTTTTATAGATAGGTAAAAGGAAGACTTAAAAACTAACTTAACATATGTATGTTTGTTGGATAAAAGAGCGCGAGAGCCCTCGGTAACTCTCGCACAGTTTACGCCGATATGCTGCCTACTTTTCGGCGGCGAGTTTCGGCGTAAACACTATATTTTATTGAAATTTAATTAAATAATTTAATTTGTTTGTAACTGCTATATTACAGCCCGTTTGACTGCAACTTTTCTTTTAGTTCATTAGAATAAAATAAATAAACAAAATAAAATAATTAATAAATGATAATTCATAATTCGCACACGCCTCAACCGGGAGTTGAACACACGCCGCACACTCTCACAGTTAATTTAATTTGCCGTCCGCCACTCTAACCACTCGGCCATTGACTAAGGAGTGAGTCCATCGGTAAAGCTGCATTGTGAACCAATTCTGTTACCATACAATGCAAATAAAAAGTTTAAAATGTTGTGTGTCTGACGCTAGATTCGAACCTCGGTATGCTTGTGTAAATTAGATTTGCTTAAGTATATATGTTCAAAATGAGTTTAATTAGTATCATATCTCACTTATTAATAGTCCGATTTAAATGAATTTTTCACATAACGCCCGTGGCAAGGTATTTGTCATGTAAGATATACAACTTTGGTTGTTGAGCTAATATTGTAGTTGTTAAATAGTTATTACTGATTTACAGAGGCGGAAAGGGGCGTGTCCAAATTTTACAAAAACTTTGAGACACTGCAATATATATGTATGTTGTCGCAAAATTTGATGACTCTAGCTCTTATAGTTTCCGAGATCCAGGTGTTCATACAGACAGACAGACGGACAGACAGACATGGCTCAATCGACTCGGCTACTGACACTGATTCAGAATATATATAGTTTATGGGGTCGGAGATGTCTCCTTCTGCCTGTTACGCACATTTGCGTTCCGACAAACAGATAGACCATGAATTTTTTTAAAATCCATGGCCTAAAAATTTGGCGCAGAACTTGCGACCAGCCTTCTTTATAGCAAAGACCTCCGCTTGGAAGATGCTACCGTAGTCTGGCAACTTATACGACATTTGAATGAGCGGATCTGCACAGTAGACCGCGGCGCCCACGCCGGTTTCCATTTTCGATCCGTCCGTAAATAACTTTGTTGCGTTTTCGTCCATGCCGATTTTCCAATCTTCATGTCCCATTAGAGCGGGCGTTTTGGAGAAGTTGTTTATTGGGGTCATATAGTCCGTGCTATTGAGTGACTCCCCTCCTACTTCACTGTGCCCATAATTTGCGAGGGTCATACTTCCTGTAGCACAGAGACGTTGCGCGGTCTTTTGTGCTAGTAGTTTGGCCTGTATGTTCGATGGGGAGAACTCCGAGTATCACTTCCAAGGCCTTTGTTGGAGTAGATCTCAGTGCCCCAGTAATGCACATCACTGCACGTCTTTGTAACCTTTCCATTGTTTGGAGGTATGTGGATTTCTTTGTGGCCTTCCACCATACCAGGACACCGTAGAGTAGTATTGGACGAACAATTGAGATGAAGATCCAGTGCATCAGTTTGGGAGACAGAACCCACGTGATGCTTAGCATCTTCTGCGATGCATATAGTGCACTTGTGGCTTTCTTAACTCTTTCCTCGACATTGGTCTTCCAGCTCAACTTTCTGTCCAGTACTATTCCTAGATACTTCACGCTCTTTTTTGGCACAAGCATGGCACCGTTTATAGACGGCGGAGTCCATTGCGGTATCTTGTATCTCTTGGTAAAGAAAATTAGATCCGTCTTGTCCGCACTGATACTGAGTCCGACATCCATCGCCCACTTCAGTACTTCTTTAAGTGTACTGTCCATGACAGAGCTGATCGTCGTTGGACATTTGCCCACGATAATTATGGCTATGTCATCTGCATAGGCGGTTATCTTTGGGGCTTTCCGTTTAAATTTCCTTAAGACTTCTTTTACCACCAAGTTCCACAGCAGCGGCGACAGCACTCCGCCTTGTGGCGTGCCTCTGTGCGCCGCCTTGGTTGTGGTGGTGGTTCCCCATTCGGCTCTTACTCTTCTGCAGCTCAATAGATTTCCTATCCAAGAGTTTACAGCCTCGTGGGTTTCCGCGGCTCTCAAGCTCCGCATGATCGCTTCCGTAGATACATTGTTGAATGCACCTGAGATGTCCAGGAATGCTCCCAAGGCAAATTCCTTGTGGTGAAGGGCTTTTTCGATGGTAGCTACTAGGGAGTGTAGCGCTGTTTCCACCGATTTCCCTTTTGTGTAAGCGTGTTGGTTGGATTCTACGAGTCGGTTCATACCTCCTCTTATGTGTAGATCCAGAAGTTTTTCAAAGGTTTTAAGTACGAAAGAGGTGAGACTTATCGGTCTGTAGTCTTTCGGTTGCATGTGACTGCATTTTCCTGCTTTTGGCAGGAACACAACACGTGCTGTTCTCCAGGGAACAGGTACATATCCCTGCCTCAGACATGCTATGAATATTGATTCCAGCCATGGAGTGACCTCTTCTTTGGTCTTCTGCAGCATGGCTGGTATTATACCATCTAATCCGGGGGATTTGTAGCTCTCAAAGGAGTCTATGACCCACTGGATTTTGTGTGGTGTGATTTTATTCCCAGGTACGTCGGACACTGGGTTCCTGTGCACTGTTTGTAATGGATCGAGTACATCTGTGCATCCGGGGAAGTGCTCGCTTAGAAGGGCATTAGTCGCTTCCCTCTGCTACTCGTCCATTGGCCATCGCTAGTTCTTAGTTGGCTCTGAATTGCCGGTTGGCTCGACAGAAGCTTTCTAAGTCTGGCGGTTTCCGTGACCTTTTCAATGCCGGAGCAGAAGGATCTCCATGAGTTCCTCTTGGCTGTCTGGACCTTTTTCTTAAAGTCACGGAGCCTTGTCCTGTATTCGTCCCATACAATATCTTCGTTTGCTTCTTTAGCTAGTTTGAAGATTTCTTGTAGGTCGGTGCGTTGTGGCTTCAATTGTGGGTTCCACCAGGGTGGCCTGTGTTTCCTTCTTATTATTGAGGTCTTACACGCTGCGTTGAAGGATGAGGCTAGGTGATGACAGAGAGTCTTCACGGACTTCTCAATGTCCACCGTTGACGAGATTGGTATTGGGGATGGGAGTGTCCTTGTCACTTTGGTCTTAAACATATCCCAGTTGGTGTTCCGGGGATTTTTGTAAAGACTTTTTGTTACTGTGCACTCAAGTTGAACTTCGAACTGGATATACCTATGGTCAGAGAAGGAAGGTTTGCTGAGAACCCTCCATTCCGTGACTTCGGTATTTGTTCCAGACGCGAGTGTTAAGTCTATCACGCTAGATGAGGTGGGACCCACGTAGGTGGGTTCCTCTCCCCCTGTTAGCGATCTTAATGTTAAATTTAAGAATGAAGTCTAAAAGTGACTCACCTCTATTGTTTACGTCCTTGCAGCCCCATAGGGTGTGGTGGGCGTTGGCGTCAGCGCCTATCACCAGGGGTTGCCTCTTCTGGCTCGCCTCCTGGATCAGACGCTCCGTCTCTTCTGCCGGCGATTCCCTGTCATGCGCTAGATAGCAGGACGCCATCAGGAGTGGTTCGTCCTTGCATCCATCTGTGCTGTAATTAGACATAAGATAAGCATAGATGCCTTTTCTTACCAGAATTGCAGTTCTAGCTTTACTTACGGTGGTCGAGTAGAAGATAGAGTAGTTGCTCGACCCTAGCCCAGCGATCTTGTTACCCGATGCAATCCAGGGTTCCTGGACTAGGGCCACGTCGACGGACTCCTCCTCCAGGGTTAGGAGGAGCTCTGCCGACGCCAACTTGCTCTTATGGAGGTTTAACTGAAGGATCCGTAGCTTCATGGCTATTTTCAGATTCCTTCTGCACGGATGGGTTGGCTATAATGGTCAGGTCACCATCCTCCTCCACTTCATCCTCTATATCGAGGCTGTTGGCTGCGTCGGTCAAAGCCTCGAGGTCTTTTTCCACCTCGCCGGCCTCCAGCGTGTTGGCATTGGTGTCGTTCGGGTGGCGTTTCTTGAGTCGTAGGTACACGTTGCCTACTCCCCACGCCGTCTTCCCGAACCTCGGGTACAGCAGATCCTCGGCCGCCTTATTGATCTGGAGGACCATTTGTTGACCATTGCCTTCCGGCTTGCCAACGTGTAGTACCGTCCAGTCAGTGGTGGGCACGTCTGGATTCTGCCATCTGAGCAGCTTGAGCGCCTGTTCCTTAGGTACGATCCTCGGGAAGAGTACTTTCGCTTTCGGTACTGACGGAATGCAGGTTCTGTCAACTACCTCCAGCTTGGCACCTTCCCAGGGGGCGTCCATCTTGGACACAGTTTCGGTGACCCACTTCAGGGTGAGGTCATCCTTGCAGCTCAATATCTTCAATATCTTAAGCCACCCCGCTCCATCGAAGGTGGTAGGCTGAGACTCTGGCTCCTCCATTCGTTTGAATAGGGCGTCCAACAGCCTCAGCTCTACCATCTTCCACTTCTCGGGTGTTATCTTGCCGTGGGGGTTACTGCGGTCGATGAGCGCGACGACTAAGTGCCGACGCGCCACATCGCTCACCGTCTCCCTTTTCGGCAGTGGCTTTTTGGGGGCATTTTCTATTTTCCGGCGCGGCCGCTTGCTCGCGGGCACATCCGCCTTATCTTGGTCTTCGGACCGCTGCCTTTTAGTCAACAGCAGCTCCTCGACTTTATTGGCATACTGGGTTGAAGTGGCCTTCATTGCCATTTTGCCCTCGAAATGTTTTCGGCCTTCCTCGATCTTTTCTTCGGCCCACTCCAGCTTTTTCCTCTCCTCAGGGGTGAGTTTTGTGCTGCCAGCGAGCCGAGATTTGATCTTCAGGGCTGCCTTGTACTGGGCTTTGGCCCTCAAGCCCTCCTTCGTCTTTTTGGGCCCTTCCCTACTAAGGGAGTTGGAACCCTTGACTGGGGAGCGCAGGAGGCTTTCTTCCGCCTCAGCACTGATTTCGTTGCCTTGAGTGTCACTGTCCGAGTCTGCATGGACTCTGGTACCGCGCCACATCTTGGCATTTTTCGACGTTGAGGCAGTAGTTGTGCAACTGTCCTGGCCTGCTCCCACCAGTACAGAGGTGTGACCGCTGGCGACACGTAGAGGGGTATTCACCCCCCCGTGCCCGCCGGTGGTAGCAGTCACGCCTTCCACCGACGTTTGGGCTGACATCCCAGCCCGAGTTGATTCATTGAGGGACTCCATCAACTTAATCATTTTGGTTAGTTTTGTTCTTGGGAACCACCCCATAGCATTTTAGGCCTATCTGCCAGGCACCTCTGACCATGGCTCCGGACACCACAGCATCAGACTTTGATGGTCCGCATGTTGTTGCGTCCTTGCCTCAGCTGGGCCGTGTATTGGCCCGAGCAACAGGACAGTGACATTTGCCCACGATAATTATGGCTATGTCATCTGCATAGGCGGTTATCTTTGGGGCTTTCCGTTTAAATTTCCTTAAGACGTCGTTTACCACCAAGTTCCACAGCAGCGGCGACAGCACTCCGCCTTGTGGCGTGCCTCTGTGCGCCGCCTTGGTTGTGGTGGTGGTTCCCCATTCGGCTCTTACTCTTCTGCAGCTCAATAGATTTCCTATCCAAGAGTTTACAGCCTCGTGGGTTTCCGCGGCTCTCAAGCTCCGCATGATCGCTTCCGTAGATACATTGTTGAATGCACCTCCAGAGATGTCCAGGAATGCTCCCAAGGCAAATTCCTTGTGGTGAAGGGCTTTTTCGATGGTAGCTACTAGGGAGTGTAGCGCTGTTTCCACCGATTTCCCTTTTGTGTAAGCGTGTTGGTTGGATTCTACGAGTCGGTTCATACCACCTCTTATGTGTAGATCCAGAAGATTTTCAAAGGTTTTAAGTACGAAAGAGGTGAGACTTATCGGTCTGTAGTCTTTCGGTTGCATGTGACTGCATTTTCCTGCTTTTGGCAGGAACACAACACGTGCTGTTCTCCAGGGAACAGGTACATATCCCTGCCTCAGACATGCGATGAATATTGATTCCAGCCATGGAGTGACCTCTTCTTTGGTCTTCTGCAGCATGGCTGGTATTATACCATCTAATCCGGGGGATTTGTAGCTCTCAAAGGAGTCTATGACCCACTGGATTTTGTGTGGTGTGATTATATTCCCAGGTACGTCGGACACTGGGTTCCTGTGCACTGTTTGTAATGGATCGAGTACATCTGTGCATCCGGGGAAGTGCTCGCTTAGAAGGGCATTAGTCGCTTCCCTGCTGCTACTCGTTCATTGGCCATCGCAAGTTCTTAGTTGGCTCTGAATTGCCGGTTGGCTCGACAGAAGCTTCCTAAGTCTGGTGGTTTCCGTGACCTTCTCAATGCCAGAGCAGAAGGATCTCCATGGGTTCCTCTTGGCTGTCTGGACCTTTTTCTTAAAGTCACGGAGCCTTGTCCTGTATTCGTCCCATACAATATCTTCGTTTGCTTCTTTAGCTAGTTTGAAGATTTCTTGTAGGTCGGTGCGTTGTGGCTTCAATTGTGGGTTCCACCAGGGTGGCCTGTGTTTCCTTCTTATTATTGAGGTCTTACACGCTGCGTTGAAGGATGAGGCTAGGTGATGACAGAGAGTCTTCACGGACTTCTCAATGTCCACCGTTGACGAGATTGGTATTGGGGATGGGAGTGTCCTTGTCACTTTGGTCTTAAACATATCCCAGTTGGTGTTCCGGGGATTTTTGTAAAGACTTTTTGTTACTGTGCACTCAAGTTGAACTTCGAACTGGATATACCTATGGTCAGAGAAGGAAGGTTTGCTGAGAACCCTCCATTCCGTGACTTCGGTATTTGTTCCAGACGCGAGTGTTAAGTCTATCACGCTAGATGAGGTGGGACCCACGTAGGTGGGTTCCTCTCCCCTGTTAGCGATCTTAATGTTAAATTTAAGAATGAAGTCTAAAAGTGACTCACCGCTATTGTTTACGTCCTTGCAGCCCCATAGGGTGTGGTGGGCGTTGGCGTCAGCGCCTATCACCAGGGGTTGCCTCTTCTGGCTCGCCTCCTGGATCAGACGCTCCGTCTCTTCTGCCGGCGATTCCCTGTCATGCGCTAGATAGCAGGACGCCATCAGGAGTGGTTCGTCCTTGCATCCATCTGTGCTGTAATTAGACATAAGATAAGCATAGATGCCTTTTCTTACCAGAATTGCAGTTCTAGCTTTACTTACGGTGGTCGAGTAGAAGATGGAGTAGTTGCTCGACCCTAGCCCAGCGATCTTGTTACCCGATGCAATCCAGGGTTCCTGGACTAGGGCCACGTCGACGGACTCCTCCTCCAGGGTTAGGAGGAGCTCCGCCGACGCCAACTTGCTCTTATGGAGGTTTAGCTGAAGGATCCGTAGCTTCATGGCTATTTTCAGATTCCTTTTGCACGGATGGGTTGGCTATAATGGTCAGGTCACCATCCTCCTCCACTTCATCCTCTATGTCGAGGCTGTTGGCTGCGTCGGTCAAAGCCTCGAGGTCTTTTTCCACCTCGCCGGCCTCCAGCGTGTTGGCATTGGTGTCGTTCGGGTGGCGTTTCTTGAGTCGTAGGTACACGTTGCCTACTCCCCACGCCGTCTTCCCGAACCTCGGGTACAGCAGATCCTCGGCCGCCTTATTGATCTGGAGGACCATTTGTTGACCATTGCTTTCCGGCTTGCCAACGTGTAGTACCGTCCAGTCAGTGGTGGGCACGTCTGGATTCTGCCATCTGAGCAGCTTGAGCGCCTGTTCCTTAGGTACGATCCTCGGGAAGAGTACTTTCGCTTTCGGTACTGACGGAATGCAGGTTCTGTCAACTACCTCCAGCTTGGCACCTTCCCAGGGGGCGTCCATCTTGGACACAGTTTCGGTGACCCACTTCAGGGTGAGGTCATCCTTGCAGCTCAATATCTTCACCCCATTAAGCCACCCCGCTCCATCGAAGGTGGTAGGCTGAGACTCTGGCTCCTCCATTCGTTTGAATAGGGCGTCCAACAGCCTCAGCTCTACCATCTTCCACTTCTCGGGTGTTATCTTGCCGTGGGGTTACTGCGGTCGATGAGCGCGACGACTAAGTGCCGACGCGCCACATCGCTCACCGTCTCCCTTTTCGGCAGTGGCTTTTTGGGGGCCTTTTCTATTTTCCGGCGCGGCCGCTTGCTCGCGGGCACATCCGCCTTATCTTGGTCTTCGGACCGCTGCCTTTTAGTCAACAGCAGCTCCTCGACTTTATTGGCATACTGGGTTGAAGTGGCCTTCATTGCCATTTTGCCCTCGAAATGCTTTCGGCCTTCCTCGATCTTTTCTTCGGCCCACTCCAGCTTTTTCCTCTCCTCAGGGGTGAGTTTTGTGCTGCCAGCGAGCCGAGATTTGATCTTCAGGGCTGCCTTGTACTGGGCTTTGGCCCTCAAGCCCTCCTTCGTCTTTTTGGGCCCTTCCCTACTAAGGGAGTTGGAACCCTTGACTGGGGAGCGCAGGAGGCTTTCTTCCGCCTCAGCACTGATTTCGTTGCCTTGAGGGTCGCTGTCCGAGTCTGCATGGACTCTGGTACCGCGCCACATCTTGGCATTTTTCGACGTTGAGGCAGTAGTTGTGCAACTGTCCTGGCCTGCTCCCACCAGTACAGAGGTGTGACCGCTGGCGACACGTAGAGGGGTATTCACCCCCCCGTGCCCGCCGGTGGTAGCAGTCACGCCTTCCACCGACGTTTGGGCTGACATCCCAGCCCGAGTTGATTCATTGAGGGACTCCATCAACTTAATCATTTTGGTTAGTTTTGTTCTTGGGAACCACCCCATAGCATTTTAGGCCTATCTGCCAGGCACCTCTGACCATGGCTCCGGACACAACAGCATCAGACTTTGATGGTCCGCATGTTGTTGCGTCCTTGCCTCAGCTGGGCCGTGTATTGGCCCGATCAACAGGACAGTGTCTGATTCTGAAGTTTGAGTCAATACACAGCCCATTGCCCAGCCGGCACCCTCGTGGAGGGTTCAGTCAGAGGATTTGTGCCAGATTGAAAAATATTGAGAGCAAAACAAAATAACAATATCCAATAAGAATCATATTGAACTTGCAAAGTCATAACAGGCAAAATACGGAAAGAGTGACGATATTGAAGAACGCATTGTTTAATTTTGGCTCGCGTCTTTTTGATGCGTGCTAAATATAAAAATAATAGTAAACTTTATTTATAAATAATTAATATTATTTGTAACTGATATAATTTTATGGCATAATATAGTATGAAAACAAAATGAGGAAAAACTACATTTTATTGAAATTTAATTAAACAATTTAATTTGTTTGTAGCTGCTATATTACAGCCCGCTTGACTGAACCTTTTCTTTTAGTTTATTAGAATAAAATAAATAAACAAAATAAAATAATTAATAAATGATAATTCATAATTCGCACACGCCTCAACCGGGAGTTGAACACACGCCGCACTCTCCTCTCACAGTCAATTTAATTTGCCATCCGCCACTCTTACCACTCGTCCATTCTCTCACTCCTTAGCCCATCGGCAAAGCTGCATTGTGAACCAATTCAGTTACCATACAATGCAAATAAAAAGTTTAAAATGCTGTGTGTCTGACGCTAGATTCGAACCTCGGTATGCTTGTGTAAATTAGATCTGCTTAAGTATATATGTTCAAAATGAGTTTAATTAGTATCATATCTCACTTATTAATAGTCCGATTTAAATGAAATTTTCACATAACGCCCGTGGCAAGGTATTTGTCATGTAAGATATACAACTTTGGTTGTTGAGCTAATATTGTAGTTGTTAAATAGTTATTACTGAGGCGGAAAGGGGCGTGTCCAAATTTTACAAAAACTTTGAGACACTGCAATATATATGTATGTTGTCGCAAAATTTGATGACTCTAGCTCTTATAGTTTCCGAGATCCAGGTGTTCATACAGACAGACAGACGGACAGACGGACAGACAGACATGGCTCAATCGACTCGGCTACTGATACTGATTTAGAATATATATAGTTTATGGGGTCGGAGATGCCTCCTTCTGCCTGTTACGCACATTTCCGTTCCGACAAACACAATAGACCATGAATTTTTTTAAAATCCATGGCCTAATTATCAGCCGGTCCAAAAGCAATGCTCAGTCTGCTTCGACAAGAGATTTGGATCGTAAATGCTCGAAGAGAATGCACTCAAATAGTTCGGAGATGCATTCATTGTTTTCGATATAAGCCAAAATTATTAGGCCAAATAATGGGTGATCTACCCACAGACAGATTTTCCTTAGTGCGTCCGTTTTATATCTGTGGAGTTGATTTTTGTGGACCAATAAACATTTCATTACGAATTCGTGGCCGGCCACCTATTAAAATGTATATAGCAATATTCGTATGTTTTGCTTCGAAGGCTGTTCACATTGAGTTGGTTACTGATTTATCCACTAATTGTTTTATTATTGCCCTTAGAAGTTTCATCGCAAGACATGGCGAGGAGGATATATTCCGACAACGCGACGAACTTTCTAGGAGCCAGGAACCATCTCCAGGACCTTCTGAAGGCATTCGAGGAACAGAGGTCTCAACTGCAGTCGTTCGCAGCGGAAACCGGGATGGACTGGCAGTTCATACCCCCCCGCGCCCCACTTCGGAGGCCTTTGGGAAGCAGCTGCTCATAGGCTAAGCCCTGCGTTCGTTGCCGCAAGGATCCGAGCGCGACGAGCAGACCAAAGGGTGGCAGTATACGCGCAGGTGGAAGCTGCTGTCAATGCTCAGACAGCGGTTCTGGCAAGCGTGGTCCAGGGACTACATCCTGGAGCTGTAAGGCAATGCCAAGTGGCAGGTCGAGGCGGCCAATCTCAAGGTCGGCGCATTGGTCATCGTGCACGACGACAATACTACACCCCAGCATTGGATTACGGCAGGGTCAACGCAACCATAAAAGGAGCGGATGGCAAGGTTCGAGTGGCCGAGGTGAAAACGGCAACCGGCGTTTTAAAAGGCTAATCCATAAGTTGACGGTTTTGCCAATTATCTAATTTAAGTTACTATCAATCGGTTTTCAATTATGAATTGTACTTTTTGAAGTTTAGTCCTTCAACGTGGCCGGAATGTTGGATCCGAGTCAGTTACTAGTATAACAAAAATGTACTTTTATATTAAGTAGTAGCTTTTTTCTAGTAAGTAGTATACATACATACGTATAACTTGAACACATAATAAGCATAAGCTAGCTGTAAGTCTTTACTTTGTGCTCTTGGCTTCTCCTTGTGCCAAAAATAGAATCACTCTCATTTGGATCATTGAACTTGGTGGTATTTGCTTTCAATCCATAGCAGCCTAGCTTATTTTCACTTTCCACGAAGTTCCGTTAAAAAAGAGCAATAATTAAATTGCTTATTTACTTAACGTACTACAAATCCGTGTTATTATTATTTTCGGTTTTGAAATTTGTTCACCCTCCAACATAGTCTACCTAAAAAGTGTCAAAGGCGTACCTCTGTTGAAGAAGAAAGACCCCTGGACCATCGAATAGGAGACCTAATTAACTTGTAAAGAGACGTGTGTGTGTGTTACAAGAATATGTGTGTGTGTTGAGTATATGTGTGTGTGTATATCTTTCTTAAGTTAAGATGTTGAGGAGTGTGGCGTAGCGCAGTGTCCGTCTTAGGAATCCTCCTCCCTTTGCTTGCTGATCTCAGTGGCAGCGAGAAAGAACTCATATATGGCTAAAGGGGGGGGGGGAGAAAAAAACGACAATCAACAATCTGCTTGGTCAGTTTTCTGATCAAAGACAGGAACCACAGGGTATATAGCGTGATCACGCAATACCAACTGCGAAGAGAGATGACGTGTGGCACAGCATGGCGAGGAGGAAAGCAGGTACGGACTGCCGCGTGCGAAAAGGTGCGCAAGGGCTAGCGCTCCTATGGCCACACGCAGTTTACTGCAAAAATAAAATTGGGGTTATGAGCTGCCAATAAGAAATAATATGATCCACTTGATTTTTCCCTAGTGAAGAGAAGTGGAGCACGTTAGATGACTCCAGCAATCGATATATCGATATAGGTGACTCCATCCATCGATATAGCGCTGAGCCACTTCCCAACACTGATCATGCGGATGGCCGACGCAAGGTTGCCAGACTCGCCGAATATCGATCACGGGGTGATAGGTGGTGAATTTCAGTTCGAATTTAAATTTAAGCAGTTAAATTCAAATTCAAACTTTAACTAGAGACATTTCTACACGGACCTCACAATGTGTACAAAATAACTTCTAATCTTTGCCTTAAGTGGCCTGAATTGGTATGTAAATGCAAGACTCTTTGTCTAACCGTAGAGCCATGCTTGGTGTAGTCTTTATTCATAACCTTATACATGGTGATATTGATAGTGATGATCTGGTTATTCGGTTACACTTCACTGTTCCTTGAAGAATTTGTCGTAATTTTTCACCAGTAACTAGATTTTATTCATGATATAGTGCAAATGTTTTGAACCTGAACAGCTCCAAATGCAAGCTGATGACATTCTTACGATGTCGTTCCACGACGACAAATTTGCTAGGCTTCCTTTGTTTTAGTGTTTTTAGAAAAATCTTAAAATTTAATTAATTAAAAATTGATTACAGTTAAGCACGATTACAGTTAAGACTTAGTTAACCATTCCCCCATCTTGCACATAAACTTAACCTATTTGATTTTTACCAATACTTAGTTGGATTGTAAACAAGTTGGACGTATTTTGTGTTAACTGGGAGTCTTCTGATCACTTTCATTGTTTTCTCATTAATCATAAATAAATTATCTATTGTTCTTTTAATCTTTTTTGCACTTAAAATTATTAGCCTAAACTTCTTATTTAGATTGTGAGGTTCGGCAAATCATTTCTTTTATATTCCATACATTTATTTGCGGTATCCTATCCCTACCATTTTAGCCTACCCACGTGGACCTAACATGTAAGACAAACTATCGCAAACTTACAATTAATAACAATTCATAAATCTAAAGAATTAAGACTAATGGGACATTTTGGGTATTTTCAGGTCATGCGTGGACTATACCGCCAGGCAGGGGAATATCTATACGCCTGCAGGCAAGGACAGGCCTAGATGGACGTGCTGCTGATGTTGTTGCAGATGTGGTTGTTGCTGCTGCAAATCTCGCCTGTTGGTCAAAATGCCGGATTGCCGCAGCTGCTCGCGCTGCAGATGTTGCCGGCGCTGATGTGCGTCCTGTGCAGAAAGTGCGCTAGGCTCTGGCGGGCCGGCAAAGAATACGGCTGCTGGCGTGGCACCAGTCAGCCGTACTACGGGAACCGTGCCAGATTAGCGGGACGATATGGGCCCTGGCGGATCCCTTCAAGGACCGGACTCACCAGAGTAGGTATATATTAAAGATGAGGGGTCCAGGGAACGCTGCGTCTGCACACACACAAAATATATTTTATTAAATAAAAATAATAACTTTAACCCAAAAAAATCTAACACACGCACTTATTATTTTGCAGTATTCTATCTGCGCCGACCGCTCGCTCAACTTCAACTGAGGAGTCGGCTGCCCTTGAGAGAGATGCTGGCGGTCATATGCCTGGGCATTCGGGCATCTGCCGACGGTTCAAACGGCGCTTGCCTGCAACGGGAACCTTGGGTCAGCGACCGATCTGGCTCTTAACAGGCCCAAGGCCTCGCTAAGGCTCGCACTGCTTGCTCCGTTAGCAGATGTTGCTCATACCAGGGCAGCTGTGTTCATCGATATATGTCTATCGATCCTCGAAATGAACACAGCCGATTCGCAGAATGCAACAAGCGCGCCACATAATTTATAAGTTTAATAAATATATTTAAGATATCTCTAAGCCCAATATACCCGGTAGCATTTCCTTAAGATATAAGCAGAAGCATAGTCAAAAGCAAGGGGCGTAGGCAGAACATAGGAAAAGGGCACACAACGTAGGGTAACCCCAGACGTTCGGCGCCCATGCCCAGCGCACACACAAGTTACGGTACCTCGGTACCCAGAGCTGGTGCATAGGCGAACACCTGCACAAATAACGGTGCCTCGGTACCCAGAGCTTATGCGCGCACCTCGGTACCCAGAGCTCGCGCATAGACTCAGGTAGCATAGCACACTTGCACAAGTAACGGTGCCTCGGTACCCAGAGCTCGCGCACAGACAGCACAAGGCACACAGGCAACGGGATCGCGACCAAGCTTAGGGCAGCGGCGCCAGACAGGCGGCGACCGATTTTTGGACAACGGCGTCGGACAAGCAGCGCCGCTTGGCTAGCAGCGACGCCTAGGCCAGCAACGACGTCAGGCTAGCAGCGACGCCTAGGCCAGCAGCGATGTCAGGCTAGCAGGCGTGCAGGTAGCAAAGTGCGAGCAGAGTCACAGCAGCCAGGCACGATCGGCCGAAGGCAGCGGCGACATGAAAGCAGCGGCGTCGTGCAAGCAGCGGCGACATACGCAGCAGCGAGACATAGGCAGCGAAGCATAAGCAGCGAAACGAAAGCTGCGAAAACTAGGCCAAGGGCAGTCGTTCGTGATCAGCTAAATAAGCCGGCAGCAAAGCTCTTCCCACGGGGAAATAATCAAGTGAAAAGTGCAAGTAAAAAGTCAGTGCCAGCCCAAGGACCTTAAAACTTAATAAAAGGATGAATCCAGTAAAACTCAAATATTTAGAGCTCGGATTTTCGAGCTGCGTAATGGTGCAAAGTAGGCAGGAAGACAGGGACTACCTAGGATAAGAAATAGTGCGAGGAAATTATAAGGGATCTAGATAATAAAACCATGTTATTGATATACCGAAACAAAACCAGCCGTGATTATTAAAATACCCAGTGATAAATTCTATCCCCTCTAGAGCATTTGTGCGAAAAGTGTCGTGTACGTGTGTGCCCGTGTGAGTATGTATTCGCAGAGTAGCGCTTTTCTGGCATGCCGGTGCTCCGCTGGCCAGTGAGCGATTCTGAGCGTACACACGCACAGTCCGTGTCGTGAGTGAGCGATAGTTGGCAAGCGGGGTGCGTGGGCGTGCACTCTAACTAGTTTGCGGGTGGTGGAATACACCAACGAGCGACTTGGGGAGTGCGAGCGAAAGTACCCGCGGCCACGTTCGTTCCTCACGATCAGCCGCCAGCCAGGCACGCGACACATGCACGTAGGCCCCAACAGTACCACGTGGTGGTAAAAATCCAGGTGGAAATCCACATGGTCAACGAGTACACGTGCGTGACATAGACCACGTGTGTCCCCTATACCCTGTAATACCCCAGTAGGGTATGACCAACTAGTAGCTCCTATCTTACTAAAGTCATGATAGTCCTAGTTTTATATAAATTTTCTGTAAAGACCCTGGCGAGACTGAGATATGTACCCCAGCCAGAGAAAACATCCTCACAGCATTTAGGTCACCTTCTTTTTATTCTATTTATCAATGACCTTGCGTTGGTCAAACGTAACTCGCGTACTTTTATGTATGCGGATGTTGTCAAGCATTTTTTTAATTTAAAGGCAACTATTGCCATTCTCGTCTTCAATCTTACCTAGCTAGTTTCTATTCATGGTGTCAAGCAAATCTGCTTGAAATTGAACTTCTCTTTATTTCATATACAATAAAATTTTAATTCATTTTAAAACTAGTATCGCTTGAAAACTTATTGACGCTATTGCAGTAGTCTATACATTCGAATTCGCTAGCATCTATGTGTTTTACATGAACGAGCCCTCTGCGAGAGAAAACAACCGACAACCGCTTAAGCTCTTTTAAGCTCATCAGCGCATCAAAGCTTCAATGGTTTAGTGTGTTCATTTGTTTTATTTCCCGCCTGTAGCACACAGTCCTAAAGCTTTATCCTTCACATGCTCGACCTTTACAATAATTGCTGGATCAACAACAGAATTTTGTTGTTTATGTTTGAAACGAAAAATGAGTGGAACACCATGCAATCGAAGAAGATATCTAATGCAGCCAGCTAAGAATTAAGCTCGCCCAGTATGCGCTCCTCCGACTCCTTCATACTAGATGAAATGTGGTCAGCCTGCTCATCATTGGAATAGGTGACTTCGAGATCCATTTCTTCTTCTTAAGGTAGGTGTTGATAAACTCGCCCCCACGCTTAGAAATTGGAGCAGGCATAACTATGCTGGTATACCATATGTAGTTCAAACTGAATGTTTATATTGCACCCAAATTTATTACAACTGACTTATTCTTATTCATCAAAATTGGACTACTTCGTCATATAGCTGCCATAGAAACCATTCTGCACCATTATATATAATTAGTATTGGAACGATAGGAGGATAAAGGAACCTACAATTTTAAAAAAACTTTGTCGTGTCGAACGTTGTCAGAAATCGAGTATGAATTGTGTAACTCTCTTGTTTTTTCCCAGTCTAAATTGAAAACAATATATTTACACCCTTGCAAAGAGTATATTAATTTTGGCCAGGAGTTTGCAATGCACCTTAGGAAAGATCTCCGACTCCAAGAACTATATTTAATCTGAATGAACATACCATAAACAGAGTAATGGAACTGGACCTGTCCGTCTGTCCGTTTGTCAGTATATCCGTGTAAAAAATCCGTCTTATTGCTTCAGGCCATTTTGGCTAGCTCCTTGAGACACCGCAATATACACAAATGTTGACTCTAGCTCTTATAGTTTCTGAGATCTTGGTGTTCATACAGACACACAGAAGGACAGACAGACATGGTTCAAGCGACTCGGCTGTTAATACTGATTCAGAATATAGTTTATGGGGTCTGCCTGTTACGCACATTTCCGTTCCGTGTCCAAATTTTAATAACCTTAAATTAATTTAATTAATTTTAAATTTAATTTGTGCTTATCACTTTGTACTAACAAAATTAACCGATAAATTTTGTAAAGGTGTATTTTAATTTTATTTTAAGTTTGTTTTACTGGCGCGTCTTCAGTATCTTATTGTTTTTGTTTCGAGTTTACACGTTATTTTCTCTATTTCGTTCTCTGAATAAGATACGCCTTTGTCTACAGTCTCGAAGTTCTTTTTGCTGGGAATCAGCTGTGTTGCAATAGATTGCTTTGCTTTCTTTCTATGTAACTGTTCTTTTGTAGGTGATTGTCGTAGAAAAGTTTAAATTAAACTATACTCAAGATATATATATTTTTTTTCAAACTTATTTCGGTTTTTATTGAATCTTCTCTTCTGAGCGCTTCTACGTGTTCAGTGGTCGAAACAGATACCTCAATCACTTTGGAAACAATATTCGTATTTTGCGCAGCGTTTAAAAACGTGGCCAGTTTTGAACGGGAATTTTCTCTCTGTCTCTACAGGAAAGTGTATGTTTTTTTTTTTTTTTTTTAATTCGTTAACAGAGGAAAATAAAATCTTCGAAAGATACCATCTACCGTCCGTAGATGGCATGCACGATTCATAACACTCCAAGTAGTGTTATGCCTACGTACTAAACAAAAACCTCCATACGCACTCCAGTCCTTGTCACGCTCACCGGAACTGCCAGTCAAGGTATGACTTCGGTGAGCAGGATGTGATGCCATTCGCAGTCCCTTCCTTTATGGTTGGTCAAGTTATCACCTCCTTCTGCTCTTTAGTCGCCTTTTACGACAAGCCGAGCTGGCTGAGGTAGTATTCTCGTCCCGCTACCACACGGGAATACGCCTCCTCATTCAGCCTCCATCTCTGTTAGCCATCTCATCCGCTCGAACCCGCTTCATAATATTGATTATGATACGATGTCCTACTTCCCATGTTCCTTCGTCGGCCATCATTTTTGACAGAAGCCCTCTTGGGCTAAGAGGGGCTCCGGACAGCGCCACTAGCTGTTCCCTTTCCACATGGAACCTCGAACAGTGCAGCAGGACGTGTTCTGCTGATTCTAATGCATAAGTGCAGAAGAGGCACTGGGGTGACTCTACGTGGTGGAACCGAAACAAGTACGCTCGGAAACAACCATTGTCCGTGAGGAACTGGGTCAAGTGGTAGTCAAGAACTTTATGTTGACACTCTGCCCATACCGAAAGTACCACCACAAGTACGACGAGCTGGTAGGTCCATCTCCCACGTTCAGATGATTGTCATCTGGCCTGCCATTCTCCAAACAGCTGCCCTTGGGCCTCATCACGAGTAAGTCCGTGGCGTGTTAGGCCAAGTGTCTTGATCTCCAGGTCAATTGGGGGCATACCTGCCAGAGCTAGAGCTGCGTCCTCGGATATTGTCCTAAATCCTCTAATGAGCCTAAGGGCCATAGTCCGTACCACCGATCGTGCGCCTTTGATGTATGAACGTTTGTTAGTGGCAACGCTCCATATTGGCGCGGCATATAGAAGTGTTGACTTTGCCACTGCCACCAGGAGTTTCCTTGCAGGCATTCCGGGTCCTCCCACGTTGGGCATAAGTCTTGCCATTGCAGCAGATGTGAGTGCTGCCTTTCTGCTTGCATAGCTAGCGTGGTCTTTAAAAGTGAGCCTGCGGTCAATCAGTACTCCCAGGTATTTCAGTGATTCAGCTGAAACCACTTGTATACCGTTAACAGAGACCTGCATGAACTCCACTGCTTTTCTGCTGCTCAAGAGAACTGCCTCCGTTTTGTGTGCCGCGATCTTAAGGCCGACCTTCTCGAGCCATTCGACGGTTGCTCTGATCGTCACATTGCACTTGCTCTGCAGTTCAGCCAAGGTTTTTCCGACTGCTGTAATGGCCACGTAGTCGGCAAAGCAATGTAGCTCAGCTCCTTCTGGTTTGCTGATGCCCAGGATCCCATTGTACATGATGTTCCACAGGATCGGACCAAGTACCGAACCTTGTGGAACACCTGACGAGACTCCGTAGTATCTCGGGCCAGCTGCCGTATCGTAGCAAAGGATACGATCCCTGAAGTAGCTGCCTACAGCGATCCTTAAATAATCCGGGATACCCATATTTCTCATTGCGCTGAGAATTACGGGCCATCTTGCCGTGTTGAAGGCGTTCTTCACGTCCAGAGTGACGATTGCGCAATACTCCTTTCTGCCACCTAACCATCTGTCGCCGTTGAGAGCGTCCCTGGCAATGTTCTCCACCGCAGAGAGCGCATCTAAAGTGCTTCTTCCCTTCCGGCAGCCGTATTGATGCCTCTTTAGACCATGCGGGCAATAGGACCAGCTTGTGGTTTTTCCACTGCTTAGGGAAGACTCCGCCTAGTAGACACTGCTGGAACGTGTCCCTAAAGATATCCGGTCTGGCTAGCGCCACTGCTTTGATGACCACTCCCGGGATTCCATCGAGGCCTAGGGCCTTGTTGGGCTTGATCCGTTTGGCTGCCTCGATCACTTCGCCGACTGTAACATCCGGAAAGGGAGAGGCTGGGGATTCCTCTATTGGCTGCCATAAGGTGGTCTGCGTGGGGAATAGTTCAGACACAATACTGGACAGTACCTCTGGGTCATCAGGAGTACCATCCCTCCTGCTCAGCTTTTTCCTTACAAGCTTATAAGCTTGGCCCCAAGGGTCGTTGTCTATACCCTCCAGCAGGTCCTTATAGGCACGCGCTTTGGCAGCCGATATTTCGTGCTTGAGCTCTGCGCGTTTAGTTTTGAAAGCTTCTAGTAGTTCAGCGTGAAGCGGAGCTCCTCTGGCTCGCTGCGCGCGTCTTCTTGCCATAAAGCACTCCGTCCGTAACTGGTGTAACGAGGCACTCCACCAATACACCGGAGGCTTACGCTTGGCCTTCTTTTTCCTTGGCATCGTTGCATCACACGCTGCTACTAGAAGCTTCGTTAAATCAGCCGCCATTATCTCAGCCTGCCCAACTGGAATTTGCAGGGAGTCTATTTGGAGCGACAGCATATTGTGGTCCAGTTTTCTGACATCCCATTCTGGACGAGGTGCGCCTTTCCGCTGCTGGTGTGTAGTGCCCATTTATCGGATACTGAACGTGATCAGCGCATGGTCACTTAGCGATATCTCGTCACGTACAATCCAGTTTGAGTTCGCCACTAGCCCTCTGCTGACAAAGGTGACGTCGATGTAGGATGTGCCCCTGTCGTTGTTGAACGTCGGCTTGCGTCCGTCATTAAGCAGCACCAGATCAAGCATCATCATTGCGTCGACTACTGCACGCCCTCTGGCGTTGGAAATTCGGCAACCCCATTCGGTTGCCCAGGCGTTAAAGTCACCAGCTATGACTGTCGGCCTGCGCCCTCTGGCATGATTCACGAGCACCTCGAGCATCCCTTCAAACTGGTCCGGGCTGTCACTAGGAGGAGCATAACAGCTGTACATATGCACTCCCTTGACCCTCGCATATGCAATGCCACGCATTGGCGAGGTTGCCCGTTCCTGAATGTAGAGAGGGCTGCAAAACTCGATGGCCGCCTTGCCCGACTCGTCCAGGATCAGCGCCGCGTTTCCACCGCCCGAAAGGTATGGTTCGCTTAGGAGCATCACGTTTACGTTGCGATCCACCGCTGTCTGTCGCAGCAGGCTTTGAGCAGCGGCGCAGTGGTTCACGTTTATCTGTATTATCTTAATTGGATCCATTATGTTGGCCATTGACTCCCTTAACGCATGCCTTGTAGGTCGGACACGAATAGCCACCTGTCATGTGGTTTTGGTCTACATCGCTGCTACAGATAAGGCATTTCGGCGGTGCATTGCATCCCTTTGCCTTGTGTCCTTTTTCGCCGCACCTCAAGCAGCAGTCTGAGCGATCAGGCGCTTTGCAGCTGGCGGCACGGTGTCCGTAGCCCAGGCACCTGTAGCACTTCGTAGGCCGGACGTCTTGGATGATACGGCACCGTAACCATCCAACGGTCACTGCTCCCCTTTTGATGACCGCAATGGCATCGTTCGCGCTCATCAGCAAGGAAGCTACCTGAGTTCCGTCTCGCATCCTGCGTAGTCCTTTCACATCCTCAGGCTGGAGGAGGATGCCCGGGAATTGAGAGACGAGGGAACTGTGCAGATCCTCTGCTGAAGTAGCCTCATCCAGACCGCTGCAGATTAGCGCTGTTCTCTGCGCCCCCGTGCGTACCGAAGCCAGGTCCTTGAGCGTCGCTTCAAGCTCTCCTCTGAATTTGGGAACGTTAGTTGATGCATTCCCCTTTATTTCCAGAAGCAGTTCTCCCTGTTGCGTCCTCCTTATTTTGCGAACGTGCTTGCCGAATTCGCTGAGGCTCGGGTCCGTTTTCATCTTGCGCAGCATGTCTGCATAAGTAACCTCGCCCGTTTTTTTGAGAATAAACGCCTCCGGTTTTTTGCGCAGGCGCTTAGGCTTCGCAATGGCCCATTCACCGGCATTGGTATCCACTTTGGTGACGGACGCGTAGCTGACAGGCTTGGACTCCTTCGCTGTGTTTAATGCACCGGTTGAAGTGGCGACAGGAATTGAGTTGCCCGCTTTAGGCACCTGCGCTCTAGATTTTGTCTGTTTGGTTGTTTCCAACTGACTGCGTTTATGTTTTTGTGCCTCCGTCTGTGTGGCAGTACTTTTTGGAGGGGGCTTATGATCGGTGGCCTCCTGTAGTTCTATCGATCTGTTGCTGAGAGCAGATAGATCCATTACCGTGCCCTTGGTCTCCTTGGTTACATGCCACATCTGGTGTTCCCCAGGGAAGCCATTTTTTAGGTCCCCTGCTTTTTACACTTTTCATCAATGACCTTCCAACAGTCATACTTAACTCCCGTACTCTCATGCATGCTGACGATGTCAAGCTCTGTTTTCAATATAGAGACGACTACTGTCATTTGCGCCTTCAATCTGACTTAAATTGTTTCTATTCTTGGTGTCGTGCAAATCTCCTTAATCTGAACAGCTCCAAATGCAAACTGATGACATTCTTACGCGCCTGTCCAAAGTACGTATCTTACTCTCTTTGTGGTTGTACCTTGGAAAGAATTTCCCTGGTTGGTGATCTAGGTGTCCGTTTGGACCGCAAACTCAAGTTTTACCAACATATATCATCAATGGTTAATAAAGCTATGGGTGTGCTCGGCTTTATTAAGAGACGGTCAAAGAAGTTTGACGATCCTTACCTAACTAAGACTCTTTTCACCTCGCTTGTTCGTCCAATTCTAGAGTATGGATCATGTGTCTGGAGTCCTTAGTATACAGTTCACAAGGATCGCATTGAATCCGTACAGAAAAACTTTTTAATTTTTGCCTTGCGAGGCCTTCCTATCCTAGTAGACTTTCGTTACTAAATCTGCCTTCCCTAGCCAATCGTAGAACTATGCTTGGTGTTGTATTTATTAATAACCTTATACAAGGGGACTTAGATAGTAACGACTTGCTAAGTCGACTACACTTCTCTGTCCCTGGTAGAATCACCCGTAATTATCTTCCTCTAAAACTTTCCAATTGTAGCTCGAATTATGCCCTGCATGAGCCTTTCAGAGTATTATGATCGGACTATAATAAACTATATTATATTGTTGCTAACAACAACAATAATTCCATATCTTGCTTAAAAGTACAAATCCTTAACCACCTTTCTAGTAACAGTAGGACTTTTTAATTAACTGCATGTTTGAACATTCGAATCGCTATTTTGATTAGGCTTTGCTTACTAACACTAACTCTCCTGATCTGATTGGGTTTTTCTGGGTTTTCCCCAATCCGCTGCAACATTGCAAAAAATTATCGAATATATTTTCCTCCGTCTGAGAAAATATATCCTTATAATAAATAATTATTTATTTATTTTTCACAATATAATTTATTATTTGTAAATAAATTATATTGCGTCTTTTCTTAGAATTTCACGCGGAGTATAATAATTGTCTCGATAATTATTATTACTCAATAAAATATATCGATATTTATAAAATAATATTTATATATTATTTTTTTTGCAACGTTTTTCCAAAAAGTGTTGCCTTGTAATCTACCAACATATTCCACGCTCAACCAGATTCGATAAAATTTCCGATTGAGTTGATTAATATTCTTGTTTATTGTTAAAACAAGAAAATTCTGTACGTCCAATTTTCTACGCTCTTCTCTTTCAAGTTTCTGCTTCCGTCAACAGCATCAATTGCATTTTCTCGCTTTTTGAAAGCCTGTGATGCCAATTGACAGTGCAGACACCAAGAAACACCTTGTTGCACCCACGACTAAGCACAGACGCTCCAGCTCTCTTCCAAGTTCCCTTCTTGGTAGAACACCTTCTCCCGCCACATTGCGGAAAGTAACTCCGGCCACATCTAAAGTTAGTCAGGTGCCAACAATTTCGGTGCACACTCCTCCAGTTACTCGTTCAGTTGGTCATCAGATCTCACTGGCAATAAAAATGGCACTCCAAGAGTTCATTAACGCTTCTGATAAGCTCACGCAGTTCGAAGCTAGGATTCAAAATTCTCCTACAGCCTCACTTCACACTCATAGAGTGCGTCTTGAGCAGCTTCGCTCCATATGGACTGCCGTAGAACTGAAATATGAACTCTGTTCCAACGCATTGTCTCAAACGGAGACGAATGCTGCGGACAAGATCGCCATGCAAGCCCGGTATGACCACTGCTACTCCATATACGAGGAAACTGCCTCTCAATTAAATGAGAGTATAGTAGAGACTGCAACGGCTCCCACTCCAGCACATGCAGCAGCACAAGTAGCCTTCCACCCACGAAACTACCGGTCACCACCTTTCGATGCTGAAGTTTTCAGCGGTGATTACCTAAAATGGCCAACTTTCCGTGATCTCTTCACAGCGGTCTACATTTCCGATCCCGGCCTAAGTCAGATCGAGAAATTATTCCATCTAAATGCGAAGACCAGCGGAGAAGCGAAGGCAATCGTATCCAAATCCCCTCTCACGAATGAGGGTTTCTCATCTGCTTGGAAGAACTTGACGGACACGTTCGAAAATAAGAGGCTGTTAGTCAACAGCCAACTTAAAATCCTTTTCAACCTTCCGTCAGTTCCTCACGAGTCTGGAGCTGCCGTCCAAGTCCTTCAAAGCACTATTCAAAGTTGCTTAACGGCTCTAGACCACTCCAAAATCAGCACAGAGAATTGGGATTGCCTTCTTGTCTTCCTATGCTCGTCTAAACTCCCAAGGCTGACGTTGTCACTTTGGGAGCAGTCAGTACAAAACAAGGCTGAAATTCCGTCGTCAGATTTCCTTTCAGACCCGCTATCGCACATTGGAAGCGATAGAGGACGTACAACCTAGTACAAGCGCACAGACAAATCCCAAACCTGCTCGAAAAGAGCCTCCTACGAGGAAGGTCGACATTTTGAGACAAAGGTTGTAGGCAAACCACAAACTTGCAAACTTTGCTCAAAGGAGAACCATCCTATACGTCTGTGTCCGCGCTTTCTCCAAATGGCTGTTGATGAAAGGTCCAATTTCATCAAACAGCAGAATTTGTGTCTGAACTGCTTTGCAAGAGGACATATCCTTAAAGACTGCACGAGTCAACATAATTGTTTCACGTGCAAGGGTCGCCACAATACACTCCTGCATCGTGGCACCCCTCCTACTGCGCCCTCTTCAGCAGATTCTGCACCAACTCCCAATTCTAATATACAGTCCACTTCTCCAACGACTAATATTCAGAATTACTTCACGGCGAACACACAAGGTGTTCTTCTCGGCACTGCTCTTATAAATGTTTGCCATTTGGGCATGACTTATAAGGCACGTGCACTGATCGATCCAGGATCAGAGGCTACGTTCATCTCCGAACGGATGTTTAACATCATAAAGCCCTCCTACCAAGCCGTGAAAGTTCAAGTAGCTGGCTTAAATCAAGCCATCTCAGCCAATCCACAAAAGTTGTGTCACTTCCAGATTGGCTCCCCGATTACTCCCAGGTTACAGCTAGAAACTGCAGCCTTTGTTCTTCCCCAATTGGCAGGTAACCTTCCATCCTACACAATTTCCAAGGATCTTCTGAAGGACTTGCCAAACTTCCAACTCGCTGATCCGCATTTCCACCAGAGCTCTCATATAGACGTGCTCTTAGGAGCCGACTTACTTCCATCTATTATAAAGAGTGGCTCTGTGTCCAAAATCTGTGGAACACTGCTCGGTCAAGAGACCATATTCGGCTGGGTTCTCACAGGACCAGTAGCCAAACCAAATCTTTCGACCGTTTCATCCTTCACCACAAGGATCAAGATCAGCAAAGAGCAAAGGCTTGATGATCTTTTCACCTAGTTTTGGGTTGTGGAAGATCTACCAGCCAAGCTGGTAAAAGTTTCTGATTCAGCGTGTGAAAACAACTTTCTCCGCACCACTTCTAGAACTAAAGGCGGTAGATATGTCGTTACTCTCCCATTCAAAAATCCTGAAACTTTTGAATTAGGACATGCAAGGTCCATCGTACTCGCTCAGTTTCTCCAGAACGAATGTCGTTTAAAGAGAAACTTTCCTTTAAAAAAGCATCCATTATTCAGGAGTATTTCGATTTAGGCCATATGAGGCCGGTCTCTCCAAGTAACGACTGCAACAATTTTTATCTCCCTCATCATGCTGTTTTCAAACCTGAGAGTACCACTACAAAGGTTCGCGTTGTTTTCAACGCCTCCAGTCCGTCCTCCAATGGGAAAAGCTTGAACGATATCCTACATTCAGGACCCGTTCTGAATATGCAGATCTTGATATGGCGTTTCTTCCGATTTGTCTTCAATGCCGACATCACAAAGATGTACCAGCAGATACTCGTTCACACGAGTCACACGCCATTTCAACGAATCCTCTTCAGGAACCCAAATGGCGAAGTTTGTTTGTTGTACCCACGACTAAGCACAGACGCTCCAGCTCTCTTCCAAGTTCCCTTCTTGGTACAACACCTTCTCCCGCCACATTGCGGAAAGTTTTAACTCCGGCCACATCTAAGGTTAGTCAGGTGCCAACAATTTCGATGCACACTCCTCCAGTTACTCGTTCAGTTGGTCATCAGATCTCACTGGCAATAAAAATGGCACTCCAAGAGTTCATTAACGCTTCTGATAAGCTCACGCAGTTCGAAGCTAGGATTCAAAATTCTCCTACAGCCTCACTTCACACTCACAGAGTGCGTCTTGAGCACCTTCGCTCCATATTGACTGCCGTAGAACTCAAATATGAACTCTGTTCCAACGCATTGTCTCAAACGGAGACGAATGCTGCGGACAAGATCGCCATGCAAGCCCGGTATGACCACTGATACTCCATATACGAGGATCTCTTCACAGCGGTCTACATTTCCGATCCCGGCCTAAGTCAGATCGAGAAATTATTCCATCTAAATGCGAAGACCAGCGGAGAAGCGAAGGCAATCGTATCCAAATCCCCTCTCACGAATGAGGGTTTCTCATCTGCTTGGAAGAACTTGACGGACACGTTCGAAAATAAGAGGCTGTTAGTCAACAGCCAACTTAAAATCCTTTTCAACCTTCCGTCAGTTCCTCACGAGTCTGGAGCTGCCGTCCAAGTCCTTCAAAGCACTATTCAAAGTTGCTTAACGGCTCTAGACCACTCCAAAATCAGCACAGAGAATTGGGATTGCCTTCTTGTCTTCCTATGCTCGTCTAAACTCCCAAGGCTGACGTTGTCACTTTGGGAGCAGTCAGTACAAAACAAGGCTGAAATTCCGTCGTCAGATTTCCTTTCAGACCCGCTATCGCACATTGGAAGCGATAGAGGACGTACAACCTAGTACAAGCGCACAGACAAATCCCAAACCTGCTCGAAAAGAGCCTCCTACGAGGAAGGTCGACTTTTTGAGACAAAGGTTGTAGGCAAACCACAAACTTGCAAACTTTGCTCAAAGGAGAACCATCCTATACGTCTGTGTCCGCGCTTTCTCCAAATGGCTGTTGATGAAAGGTCCAATTTCATCAAACAGCAGAATTTGTGTCTGAACTGCTTTGCAAGAGGACATATCCTTAAAGACTGCACGAGTCAACATAACTGTTTCACGTGCAAGGGTCGCCACAATACACTCCTGCATCGTGGCACCCCTCCTACTGCGCCCTCTTCAGCAGATTCTGCACCAACTCCCAATTCTAATATACAGTCCACTTCTCCAACGACTAATATTCAGAATTACTTCACGGCGAACACACAAGGTGTTCTTCTCGGCACTGCTCTTATAAATGTTTGCCATTTGGGCATGACTCATAAGGCACGTGCACTGATCGATCCAGGATCAGAGGCTATGTTCATTTCCGAACGGATGTTTAACGTCATACAGCCGTCCTACCAAACCGTACAACTTGCTGGCTTACCACAAAAGTTGTGCCATTTCCAGATTGGCTCCCCGATCACTCCCAATTACAGCTAGAGAAACTACCGACTTTGTTCTTCCCCAATTGGCAGGTAACCTTCCATCCTATTCAATTTCCAAGGATCTTCTGAAGGACCTGCCAAACCTTCAACTCGCTGATCCGCATTTCCACCAGAGATCTCAGATAGACGTGCTTCTAGGAGCCGATATTCTCCCATCCATCATGAAGAGTGGCTCTGTATCCAAAATTTGTGGAACTTTGCTCGGTCAAGAGACCATATTCGGCTGGGTCCTCACTGGACCAGTATCCAAGTCGAATCTTACGACCATTTCCTCCTTTACAACGAGGATCAAGATCAGCACAGAACAAAGGCTTGATGATCTTCTCACCAAATTTCCGGTTGTGGAAGATCTACCAGCCAAACTGGTAAAAGTTTGTGAATCAGAGTGTGAAAACAACTTTCTTTCCACTACTTCCAAAGAGGGCAGTTATGTCGTTACTCTCCCATTAAAAAATCCTGAAACCTTTGAATTAGGACATTCAAGGTCCATCGTACTCGCTCAGTTTCTCCAGAACGAATGTCGTTTAAAGAGGAACTTTCCTTTAAAAGAGCAGTACGACTCCATTATTCAGGAGTATTTAGATTTAGGCCATATGAGGCCAGTCTCTCCAAGTAACGACTACAACATTTTTTATCTCCCTCATCATGCTGTGTTCAAACCTGAGAGCACCACTACGAAAGTTTGCGTTGTTTTCAACGCCCCCAGTCCGTCCTCCAATGGGAACAACTTAAACTCCGATCTGACCGATTTCCTCAAACTAGAGGAAACGAGCCTAGCAAAGACTCTAGGTATACGCTTGCAAGCGAATACGGACAAGTTTCTCTTTGCAGCCTCCAAAGTTATATATATATAAGTTATATATATATATCCAATTTATATATATTATATTTACATATATATACACATATAAAATATGTATTTTGTATCCACCTTGTAATTTTCATGTCGCAGTGGCTGCACTTGTCGCACATGCGGCGAGGGCCACCACACGCTTCTCCACCTTCCACTCACATCTCAACCCGAGAAGCAGACTGCTTCGCCATCCGTTCCGCCTCTTCCACCTTCGAAGTCCCTGGCGACATCCCCTTCTGTGGCGATCACCATGATGCCGACCGCCATAGTAAACCTGGACATGGACGGCAAAATTTTCGAGGTGCGTGTGCTGTTGGACGCGTGCAGTCTACACAGCTGCATGCCCACCTCATTGGCACAGGCCTTTGGCCTTTCCGCCGAAAATGGGTTTTGCCGCGCCTTGTTTAGGTCAAGGGCGTCGCCAGAGTTCTCCATCACAGTGACTCTGAAGATGGAAGAATTGCAGATCAGGACTCCGGCACAAAAGGTAAATAAGGAACTCCAATCCAGCTATCCAGGTATTACGCTAGCGGACTCTCGATGCCATGTGCCAAGCAGAGTCTCCATTGTTCTGGGGGCCGACGTCTATGGAGACGTACTCCTTCCAGGGCTGGTTCCATCCCACGGTGGACTACCGTTGGCCCAGAACACTCTGTTCGGCTGGGTACTTTCCGGTGTCTTCAAGACATAGTCCGCCAGCGCCCCTCCAGCGGCATTCAAAAGATCCCTTCTCCATCCTCATATTTGCAATAGTATTGCAAGGGGGGCGGGATGTTTACGCCGAAACTCGCCGCCGAAAAGTAGGCAGCTTAACGGCGTAAACAGTGCGAGAGTTACCGAGGGCTCTCGCGCTCTTTTATCCAACATATATATGTTAAGTTAGTTTTAAGCCTTTCTTTACATGTACAGAGTAGTTGAAATAAAAAGTTAAGTGAACGCCACGCGCCCCGAGTTGTTCTTTTTCCCGAATTGTTTTCGCGTCGGATTTCAGTGTTTTTCCCATTTCACTCCCAACTGTACGATCCCCTTAAGAAAGAAGAAATCATTGCCGCCACCACAGTCACTATCATTTCATGATATGTTTTGTACTTGTTTACGGCCATCATCAGCTGGAATTTTAACTCTTTGAAGTGCAAAGTTATGTCATTTTATTGCTTCTTTTGTGGAGATCTGATAATATAACTAACAGGTCTAATGTTAAATACCATCTTTCTGTATTTCCTCTTAAGTTACTCGTAATTATAGCTTGAAAAACCCTTTCCGAGTTCTCTGTGCTGACTACTACCCTGTCAAACTGTCTGTCCTTAATCACTTAACACTTTATTCTAACAGCTAACACTAATCTTCCGATCTTAAATTAAGTTAGTTATTAGAAAGAAAATCTTGAAGTATAGTGTAATTAGTTTAGGGCGGAGCGGGAGCGTAATGGAGCCAGTTTATGAATGGCCTGTCTGTACAGTCTCCCTTCGCTGGTCCTAAGATCGACGACCCTGACCATGCCGTCCTGCCCTGCGTGAGTTGCCACGATCCTGCCGAGGAGCCACTGTTGCGGAGGAAGATTGTCTTCGGCGACGACGACGTGTGCCCTCTTTGACGTTGGGCTGCTGCTGCCACTTGCCCTGGATTTGAAGCCCCAGGACATATTCGCGGGACCATCGCTGCCAGAACATTTGCCTGACTGACGAGACAAGTCGCCATCGCCGCAAGCAATTGAGACCCGTCTGGTCCGGGATACGGATTGCTGGTGGGGCGAGTAGCGACCCGCCTGTCAGCAGGTGCCCTGGGGTTAGGGCCTCTCCGTCGCTGGGGTCCTGGCTGATTGGTCCGAGTGGCCTCGAGTTCAGCACCGCCTCGACGCCGACGAGGACCGTTTGCAGCTCCTCCGCTGTTAGCTGCGCGCTGCCCACCGCTCGTAGGAGTAGGTGCTTTGCAGTTTTCACACCTGCCTCCCAGAGCCCTCCCATGTGTGGTGCTCGTGGCGGTGTGAACGCAAATTCGCATCCGCTTTTTGATGCGAATTCGCGAATTGCGTCCTTTTGCTCCTCGATCTTCCGTCGCAGATCGTCGAAGTGGCGACTCGCTCCGACGAAGTTCGTCGCGTTGTCGCAGTGCACGATCTTCGGACATCCTCGGCGACCAACAAACCTTTGAAAGCATAATAAAAAGGAGTCAGTGGATAGATCGGAAACAACTTCTAAATGAACTGCCTTGGACGCAAAACACACGAACAGCGCTATGTAGGACTTATAAGGGGGCCTACCACGGATTTTAAGTGTCGTGTACACTGGACCACAAAAGTCAACGCCACAAATGTCAAAGGGGCGGAGAGCACGGAGTCGGCTGCGGGTAAATTCCCCATTATTTGAGACAGAAGTCGCGGTTTGCATTTGAAACATCTAATGCACGAACGAACTGTCTGACTGCAGACCTCCTGAGCGTTAACTATCCAAATACGCTCCCGAAGGATACTCACAAGTGCTCGTGGGCCAACATGAAAATTGGTTTGATGCAAATGTCGGACATAGCTCTGTACAAATTGAGAGCGTTTAGTCAACAACAATGGAAACTTGGCATCATACGATATAGGAACATTTGCTAGTCGCCCCCCAACTCTCAACAACGAGAACTTACACCAAGTTCCCTTGTCTTCGTGAATAAATGGATTTATTCGCTGAAGACAAGGGCCAAGCTTGGATCCCTTGCGAACTCTTTTAATGTCATCATCAAATTCGTGACATTGAACAACTTCTATAATTTTTAAAAAGCCAATTTTCAAATTGGGCATTCCTATTTTTGCATTTAGCTATGAAGCGGAACATATAAACAAATACCCTTAGCAGTTTGAGGTGTGACGAGAATCCCTCGATGATGTCCACTAGATCCGATTTACTTACGGCAGCGGCCAGTCCAACTGCTGTTTTTCTTTTCTCCAGCTCCATCATCTCCCTTGACAGCTCTAGGTGCGGATTAACGGGCCAATCTTCAGCTTCGTTCTTTAAAAACGAAGGTCCACCAAACCAGATTGACTCCTTCAAGTCGTCAATGTCACAACCTCTTGATACTAAATCTGCTGGGTTTTGTTTTGTTGGTACATGCCGCCATGTAGCTTCTTTGGACCACTCCTGAATCTCAGCCACTCTGTTCGAAACGAACGTCGCCAACGAGGAAGGATGAGATCGGATCCAGTGAAGAGTAACTTCTGAATCCGACCAGTAGACGATTCGTTCGATATTTATTTTCAATAAGGGCTTGATTCTGTGGCAAAGATCTGCTAGAAGATGAGCGGCACATAACTCAAGTCTAGGAAGTGTTTTCGTCTTGAGCGGCGCTACTTTTGACTTTGAAGTCAACAACGAAACCTTGTAACCTTCAACAGTTTTGCTACGAATATAGACGCAAGCACCGTAGGCTCTCATAGATGCGTCGGCGAAACCATGTAATTGTGTTGGTGACATCGGATTAGTGAACACATATCGAGGTATGGAGATTTCTTCCACTCTCGACAATGTTTCCTTCAATTTATTCCATGCTGTTTCCAACTGCTGTGGAATAGACTCATCCCAGTCCAACTTATTAAGCCACAACTCCTGCAATAGGATCTTGCCTCGAATGACAATTGGACTTAATAAGCCGAGGGGGTCAAACAGCTTCGATGTCACCGACAATATGTTCCTTTTTGTCGCTCGGAGAACCATGACAGAGGTGTCAATTTTGAATTTTAAGGCATCTTCACTAGGAGTCCATGATATACCTAGAGCCTTAGTTGAATCTGAATCCGAGATTGTTATCGGTTTAACTGTGCTCTCAGATGCAATGACCTCAGGTGAGTTTGAAAACCACTTGCTCAATTCAAAACCTGCTGTTTGAAGAACCTGAGTAACTTCAGACTTAATTGTCTTAAGTTCTTCTATGCATGCAGCACCAGTTAACATGTCATTGACATAAAAGTCCGACCGAATAACTTCCGAAGCTCTAGGGAGTGATCCTTTTACGGCTTCACTCAACCTCTTTAAACACCTAATGGCCAGAAAAGGGGCTGGACCAGTACCATAAGTAACGGTGTTGAGCTTATATAATCTCAAGGATTCAGATGGATCTCGTCTCCACACTATCAATTGGAATGGCCTATCAGCTTCATTTACCATTACTTGGCGGTACATCTTCTTGACATCAGCTGTCAAAGCGAAACGATGTAACCTGAAGCGAAGAAGAGTTGAATACAAGTCTTCTTGAATTGTAGGCCCCACCATCAGAATGTCGTTAAGAGACACGTGTGTGGACGTCTTACAGGATGCGTCAAACACCACACGGAGTTTTGTTGATGTACTCTCAGGTCTCAGAACGCACTGATGGGGAATTACATAGTGCGGAGTAGACGTAACATCTATGTCAGATAGTGACATATGACCTAAGGCGAGGTACTCTTCCATAAAGTCGAGATACATTTTCTTCAAGCCTTGGTCACGAGTTAGTCTTTTTTCAAGCGACAAGAAACGCCGTTTTGCAACCTCGAACGAGTTGCCTAAAACGTTTGGGTCTGATTTAAACGGCAGTCTAACTTCAAAGCGACCCAAAGGCAAAATCTGAGTAGTCTTCCTGTAGTGGTCTTCACAGAGCTGTTGCTCTGGCGACCATATTTTACTAGTAGATGGCAATTCCTCTAGTGACCAAAACTTCTGCAGCGTGTTATCTATCGAGACAAGCAATTCTTCTTGGCAACTTAACGTTGACGCAGTGCCTTGGGGAGCTGGACTTTTTGGAGCATATTTTCCAGCTACAACCCAGCCAAGAAGGGTTTTTTGCAAAATCGGATACTCCGGACCTTGTTTTATCTGACCGACGGACAACAACTCGAAAAATGACTCTGCACCAATTAGCATATCTATCCGTTGAGGTTTGTAAAAATATGGGTCTGCTAATGGTATGTTCTTGGGGATTTTGCAGTCGCTGACGTTGACTGACTGGTCTGGGTGATACCCAGAAATTGATTTTAATACCCAAAAATCAAACGCGAACTCACTACCAGTTATTCCCGACTTCACCACCGTATGTATTTTATTCTTGACTTGAGAATTGGCTGCACCAATACCAAGCAAGTTAATACATGACTCTTCTTTGCGGATCTGTAAGCGTTGAGCTAAATCTTCAGTTATGAAGTTAGTTTGTGACCCAGAGTCAAGAAGTGCTCGGGCCAAAATGTGATTTCCACTTCTAGTTCGGACGCTTACGATCGACGTTGCAAGAATTACCCTTTCCAACGCTGACGCATGCATAGAATGCGTAGTGGAAGGGTGACCTTGGCTTGGAGGAGGAGAAATATTCTCTGAAGGTGGTGGTAGCGCTAAGCTATTTTCAGTCACTGTGTATCTATGCAATAATTGATGATGCGAGCGACCACAAACTCGAAATTTTTTAGCTTTGCATTTTACAACAGTGTGACCCTTTTTGAGACAATTTATGCATAACGATGCGGACTTTGTAAACTCAAATGTCTGCATGACGGAGAGACGAGCGAACGGACTACAAATTTCGATTAAATGGTCATTTGAATTGCAGTAACTGCAGGTCTGATTGGTGCTAGTTGAAGAGCAGGCAAATGAACTTTGATTATGCTGCCTGTTTGGAACTACTTTTTTCGATTTTGGCTTTGTCGATTCTTCAGCAGTTAGATGCTGATATCGACGGTTCAATACCCTTTCAAAACCGGACCACAAAGGTAATTTGTCATAATCTAGCCGCTCTTCCCATTTTTGTTTGGTCACATTATCTACTCTATTTAATACCAAATGAATCAGCATTGCATTCGCTATTTTAGTGTCATCGCCAATCGATAACAATGAACCATATATAGATGACACAGTATCGATAAGGCTTATAAGAGAGGATGCAGATTGCTGATTGATTTTAGGAAGACTAAACAATGATGATATATTGTTCATAAAGATAAGGCATTCGTTATCGTAGACTCTCCTTAGGCTTTCTATAGCCTTTTCATAGTTTGCTCTCGGTGACTTGGAATGCCTTAATCGTTCCCAAGGCGTTACCAGAGAGACAGGAGATCAGATGGTTAAACTTTTCGATAGCCGGAATGCTCTTATCATTATGGACAAGAGTCTCGAATAATCCCATAAAATTTTTGCCGCTAAATTTAGGTAATGCCAAATTAGGGAGTCGAGCTCGAGTTGGCGCCATCGTAGCCGAAACTTTTTCTTTTGTTTCGCTAGCTGACTTCACGGTTGAAAGAAGCGACATAATTTTCGCTTTAGTTGTGATTGACAATTCCTCCAACTCGGCTCCACACTCATCATTTTCATCAAGGCTTTCAATATGTTCTTGAAGTCCGGTTGCCTTGACAATAGCTTCGGACAAAAGTTGAAGCCTGCACTCAAGCTTGGAGGAGTCTAGTGGTATAGTACCAGTTTCTAGACGCTGTTCTACCCGGCGAATGCTCTTTACATATACTCGTAGCCTTTTTCTAAGGTCGTCAATAGACGTCCGACTCACTTTTGGCTTTTCTTGTTCCATTTTAATGAACGAAAACGAGAGAGTATATGTTTTTATTTTATAATACAATAAATGACGAAAACAAATATACTTGAATAATTTTCGAAGCACTGGTTATCGAAAAATAATTCGTTGCAAGTGATACCGAAAAAGAGTTATACCCGACCAAAAGTAGAGTATGCGTATCACTTGCCGTTTGAGTTCAACCGCGCAAACAAAATTGACAACAACAATGCTAGTGAGCGGGTGACGTGCAAAAGCGAAAACGAAAAAAATCACCGCTGTAGCTTGCTGTGTAAATGTGCGTATGTATGTATGCAGCTAGAAGTGCAGCTGGCGGACGAACGAATGGGAGAGCAAGAAACGAAAAATTCGCCGCTGCAGCTGATATACACGTAGGTGTATGTACATACAATTGCTTGAACTCAGCAAATTGTTATTTGCAATCGAATTATGGACGAAAGTTTGTGAGAGGGGACGACAGTGGAACATAAACAACAACAAACAGTTGCATCCAATAGCAGTTCAAACTATATAAGAATTTAACTAAGATGCCTGTCTGTATGTATGTATATACGCATATGTTGGATATGTGGCGTATATATATGCATGCAAATAAGCTCAACTATTATTATCGTGTACGTATGTGCCAAGAATTGAAAGCGAAATGCCAAAAACCAATTTAAGACGCTTTCAATTTTTCGCACAAATACCTGTGGCTCTGGAACGGATTGACCGGCTGCTACTTTCCTGGCGCTTGCAGCAATTGCAGGGTATCCTTCGAAGAAATTAGCAGGAACACAATTATAGCACTTAACGCGACCGACGCGAATAATTTGTTTCCACCCACGAACCGAAGGCAATTATTTATTGGCTTATAAAGCACTTTAGGTGTCACTGTCACTTTAAAAAAATTCACAATGCCTTTTCACTTTACAGTCCACCCGGGGGCGCCATGAAAAATTATATGAGTTTATTTAATTGTTTTTACCGAGAACTTTGGTGGCTGTAATTTGCGAAGACGACAACAAGAGACGTTCGTTCGTTACAATGTATATTTTGCGAGTACTTCATTGCTTAGCCTAGCTTAACTACGGCGGCGAAACGGGCCGAATTCAAAACAAGACAAAAGAGAGAACTTTATTACGCTCCCGCTCCGCCCTAAACTAATTACACTATACTTCAAGTTTTTCTGTCTAATAACTAACTTAATTTAACAGGTTTTACTGGGTTTTCTTTTGCAGCACATGTTGGATCGGGAGATTCTTGTTTTTTCTCAGTCTAAATTGAAAACAATATATTTACACCCTTGCAAAGAGTATATTAATTTTGTCCAGGAGTTTGCAATGCACCTTAGAAAAGATCTCCGACCCCAAGAACTATATTTAATCTGAATCAGCATAACCTAATGGGTTTTACTAGATTTTTCCGAATCTTTTGCAGCACATGTTGGATCGGGAGAATCTTGTTTTTCCCAGTCTAAATTGAAAACAATATATTTACACCCTTGCAAAGAGTATATTAATTTTGGCCAGGAGTTTGCAATGCACCTTAGGAAAGATCTCCGACTCCAAGAACTATATTTAATCTGAATGAACATACCATAAACAGAGTAATGGAACTGGACCTGTCCGTCTGTCCGTTTGTCAGTATATCCATGTAAAAAATCCGTCTTATTGCTTCAGGCCATTTTGGCTAGCTCCTTGAGACACCGCAATATACACAAATGTTGACTCTAGCTCTTATAGTTTCTGAGATCGTGGTGTTCATACAGACACACAGAAGCACAGACAGACATGGCTCAAGCGACTCAGCTGTTCATACTGATTCAGAATATAGTTTATGGGGTCTGCCTGTTACGCACATTTCCGTTCCGTGTCCAAATTTTAATAACCTTAAATTAATTTAATTAATTTTAAATTTAATTTGTACTGATCACTTTGTAAAGGTTTATTTTAATTTTATTTTAAGTTTGTTTTACTGGCGCGTCTTCAGTATCTTATTGTTTTTGTTTCGAGTTTACACGTTATTTTCTCTATTTCGTTCCCTGAGTAAGATACGCCTTTATTTGTCTACAGTCTCGAAGTTCTTTTTGCTGGGAATCAGCTGTGTTGCAATAGATTGCTTTGCTTTCTTTCTATGTAACTGTTCTTTTGTAGGTGATTGTCGTAGAAAAGTTTAAATTAAACTATACTCAAGATATATATATATTTTTTTTCAAACTTATTTCGGTTTTTATTGAATCTTCTCTTATTTTGAGACTAACAATAATTATTAAAATCTTATTATATAACTTAGATTAATAAAAATTTCAGATAATTGTATTTGTTAGACACAGGCCTAGGATTTATTTGCTGGGCTGGAGAATCTTTGCGCTTCAGTCGGCTATGACCGCCTTAGTGTGGCCATATTCTTGGCAGTTAGTGTACTGTACTCGGCGATTGCGCTTGTTTGGCTCTTCTACTGCGGAAATGCCGATGTTGTAGGAACTGTAACTTAAAGATTGGGTGTACTTCATTTTTTTTTTAGTGTCGGCTCTCTGGCTCCAACTCGATTTCGAACATTGGTTGTGGTTCCTTATTTTTGTAAAGTATGTTCATGATCATTTTTTGCTTTAAATTTCTTTTCCCTGAGCGCTTCTACATTTTCAGTGGTCGAAACAGTTGCCTCAATCCCTTTGAGAACAACCTGTAGGCCTCTTGTACACTTCTTCTCCATTATTCCTGACAGCGTCGTCGTTAGGAATATTCGTAGTTTGCGCAGCGTTTAAAATCGCGTCCAGTTTGAGCGGGGATTTTCTGTCTCTCTCTCTACAGGAAAGTGTATGTTTTTTTTTTTTTTTATTTAGTCGCTTACGGTAGGAAAATTAAAATCTTCTAAAGATACCACCTACCGTCCGTAGGTGGCATGCACGATTCATAACTCTCCAAGTAGAGTTATGCCTACGTACTAAAACAAAAACCTCCGTGTGCTCTTCAGTCCTACGCACGCTCACCGGTACTGCCAGTCAAGGTAAGACTTCAGTGAGCAGGATTTGGAGCCTATTCGCACTCCCTTCCTTGGGTACTGGCCATGAGGCGCTCATCTTTCCCCCCTTTAGTCGCCTTTTACGACAAGCCGGGTACGCTGTGGTAGTATTCTTCCCTCGCCACCACACAGGGAAACGCTATAAGTTCAGCCTCCAGCTCTGTTGGCCATCTCGTCGGCTCGGACCCTTTTCATCATGTTAATGATAATGGTGTGCGCCTGCTCCCAAGTTTCTGCGTTTGCCATCATAGCCGCGAACAGACCTCTTGGACTGAGCGGATCCCCAGTCAGCGCTCTTAGTTCGTTTCTCTCTGTCGTGAACCTGGAACAATGCAATAGCACATGTTCCGCTGTTTCCATCGCGTCAGTGCAGAAAAGGCACAGGGCTGACTCTGCGTGCCGGAACCGGAACAGGAAAGCTCTGAAGCAGCCATGGTCCGTAAGGAACTGCGTCACATGGAAGTCAAGGACTTTATGCTGGCAGTCTGCCCATATAGCTAGCTCAGGAACCAGTTGGTAGGTCCATCTCCCACGTTGCGACCTTTGCCATCTGGCCTGCCACTCTCGCAGCAGCCACTCCTTAGCCTCTTGGCAAGAGACACCATGGTGTGATAGACCAAGTGCTTGATCTCTAGGTCAATCGGCGGCAAGCCAGCCAGGGCTGCATCCTCGGATATGGTTCTGAAGCCTCTGATGAGCCTTAGGGCCATAGTCCGTACCACTGATCGAGCTCCTTTCATGTACGACTATTTGTTGGTTGCACTGCTCCAGATTGGCGCGGCATAGAGAAGCGTTGCCTTTGCTACCGCCACTAGGAGTTTCCTCGCTGGCATCCTGGGGCCTCCCACGTTGGGCATAAGCCTTGCTAGAGCTGCCGACGTGATTGCCGCCTTTCTGCTAGCATAGGTTGCATGGTTCTTGAAGGAAAGCCTGCGGTCAATCAGGACTCCCAGGTACTTCAGGGCTTCTATAGAGGCCACCTGGGTCCCGTTGACAGTGACCTGCATGCACTCCACTGTTTTCCTGCTGCTTAGGAGGACGGCCTCCGTTTTATGCGCCGCGATCTTTAGCCCGACCTTCTCGAGCCAATTAGTGGCCGATGCGATTGTCGCATTGCATTTAGCCTGGAGTTAGCGTATGGGTTTTTGCGACTGCTGTAATTGCCACGTCGTCAGCAAAGCAATGTAGCTCAGCTCCAGCGGGCTTGCTGATGCTCAGTATTCCATTATACATGATGTTCCACAGGATCGGGCCGAGCACCGACCCTTGTGGGACACCAGACGAGACCATGTAATATTTCGGGCCAGCTGCCGTGTCGTAGAAGAGGACTCGATCCCTGAAGTAGCTGCCCACGGCAATCCTCAGGTACTTTGGTACGCCCATGCTGTCCATTGCGCCGAGTATTGCAGGCCATCTAGCTGAGTTGAAGGCGTTCTTCACATCCAGGGTGACAATTGCGCAGTATTCCTTCCTGCCGCCTAGCCATCTGTCGCCACTAAGAGCATTCCTCGCTAAATTTACCACAGAGGAGAGTGCGTCCAGGGTAATTCTCGCCTTACGGAAGCCGTATTGTTGGCTCCCCAGGCCATTGGGGCCCTCGGTTGTCGTCTCTAAGCGAGTGTAGAGGATGCGCTCAAACAGTTTGCCCACAATGTCCAGCAGACATAGGGGACGATAGCTGTCTGCACGGTCCGCTGGCCCTTTCCCTTTTGGCAGCAACACTAGCTTCTGCGTTTTCCACCGCTTAGGAAAAACTCCATCCAGGAGGCACTGCTGGAATACGTTTCTTAATATTTCGGGCCTGGCCAGGGCCGCAGCCTTGATGATTTGTCCGGGGATTCCGTCCATGCCTGGCGCCTTGTTGGGCTTGATGCGTTTAGCTGCCTCGATGACTTCACTTATAGTGACATCCGGAAAGGGAGAGACGGGAGTTTCCTCTGATGGCTGCCATAGAGTGGTTTGCGTAGGGAAGAGCTCCGACACAATGTTGAGCAGGGCTTCTGGTTCATCTGGAGCATATTCCCTCCTGCACAGCTTTTTGCTCACAAGCTTGTAGGCAAGGCTCCAAGGATCCTCGTCCACGCATTCCAGCAGATCCTTATAGGCTCGAGCTTTAGCAGCCGATATCCCGTGCCTGAGTTCTGCACGCTTAGACTTAAAGGCCGCAAGTAAGTCTGCGTGTTGAGGTGCTCCACTCGCACGTTGCGCTCGTCTCCTAGCCCTCAGGCAGTCCGTCCTTAGCTGTTGTAAGGAGGCACTCCACCAGTAGACTGCAAGCTTACATTTCCCATTCCTCTTTCTTGGCATCGATGCATCACACGTGCTATTAGCTTTGTCATGAGCTCCGCCGCCATTTCCTCTGCGTGTCCATTGGCTACTTCAAGGAAGTTGAGTTGGTATGCAAGCATTTCAACGTCTATCTTCCTAGTGTCCCATGCACGTCCGAGTGATCTTCTCGGCTGCCTCCGATGTGTGCCTGTTGGTGTGACGCTGAACGAAATCAGAGCGTGGTCGCTTAGCGTAACCACGTTTTGGACTGTCCAACATGCGTTGGCAGCTAGCCCTCTGCTGACAAAGGTAATGTCGATGAAGGAGGTACCTCTATCATTGTTGAATATTGGAACACGACCATCGTTCAGTAGGATCAAGTCCAGCATTACCATGGCGTCTATCACGGCGCGCCCTCTAGGATTGGATGAGTTGCTGCCCCACTCGACTGCCCATGCATTAAAGTCGCCTGCGATGATCGCCGGGCTGCGACCTCTAACATGGTTTACGAGCATCTCGAGCATTTCCTCGAACTGTTCCAAGCTGTCGCTAGGCGGCGCATAGCAGCTATATATGTGTAGCCCTTTTATTCTAGCGTAGGCAATACCACGCATCGGCGAGCCGGCCCGATCTTGGACGTGAAGAGGACTGCAGCATTTTATGGCTGCTTTCCCTGATTCATCCATGATCAGCGAGGAGTTTCCGCTTTTCGGAGAACAATATGGTTCGCTTAGGAGCATGATGACCACGTTGAGATCTGCCGCGGTCTGGGCCAGAAGGCTCTGCGCAGCTGCGCAGTGGTTAACATTGAGTTGGATAATGTTAAGACGATCCATGATTATGTTGACTCTTGGCTTCTTTTAAATATCTCCTGTAGGTCGGGCACGCATAACTACACAACCCTTAGCCTTGTGCCCCTGCTCTCCGCATCATAGGCAACAGTCTGTCCGGTCAGTCTCCTTGCAGTTCATGGATTTGTGGCCGTAGCCCAGGCATCTGTAGCATCTTACAGGCTGCACGTCTCGAGTGATGCGGCACCTTGACCAGCCCACGGTTACCTTGCCCTGCTTTAGGACCGTAATCGCATCGTTAGCGCTCAACAATACAGATGCGGTCTGTGTCCCATCACGCATCTTGCGAAGATTCCTGACGTCCTCTGGCTTTACCATAATGTCCTGGAATTGAGATAACAAGCAGCCGTGGAGATCCGTAGCTGTTGTAGCCTCATCCATACCGCTGCAGGTGACCGTTACTCTTTGTGCACCAGTGCGCACCGAGGCCATCTCCTTAAGCGTCGCTTCTATTGCGCTCCTAAAATTGGGAACGTTGGTAGAAGCTTCACCCTTAACTTGGATTAGCAGATCATCCTTTTGCGTTCTCCTTATTGTGAGCACATGCTTGCCATATTCGCTGAGGCTGGGGTCACTTTTAATTTTAGCGAGGATATCCACATAGGAAGCCCCTCCTGTCTTCTTCACAATGATTGCCTCGGGCTTTTTACGCAGCCGCTTGGGCCCTATTTTGGTCCATTTTTCTCCATTGGTTGCTTCCTTAGCGACAGCAGCATAGCTAACCGGCTTGGAGTTCCTTGCTCTGGACTTTTCATCCTCTTCGACGTTCTTGTCAGGCGTAGGGGCTGGCTTGGGTGTTTTGAGCCTCTGTACTGTGCGCTCCTGCGCTTTGGGTGGAGCCTTTTTGCGAGATTCATGTGCCTCTGTCTGGGTGGCCGATTTGCAATGCGCATCTTTGGCGGCACCCTCCTGCAACACGATCGCCCGGTTATTAAGAGCCGAAAGTTCGATAATAGTACTCTTGGTCTCCCTAGTGACGTGCCGCTGGGTCTCGAAAGTGGAGAGCAGCTCGTTAATTTTGCCACTCATCCTCGTTAGTATACCCCGCAGATGTACGTGCTGTAGCTCGGTAATTGGGTCTGAGGACCGTAGTGGCGATCCAGATGGGGATTTTGTACCCCCCTCTGCGTCGGCAAGCTTATGAGATCCAAAGATTTCCTATTGCTTACGGTATTAGGAGCTGCGGGTGGCAAATTTTCCACCCCTACAGCACTGCGGACACTGGCTATCGGCGGCTGGGGGACCGTATGCACCTCCTTCGCAGCCACCGGCACTGGGTTTCCTCTAATAGGAGACCTCGACAATCTGGAGCCCCCCGCTATGCTATCCATTGGGTCGTAGCGTCGGCGGCTAAGTCTTTGCAGACGTGGTACACTGGGTTAAGAAAGAATCCCACGTAGGCCAACGGATTTCCCCTAGACTTTCCTGATGGAGGATATTCCGCCTCTACTCGGACACCAAATCCTTTACTTAGGCACCAAGGTGGTGAAAGGATGGTTATTAGTCAGTCCGACCTTTATGCCGTTTCTTAACCCAGCGAACCTCTGCCAGAAAATTTAAATATTTATTTAAATTTTTACCGTTACGTTTCTAGATAAGATCCAATCGAATCTCCTTCAGAATAATCAAATTAAAATTAAATTTGAATTTGAATTTTTGGTTTCGCGCCAACTGATCAGTACTGCCAGTCTGGCATCACGTTACGTTTCTAGAGAAGATCCAATCGAAGCTCGTTCAAATTCAAATTAAAATTAAATTTGAATTTGAATTTTGGTTTCGCGCGAACTGATCAGCACTACCAGTCTGGCAACACCGCTGGTCTGGCAACGCCGCTCAGACCAGATCGCCCACTGCGATGAGTTGGCAGCACCACCAGCTGATTTAGCAGCTCGGCCACCCACAACTAAATTTGCAAAGTTAATTTACTTTTTCCTTTTGCAACTTCTTCGTAGAACGCGACTTTAGCACGCATATAGGCGACTTGGATAATTGCGCGACACTACGTTGTGATTTCGTGCAATCTCCAGCTGTTCGGTAAACCTCGACTTTGTTAAAAATTTGATTTTTCGCGCAGCGCACCATAAACACGTCCGATTTAAGCAATTTTACAGCAGTCTGTCAGGAAAGTGTACGTAAAGAGATGTTTGTGTGTGTTACAAGAATATGTGTGTGTGTTGAGTATGTGTGTGTGTGTTGAGTATGTTTGTGTGTATATCTTTCTTAAGTTAAGTTGTTGAGGAGTCTGGCGTACCGCAGTGTCCGTCTGACGAATCCTCTCCCTTTGCTTGCTGATCTCAGTGGCAGCGAAAAAGAACTCATATATGGCTAAAGGGTGGGGGGGGTAGAAAAACGAAAATCAATATAAAGACGCTGGAATAGTCGGTCGGTGACTACATCTTCAGAATTTAGTGAATTTCTTTTACAAAATATCATTAAACGCGTACCTCAAGCGAATAGACAATTAGAACATGTAAATATAACAATGCGGACATACAGCGCAAGTGCAACATTCAGATTGGTGTAAATTTTTGAATAAAGCTAAATAAGCTTCTGAAAAGAAAAGCGATTGTGAAATTGAACGACGACTTAAAAGAGAGATAATTTAAAATGGAAATAAAGCTGTTGATTTATTGAAAACAAATAAGAATTGCGTGCAACAACGTCCGATGTGGGATTGCTAGCGTCATTGACGCTGCAAATGACGCCGCAAGTGAAGCCGTGACGACGCCATAACTTTTTCCGCCGCAATGAAGAAAAAAGAGGTGATTAAATTACTAACTGAGAATAAAATAGGCTTTCCGACCAAAGTAACCTTCAGACAATTATCTGCATAATCCTATGGATACTTCGGAAATTACGTCGCAGATTTTTGATAAGGAAAAGAAGAATTAGACGCTGCTATAAGAATTGCTCAGAAGAAGGAATTGTTAGCTGAGCTTACACAGTCTTAGAAATGTTGCTGGTGTTATTCCATTTGCAGGAGCTGAGTCATGTGATGCAAAAAAAAATGGATTTTGAATGTTCTTGTGACGCATTAAATGATGCCGACGCTTTTAAACTTCTCTGCATACGTCTTTTGATGAAACCAGCGGCAATGGAGAGCTTTTTTTACGTGTTGACCGTTCTGGAAACGTAGGAGCGACATCAGTCTCAAAATCAATGATATTGACCTGGAAAATAAAAATCATGGCCTCCTCCCACTATTTAATAAGGTAGGAGTATACTTTAAACGGTTAGTAGATGGTGCAAAGATGTAGGTGTAGCATCAATCCACAAAAGGCGATTATCGTTCCCTTCACTAAGACCTATTCCGTTTACATAGGTCATTTGCACATGGGGACTTTCCAACTAGGTTAAATATCTAGGGGTAACTCTTGATAAAAGACTGAACTGGAACTCCCATCTAAACAACACCCTATCAAAGGCAACTGATGCCAAGTGGGCCTGCAAAAGATTCTTTGGTAGGATCTGGGGTCTCAAATCTTGCACCATTCGGTGGTTATTTGGTTATTTTATTTTCCATCAACAAATGCACTAAACTGCATAGGCTGGTCTGCCTTTCTTTGACGGCTGCACTTCGCACCTGTCTCACAGCAGTAATGGAATAAATTTTGAATTTTGACTCCGCTGCACATTCAAATACAAGAAGTCGCCGCTTTGAACCTTCTTAGAATCAAGCTCCAATCTGGGCTTCTAGCTACCGACTCGGGGCATGCAAAACTTATCAAAGATATTCCTGGCTTAGAGATCTGCTCTAGATCAGATTCTATGACCAAGGCACTCTTCTTTAGTGCAAAACTTAGAACACTCATCCCGGACCGGAGGGACTGGGATGCTGGCAACCGCATCACTGACTCTCATGGCATACACTGGTATATCGACCGGTCAAAGACTGATCTGGGGGTTGGAGCTGGGATGGGCAAATGGCCTCCAGTTTTTCAATCCGAGGTTCATGCAATCGAGTTCTGCTGTCGTCTTATCCCAGCCAAACTGCCATACTAGCCCTCTCCTCAAAAAGGGTAGGTTCACGTATGGTGGCTGACTGTTGGAACTGCCTCCAGAGGCTTTCCAATAGAAACAAAGTTACCCTCCTATGGGTACCTGGACACTCTGGTTTCCAGGGAAACGAGCTAACGGATGAGCTAGCGAGGGGGCGTCATCAGCCCATCTGCATGGCCCAGAACCCTTCTGCGGCGTAGGGTGGTCAACTATTTCATCCCAGGGATGAGGCAGGCTAGAGACCTTACGAATCCCTCGGTTAAGCGAAAAACAAACTTACTCTCTAGGAGAGATCTCTATATCCTTGTTGGTTACCTTAGTGGCCACCACTGGGTGAACTATCACGTCACAAAAATGTGTCTGTCCTCTGGTGCAGAATGCAGGCTCTGTAAAGAGAACGACGAAACCACCAAACACATCCTGTGTTATTGTCCAGCCTTGGTATGGATTAGGAGGAAACATCTGCACGTGGAAACTGCAGTTCCCGAGCACATTGTCCGTTCCTCGACGATAGACCTGTTATGCTTCATCAGGAAAGCGGAACAGATTTTGTCAAGATAGGGAGAGCATTAAAGGTACAAAAGATCATTCTGATCGCAGTGCCTCGCCCCTTCTCTGCTGGGAGACTCCCTTTCTCAAATAAAAATAAATCACACCTGAGAAATGAAATATTTAAAAACGCTAACCCACTCGATCTCATAGCAGACTCCTCTGTAAAAAATATAAAATAAATTCTTAATTTTATAAGAAAATCACAATTATGTAATTTAATCTAAACAGAACTTTTTAAAGCAAATTTAACAGACAGACAGACAGACAGGGCTCAATCGACTCGGCTTGTGATCCTGAGCAAGAATATATATACTTAATGGGGTCTGCCACGCCTCCTTCTGCCTGTTGCATACATTTGCACAAAGTTAGTATACCCTTTTTTGACCATTTTCAATGATCGAAGGGTATAAATATCAGGAAGATTAATGAGATCCAACTGTTTCAATAATATAACCAGTAAGAAAAGCAACAGTCGCGCGGCACGCGACAGTGGGATACCCTTCGACCTAAGTTCGTATGTATGTATACATATGCAACATGATTTGAAATTATTCTCGATAGATGGCGATCGCGCTTCGCGCTCGCCTGACTCCCTTGTTAGTACACAAAAGCACTTAGTTTTATGCTCATACTTTCTTGAATAACTTTTGTGTTTATTGTCCGATCGAATTGCAATTTAGAGAATAAGTAGATATAACTATCAGCTTAGCAAATGTTAAAGTCAAAAAGTTTTATCTTTAATACAACGCTTACAAATTGAGTTCAAAAATTAATTTATTGATTTGCGAGGGTGGTGGGCGTGGCACCCGATATTTGAAATAATCTTCATCTGCGCCGGCTACACAGAAACCTTCATGCCAAATTTGGTGTCTCTATCTCTTATAATAGCTGAGATCTGTGTGTTCATCTGGTCATCCGGACATCCAGACAGACAGACATGGCTCAATCGACTCGACTATTGATCCTGAGCAAGAATATATATACTTTGTCGGGTCTCCCACGCCTCCTTCTGCCTGTTACATACATTTGCACAAAGTAAGTATACCCTTTTTTACCATTTTCAATGGTCGAAGGGTATAATAAAAATACAAGTCAAAACCAGTAAGAAAAGCAACAGTCACGCGGCACGCGACAGTGGGATACCCTTCGACCTAAGTTCCTATTTATGTACACATATGAATATGCACATGATTTGAAATTATTCTCGCGCTTTGCGCTCGCCTGCCTGCCTTGTTAGTAGATAAAAACACTTAGTTTTATGCTCATCCTTTCTTGAATAACTTTTGTGTTTATTGTCCGATCGGATTGCAATTTCGAGAATAAGTAGATATAACTATCAGCTTAGTAAATGTTAAAGTTAGAAAGTTTTATCTTTAATACAACGCTTACAAATTGAGTTCAAAAATTAAATTATTGATTGGCTGGGGCGGTGGGCGTGGCACCCGACATTTGAAATAAACTTGATCTGCGCCGGCTACACAGAAACCTTCATGTCAAATTTGGTGTCTCTAGCTCTTATAAAAGCTGAGATCTGTGTGTTCATCTGGTCATCCGGACATCCGGACATCCAGACAGAAGGAAATGGCTAAATCGACTCGGCTAGTGATCCTGAGCAAGAATAAATATACTTTGTGGGGTCTCCCATGCCTCCTTCTGCCTGTTAGATACATTTGCACAAAGTTAGTATACCATTTTTTGACCATTTTCAATGGTCGAAGGGTATAAAAAAACAATAACAACAAATTGTCACATTTAGACTTAAGTAAATGATTAACACAAACCTATGTTAGCTGAAAGCCACACCTGCCACGTCTTCATTTACACCTACTATTAAGTTTCAACCCAATGAAAAAAACAAAAAAAATACAAACGCTACAGTCAGGACGGCGGTCAATTTTAATCAGTTTACGACGACACACGCAATTTGAATTAACAAACAGTAGAAGAAGAACGCAAAGCAGACGCGAAGTGTCGCAATAGAGGTGCCGAAATATCGATGCTAACATCAATAAATATATTTTTAAAATTTTCCGAAAAATCGATATTTCATTTCATCTATCGATGTTTTCAGGTCCGTCACAGAACACCTGAAAAGGATTCACCCAAATTTAATTACAGATGAAACGGTGAGTCAATCTACGGGGTTGACTAAATACCTCAATATAGATCAGAATACCCGTCAAATTTGGCAAAGGAAGAAAAATTTGACCGGTTTATTATGATAATGATTGCGCGAGACGTGGATCCCTTAAGCGTTGTGGAAATAAACGGATTCCGTGGAGTCATAAAAACCTTGGATCCGAAGTACAAAATGCTAAGCAGGACTTATTTTCGAGATGTAATGCTTTCGAGAATTTATAATGATATAAAGACAACCCAAAATTTAACAATAAATAAATGTTTTTTTTTATTTTCAGTTGTAAGTAAAAATATTAATCTTTTCCGATAATATCGGAAAACATCGATTTTAATCGATATTTTTGGTGAAAAATATCGAAAAATCGATGTCTCCAAACATCGATATTTCGGCACCTAAATGTCGCAACCATTAGACTGACCGAGAGGGCAATAGGTATAAGTATGCATTTCTAGCGTGTACCAAAATTCTTCTTGTTGATTTTTTGTCACTAGCCAGAGTTATTCAGTGGCTGAGTGGATTATGTTTCGGACTGTAAGGCCCACAATGTTGACCGTGTTTCGGAGTTCGATTGCTACCGCGATCGGCATGTGAAAGTTTTTGTTTTTCATTATTTTTCATTACAATATTTGAAAAGCTCATTGAAAAGGGGCGGCGGCGGTAGCCGGTTTTTTTTACGCAATATATGTAATTAGAACTTACTTTTCTTTCGTTGGTACACAACAGCAACTCCAAATCTAATTGTATTGTACATATGTATGTACATACATGCGTGCAATAATGTGTGTTGAAGTGGGATGCCAATACATACATGTGGATATGCAGACATGTATGTATGGGCGTCCCACTCGCACATTCACAACTTTTAAAGGGCTTGTAGTGAAACGGTGTCACTATCGTCTGCTTATAATGGTGCCGCGCTGCCAGATCGGGCTCATATCGATGAGGCTGCGTCGCCACAGTCTTATGATCGCTGTTATGTTCGAGCATTCTAATTGAAAAAGTCATAACAGGCAAAATACGGAAAGAGTGACGACATTGAAGAACGCATTGTTTAATTTTGGCTCGCGTCTTTTTGATGCGTGCTAAATATAAAAAATAATAGTAAACTTTATTTATAAATAATTAATATTATTTGTAACTATTATAATTTTATTGCATAATATAGTATGAAAACAAAATGAGGAAAAACTATATTTTATTGAAATTTAATTAAATAATTTAATTTGTTTGTAGCTGCTATATTACAACCCGCTTGACTGCAACTTTTCTTTTAGTTTATTAGAATAAAATAAATAAACAAAATAAAATAATAAATAATTAATAAATGATAATTCATAATTCATTCGCACCCGCCTCAACCGGGCAACCGGGAGTTGAACACACGCACTCTCTCACAGTCAATTTAATTTGCTGTCCGCCACTCTAACCACTCGGCCATTGTCTCACTCCTTAGCCCATCGGCAAAGCTGCATTGTGAACCAATTCTGTTACCATACAATGCAAATAAAAAGTTTAAAATGTTGTGTGTCTGACGCTAGATTCGAACCTCGGTATGCTTGTGTAAATTAGATCTGCTTAAGTATATATGTTCAAAGTGAGTTTAATTAGTATCACTTATTAATAGTCCGATTTAAATGAAATTTTCACATAACGCCCGTGGCAAGGTATTTGTCATGTAAGATATACAACTTTGGTTGTTGAGCTAATATTGTAGTTGTTAAATAGTTATTACTGAGGCGGAAAGGGGCGTGTCCAAATTTTACAAAAACTTTGAGACACTGCAATATATATGTATGTTGTCGCAAAATTTGATGACTCTAGCTCTTATTGTTTCTGAGATCCAGGTGTTCATACAGACAGACAGACGGACAGACGGACAGACGGTCAGACGGACAGACGGACAGACAGACATGGCTCAATCGACTCGGCTACTGATACTGATTCAGAATATATAAAGTTTATGGGGTCGGAGATGCTTCCTTCTGCCTGTTACGCACTTTTCCGTTCCGACAAACACAATAGTCCATGAATTTTTTTAAAATCCATGGCCTAATGAAACAGGACATAAGCTAGATAATAACTATATAGGACCATATTTAGTTTCAGAGATAGGACTTAATAATAATGTTACAATTGTAGGATAGCAATTGGCCACCCACTGCAATATATATGTATGTTGTCCCAAAATTTGATGACTCTAGCTCTTATAGATTCTGAGATCCAGGTGTTCATACAGACAGACAGACGGACAGACAGACATGGCTCAATCGACTCGGCTACTGATACTGTTGACCGTGTTTGAGAGTTCGATTGCTACCGCGATCGCCATGTGAAAGTTTTTGTTTTTCATTATTTTTCATGAAAATATTTTAAAAACTCAATAACATTGAAAAGGGGCGGCGGCGGTAGCCCGTTTTTTTAAGTTTTTGGTACGCAATATATGTAATTAGAACTTAGTTTTCTTTCGTTGGTACACAACAGCAACTCTAAATCTAATTGTATTGTACATATGTACATATGTACATACATGCGTGCAATAATGTGTGTTGAAGTGGGATGCCAATAACTGCTTTCCACTTGCGATTGCAGCGGTTGTATTTTCTGCCTTTACCTCTTAGTGTAGTAAGGTATTATGCCTTTTATTTTATTTGAAGCAATCCTTTTTAGGGCAGAAGTGTACACAATTTAAACGTTCTGCTGCTGTTCGTTTTAGGAAATCATTACATTTAAAAATGCTATGATTCGGCTTTTTACAGAAGTAGCATATAAAGTTGTGTTCAGCTCCTACTGACGCGCACGTGTTGTGTTTGACTTTATATTTCTCTGTATTAATGGCTTCCAATGTTAGGAACCTTGGCTCCAACAATGCGAGGAATTCATTGATCGACTGATTTTGCCGTGTATTTTGTATGGATTGTTCATACAAAACATGATTCTGTCTATCCATCTTCTTTGTAAGAATGCATAGCAGAAGTGGGTCCCATTGGTTTGTCGGTATCCCAATATTGTTAAGCGCTGATAACGTTTCTTTAGTGTTATCATGCATTGCCTTTACAGAGTTTGCATCGTTACTAGTCGTTGTGGGTTGATCTAGTAACCTCTGTATTAGTGCTGTACTGAGCACTCGCTTGTTATTAAATCTTTCTTCCAGCATATTCCATGCTGTGGTGTAATTTCTTTCAGTCAGTGAAAGATGCCGTATGAGTCTTTCTGCATCGCCAATTACATGATTTTTTAGATACCACATTTTTTGAATAGTGGGTATTGAAGTAGCTTCATGAATCATTTTTCTAAACATGTCATGAAATTGTTGCCATTTTAGGTAGTCTCCATCAAATTTTGGAATGGAGACCTTTGGTAGTGGAAGTGCGGCTTGTGATGGTATTGGGGTCTCCCTCACCTGTGATATATGTACATCACATGCTGCTTGGTTACTGACCACAGCAATCTCGGCCCTAACGTAATTTGTAAGGTTGTAACCGAGAGGTTCTGGGTCTGCAAACCTCTTATAAATTTGCACATGAATATTTTTAATATCATTCCAATATTGTGCTATTATTGGCTTGTAACCAGCTTGAGTTTCTTTTGTCATCATGTTCATGATGCGGTCAAGACTGTCGAGCAAGACTCGTTGCTCCCGAATCATGGGTTGAATCTCGCTCTCATCCGTTGATGTCATGGATTCAGCGTCCATTTCCAGAACACGCATTTGTTTCTTGAATATATCTATATATTCACTCGTCGCGCTTTTTATTACTTCAAAGTACTTCCCACTGAAGTACTCATGTTCCACCGTTGCTCCTTGCAAAATCGTGAAAATTTGTTCATCATTAAACTCGAAGTTTGGCTGGTGGGACTCTAGAGCTGCGATTCTCTCGCTGAAGTACTTTGTATGTGTTTTCCTTTCGGCGGGATCCTTTTTGAAGTTACGTATAACTTTCTGGATCTCCTCGCCGATTTGTGATTGCTGTGTCAGCAAATTATTGATGCTTGATGTGGCCATTTTTAATTTATTAACTGTTGTCAGAACTTTAAGAGGTATTTTCTCTGATGTGCCTCGACTCACACCGTGTTCTTTCTAACAGTAAAAATTAACAAATGTTTTTTGTTTTATTAGAATTTGTCGCCTAGTTGACTACTTCTTTGGTTCAGCGTCGGAATCTTGAAGCTTTGTCGCCTGGTTGACAACTTTTATAATTCCAGAGTCAGGGGTCAACAAGTCTTTGTCGCCTGGTTGACAACTTCTCGTGGTCGTAGTCGGGGGTCACCAAATGAATGTATTACTCAACGTCGGAGTAAAATCAACTGTAGTGTTATTGTTTTATATTAATTTGCTTGCCCCAGGTGCATAACCATGTGGCAGAGGTCGCCGCAATAAGTACAAAACAAATTGGGCTGCGGAGTAAAATGAGTAGTCAAGTGAGAGTTACTTTTCATACTGATTTAATATTCGGTTTTGTAGGCTTTATATACATATTTCTTACAAGCTAGGTATTTACATAGGTTACATACATGATAATAAAGACAACTGTTATTTATCTAGGTCTAACGATATCTGCTGATTTATGGCATGCAGATGGTGTGAAATCGTGCATCTGCATGCATAAAGATAAACGGTCATTATTTACTATGTCCGCCTGCATATCAGTGAACGGTCAGTATATGTTGTGTCCGTATGCATATCAGCGAGGGTCAGTGCATATCAGTAAAAGATCACTGTTGATTTAGGTCCGTGTGAAACGTACCCTGTCCCCTATCTGCTTAAGATAGCAGTGTATCCGCGTGTCATCTGCAGCGTACGATTTTATGCAGTTATGTAAAATCGTACATCCTCCCGGCCGTTGAACATATGTTCAAGAATCGTTGATATTGATTCTAAATTGATGTAGGTTCTCTTCGGTTGGTGGAACTGATTTGGCGGTTGTCCCTCTTTTGTAGTATTTGTTTCCAATATAGATTATGGACATGATCATCATGAACAGGAGTCCACCGTATAATGCGATGTGATGATGTTTAATCGGTTCAATTTCTTGAGGTAATTGAAAGGTGTTGCTTGGGAAGAGTTTCCTTCGTAGTTGTTGTAAGTCGATGTAATGTTGCGTCAACTCTTCCTTCGTTAGTGTGGCATCAGGTTGTGCTGTTGTTGTTTCAATTTTCTTGTTCATATCTCCAAAACGAGCGAACGACGTAGGTATGACTGGCTTGATGGTGTCTTGACTGGTGAGAGTCATTAATGAGTTTCGTAGTGTACATCCAGCAGTTACACTTAGTATTCCAGAGTTTTGTAAAGTGATGTCTGATGCTCCATCTGGACACACTGCTGATAGTTGCACTTGAGAATTTGTAGCAAATATCCAATGATTTCTTGCATGCATGTTTAGTAGTGTAAAGGTTTTGTTTAACTGTGTCAAATGACATGATTCATCTGTTCTGTTGTGAAACAATTTCATTTCGCAACTAGTTTCAGTTGTGAATTTCGTTTGTTTATTTTTGCATATAAAATCGTCAGTGTCTCTTGGATAACAATTTTGATATTGATTCTAAATTGATGTAGGTTTTCTTCGGTTGGTGGAGCTGATTTGGTGGTTGTCCCTCTTTTTTAGTATTTGTTTCCAATATAGATTATGGACATGATCATCATGAACAGGAGTCCACCGTATAATGCGATGTGATGATGTTTAATCGGATCAATTTCTTGAGGTAATTGAAAAGTGTTGCTTGGGAAGAGTTTCCTTCGTAGTTGTTGTAAGTCGATGTAATGTTGCGTCAACTCTTCCTTCGTTAGTGTGGCATCAGGTTGTGCTGTTGTTGTTTTAATTTTTTGCGAACGACGTAGGTATGACTGTCTTGATGGTGTCTTGACTGGTGAGAGTCATTAATGAGTTTCGTAGTGTACATCCAGCAGTTACACTTAGTATTCCAGAGTTTTGTAAAGTGATGTCTGTTGCTCCATCTGGACACACTGCTGATAGTTGCAGTTAAGAATTTGTAGCAAATAACCAATGATTTCTTGCATGCATGTTTAGTAGTGTAAAGGTTTTGTTTAACTGTGTCAAATGACATGATTCATCTGTTCTGTTGTGAAACAATTTCATTTCGCAACTAGTTTCAGTTGTGAATTTCGTTTGTTTATTTTTCCATATAAAATCGTCAGTGTCTCTTGGATAACAATTTTGGAAATCCATTTCTGTTAATTCCACAAATTCATCTCGATGATCGTTGATTGCAATTAACGTAATCTTGATTTCATAGTTGATTATTCCATTCTCGGTTGTAGACGGAATTGGACTGAGCTTAAATATTTCAAGCATTTGTGTGGATACTAGCGGTAGTGTAATTTTGATGATTACATGATTATTTACTATAGTTCCTTCAGCACTCATCATTTTGTAGAGCATTAGCATGTTGTCTGGCGTAACAGGTAGCATTTGTTCATTCTTCAGGTGTTCTCATATTTGATTCAATTGTTGCTTTAATTGTTTTGGTGAGATCAGTGCTGGACTTATTTTATTATGATGAATGTCTGTTGGCACATTAATAATTGAAAAATTAAATGAGTTTATTTAATTGTTTTTACCGAGAACTTTGGTGGCTGTAATTTGCGAAGACGACAACAAGAGACGTGCGTTCGTTACAATGTACATATATTTTGCGAGTACTTCATTGCTTAGCCTAGCTTAACTACGGCGGCGAAACGGGGCGAATTCAAAACAAGACAAAAGAGAGAACTTTATTACGCTCTCGCTCCGCCCTAAACTAATTACACTATACTTCAAGTTTTTCTTTCTAATACATGATTATTTAGGGGGCCGGTGGGCCCTGTTGAAGGCCTGTAAGGCTTCAAGCAACCGGTAATGGAGCCAGTTTATGAATGGCCCGTCTGTACAGTCTCCCTTCGCTGGTCCTAAGATCGACGACCCTGACCATGCCGTCCTGCCCTGCGTGAGTTGCCACGATCCTGCCGAGGAGCCACTGTTGCGGAGGAAAATTGTCTTCGGCGACGACGACGAGTGTGCCCTCTTTGACGTTGGGCTGCTGCTGCCACTTGCCCTGGATTTGAAGCCCCAGGACATATTCGCGGGACCATCGCTGCCAGAACATTTGCCTGACTGACGTGACAAGTCGCCATCGCCGCAAGCAATTGAGACCCGTCTGGTCCGGGGTCCGGATTGCTGGTGGGGCGAGTAGCGACCCGCCTGTCAGCAGGTGCCCTGGGGTTAGGGCCTCTCCGTCGCTGGGGTCCTGGCTGATTGGTCCGAGTGGCCTCGAGTTCAGCACCGCCTCGACGCCGACGAGGACCGTTTGCAGCTCCTCCGCTGTTAGCTGCGCGCTGCCCACCGCTCGTAGGAGTAGGTGCCTTGCAGTTTTCACACCTGCCTCCCAGAGCCCTCCCATGTGTGGTGCTCGTGGCGGTGTGAACGCAAATTCGCATCCGCTTTTTGATGCGAATTCGCGAATTGCGTCCTTTTGCTCCTCGATCTTCCGTCGCAGATCGTCGAAGTGGCGACTCGCTCCGACGAAGTTCGTCGCGTTGTCGCAGTGCACGATCTTCGGACACCCTCGGCGACCAACAAACCTTTGAAAGCATAATAAAAAGGAGTCAGTGGATAGATCGGAAACAACTTCTAAATGAACTGCCTTGGACGCAAAACACACGAACAGCGCTATGTAGGACTTATAAGGGGGCCTACCACGGATTTTAAGTGTCGTGTACACTGGACCACAAAAGTCAACGCCACAAATGTCAAAGGGGCGGAGAGCACGGAGTCGGTCTGCGGGTAAATTCCCCATTATTTGAGTCAGAAGTCGCGGTTTGCATTTGAAACATCTAATGCACGAACGAACTGTCTGACTGCAGACCTCCTGAGCGTTAACTATCCAAATACGCTCCCGAAGGATACTCACAAGTGCTCGTGGGCCAACATGAAAATTGGTTTGATGCAAATGTCGGACATAGCTCTGTACAAATTGAGAGCGTTTAGTCAACAACAATGGAAACTTGGCATCATACGATATAGGAGCCCCCCAACTCTCAACAACGAGAACTTACACCAAGTTCCCTTGTCTTCGTGAATAAATGGATTTAATCGCTGAAGTCAAGGGCCAAGCTTGGATCCCTTGCGAACTCTTTTAATGTCATCATCAAATTCGTGACATTGAACAACTTCTATAATTTTTAAAAAGGCTTCTTTATATACCGTTGGTGACGGAATCTTTTCAAATTGGGCATTCCTATTTTTGCATTTAGCTATGAAGCGGAACATATAAACAAATACCCTTAGCAGTTTGAGGTGTGACGAGAATCCCTCGATGATGTCCACTAGATCCGATTTACTTACGGCAGCGGCCAGTCCAACTGCTGTTTTTCTTTTCTCCAGCTCCATCATCTCCCTTGACAGCTCTAGGTGCGGATTAACGGGCCAATCTTCAGCTTCGTTCTTTAAAAACGAAGGTCCACCAAACCAGATTGACTCCTTCAAGTCGTCAATGTCACAACCTCTTGATACTAAATCTGCTGGGTTTTGTTTTGTTGGTACATGTCGCCATGTAGCTTCTTTGGACCACTCCTGAATCTCAGCCACTCTGTTCGAAACGAACGTCGCCAACGAGGAAGGATGAGATCGGATCCAGTGAAGAGTAACTTCTGAATCCGACCAGTAGACGATTCGTTCGATATTTATTTTCAATAAGGGCTTGATTCTGTGGCAAAGATCTGCTAGAAGGTGAGCGGCACATAACTCAAGTCTAGGAAGTGTTTTCGTCTTGAGCGGCGCTACTTTTGACTTTGAAGTCAACAACGAAACCTTGTAACCTTCAACAGTTTTGCTACGAATATAGACGCAAGCACCGTAGGCTCTCATAGATGCGTCGGCGAAACCATGTAATTGTATTGGTGACAACACATATCGAGGTATGGAGATTTCTTCCACTCTCGACAATGTTTCCTTCAATTTATTCCATGCTGTTTCCAACTGCTGTGGAATAGACACATCCCAGTCCAACTTATTAAGCCACAACTCCTGCAATAGGATCTTGCCTCGAATGACAATTGGACTTAATAAGCCGAGGGGTCAAACAGCTTCGATTTCACCGACAATATGTTCCTTTTTGTCGCTCGGAGAACCATGACAGAGGTGTCAATTTTGAACTTTAAGTCATCTTCACTAGGAGTCCATGATATACCTAGAGCCTTAGTTGAATCTGAATCCGAGATTGTTATCGGTTTAACTGTGCTCTCAGATGCAGTGACCTCAGGTGAGTTTGAAAACCACTTGCTCAATTCAAAACCTGCTGTTTGAAGAACCTGAGTAACTTCAGACTTAATTGTCTTAAGTTCTTCTATGCATGCAGCACCAGTTAACATGTCATCGACATAAAAGTCCGACCGAATAACTTCCGAAGCTCTAGGGAGTGATCCTTTTACGGCTTCACTCAACCTCTTTAAACACCTAATGGCCAGAAAAGGGGCTGGACCAGTACCATAAGTAACGGTGTTGAGCTTATATAATCTCAAGGATTCAGATGGATCTCGTCTCCACACTATCAATTGGAATGGCCTATCAGCTTCATTTACCATTACTTGGCGGTACATCTTCTTGACATCAGCTGTCAAAGCGAAACGATGTAACCTGAAGCGAAGAAGAGTTGAATACAAGTCTTCTTGAATTGTAGGCCCCACCATCAGAATGTCGTTAAGAGACACGTGTGTGGACGTCTTACAGGATGCGTCAAACACCACACTGAGTTTTGTTGATGTACTCTCAGGTCTCAGAACGCACTGATGGGGAATTACATAGTGCGGAGTAGACGTAACATCTATGTCAGATAGTGACATATGACCTAAGGCGAGGTACTCTTCCATAAAGTCGAGATAAATTTTCTTCAAGCCTTGGTCACGAGTTAGTCTTTTTTCAAGCGACAAGAAACGCCGTTTTGCAACCTCGAACGAGTTGCCTAAAACGTTTGGGTCTGATTTAAACGTCAGTCTAACTTCAAAGCGACCCAAAGGCAAAATCTGAGTAGTCTTCCTGTAGTAGTCTTCACAGAGCTGTTGCTCTGGCGACCATATTTTACTAGTAGATGGCAATTCCTCTAGTGACCAAAACTTCTGCAGCGTGTTATCTATCGAGACAAGCAATTCTTCTTGGCAACTTAACGTTGACGCAGTGCCTTGGGGAGCTGGACTTTTTGGAGCATATTTTCCAGCTACAACCCAGCCAAGAAGGGTTTTTTGCAAAATCGGATACTCCGGACCTTGTTTTATCTGACCGACGGACAACAACTCGAAAAATGACTCTGCACCAATTAGCATATCTATCCGTTGAGGTTTGTAAAAATATGGGTCTGCTAATGGTAATGGGGATTTTCCAGTCGCTGACGTTGACTGACTGGTCTGGGTGATACCCAGAAATTGATTTTAATACCCAAAAATCAAACGCGAACTCACTACCAGTTATTCCCGACTTCACCACCGTATGTATTTTATTCTTGACTTGAGAATTGGCTGCACCAATACCAAGCAAGTTAATACATGACTCTTCTTTGCGGATCTGTAAGCGTTGAGCTAAATCTTCAGTTATGAAGTTAGTTTGTGACCCAGAGTCAAGAAGTGCTCGGGCCAAAATGTGATTTCCACTTCTAGTTCGGACGCTTACGATCGACGTTGCAAGAATTACCCTTTCCAACGCTGACGCATGCATAGAATGCGTAGTGGAAGGGTGACCTTGGCTTGGAGGAGGAGAAATATTCTCTGAAGGTGGTGGTAGCGCTAAGCTATTTTCAGTCACTGTGTATCTATGCAATAATTGATGATGCGAGCGACCACAAACTCGAAATTTTTTAGCTTTGCATTTTACAACAGTGTGACCCTTTTTGAGACAATTTATGCATAACGATGCGGACTTTGTAAACTCAAATGTCTGCATGACGGAGAGACGAGCGAACGGACTACAAATTTCGATTAAATGGTCATTTGAATTGCAGTAACTGCAGGTCTGATTGGTGCTAGTTGAAGAGCAGGCAAATGAACTTTGATTATGCTGCCTGTTTGGAACTACTTTTTCCGATTTTGGCTTTGTCGATTCTTCAGCAGTTAGATGCTGATATCGACGGTTCAATACCCTTTCAAAATCGGACCACAAAGGTAATTTGTCATAATCTAGCTGCTCTTCCCATTTTTGTTTGGTCACATTATCTACTCTATTTAATACCAAATGAATCAGCATTGCATTCGCTATTTTAGTGTCATCGCCTATCGATAACAATGAACCATATATAGATGACACAGTATCGATAAGGCTTCTAAGAGAGGATGCAGATTGCTGATTGATTTTAGGAAGACTAAACAATGATGATATATTGTTCATAAAGATAAGGCATTCGTTATCGTAGACTCTCCTTAAGCTTTCTATAGCCTTTTCATAGTTGCTCTCGGTGACTTGGAATGTCTTAATCGTTCCCAAGGCGTCACCAGAGAGACAGGAGATCAGATGGTTAAACTTTTCGATAGCCGGAATGCTCTTATCATTATGGACAAGAGTCTCGAATAATCCCATAAAATTTTTGCCGCTAAATTTAGGTAATGCCAAATTAGGGAGTCGAGCTGGAGTTGGCGCCATCGTAGCCGAAACTTTTTCTTTTGTTTTGCTAGCTGACTTCACGGTTGAAAGAAGCGACATAATTTTCGCTTTAGTCGTGATTGACAATTCCTCCAACTCGGCTCCAAACTCATCATTTTCATCAAGGCTTTCAATATGTTCTTGAAGTCCGGTTGCCTTGACAATAGCTTCGGACAAAAGTTGAAGCCTGCACTCAAGCTCGGAGGCGTCTAGTGGTATAGTACCAGTTTCTAGACGCTGTTCTACCCGGCGAATGCTCTTTACATATACTCGTAGCCTTTTTCTAAGGTCGTCAATAGACGTCCGACTCACTTTTGTCTTTTCTTGTTCCATTTTAATGGACGAAAACGAGAGAGTATATGTTTTTTATTGTATAATACAATAAATGACGAAAACAAATATACGTGAATAATTTTCGAAGCACTGGTTATCGAAAAATAATTCGTTGCAAGTGATACCGAAAAAGAGTTATACCCGACCAAAAGTAGAGTATGCGTATCACTTGCCGTTTGAGTTCAACCGCGCAAACAAAATTGACAACAACAATGCTAGTGAGCGGGTGACGTGCAAAAGCGAAAACGAAAAAAATCACCGCTGTAGCTTGCTGTGTAAATGTGCGTATGTATGTATGCAGCTAGAAGTGCAGCTGGCGGACGAACGAATGGGAGAGCAAGAAACGAAAAATTCGCCGCTGCAGCTGATATACACGTAGGTGTATGTACATACAATTGCTTGAACTCAGCAAATTGTTATTTGCAATCGAATTATGGACGAAAGTTTGTGAGAGGGGGCGACAGTGGAACATAAACAACAACAAACAGTTGCATCCAATAGCAGTTCAAACTATATAAGAATTTAACTAAGATGCCTGTCTGTATGTATGTATATACGCATATGTTGGATATGTGGCGTATATATATGCATGCAAATAAGCTCAACTATTATTATCGTGTATGTATGTGCCAAGAATTGAAAGCGAAATGCCAAAAACCAATTTAAGACGCTTTCAATTTTTCGCACAAATACCTGTGGCTCTTGAACGGGTTGACCGGCTGCTACTTTCCTGGCGCTTGCAGCAATTGCAGGGTTTCCCTCGAAGAAACTAGCAGGAACACAATTATAGCACTTAACGCGACCGACGCGAATAATTTGTTTCCACCCACGAACCGAAGGCAATTATTTATTGGCTTATAAAGCACTTTAGGTGTCACTGTCACTTTAAAAAAAATTCACAATGCCTTTTCACTTTACAGTCCACCCGGGGGCGCCATGAAAAAATTAAATGAGTTTATTTAATTGTTTTTACCGAGAACTTTGGTGGCTGTAATTTGCGAAGACGACAACAAGAGACGTGCGTTCGTTACAATGTATATTTTGCGAGTACTTCATTGCTTAGCCTAGCTTAACTACGGCGGCGAAACGGGGCGAATTCAAAACAAGACAAAAGAGAGAACTTTATTACGCTCCCGCTCCGCCCTAAACTAATTACACTATACTTCAAGTTTTTCTTTCTAATAACTAACTTAATTTAACAATAATCTCATTCTGCATTCGTTGTAAGTTTGTTGCTAAGAGTGTTAGCTGAGTTGTGAGTGTGATGTCATGAATCGTTCTTTTGGAGTTATCTCGCCATATCACATTAATTGTTGAATCGATTAATGTGGTTTGGTTTTCAATTAGCTTTAATAAGTCACTCTCATTGTCCTTAACCTTCATGATAGTGTTCGACATTTCCAGGGCATAATTTGAATCTAATACTCCAAACAGGCTGCTGGCAATATTTCCAACAATATCCAACGGTGCACGTCGCGATCGTGGTTTTGTTAGTAAATAATTTTGTGTTTGTAAATCTTCTTCAATGTCCTTAAAGTGTTGGTACATGCCTTTGCATGCCTGAATTTGACTGAATTCCAGACATATTTCTCCAATATTCTTTGTTCCCAATGAAAATGTCATCATATCTTGCCAATACGGTTGTAGGTCGTAATATGCAACAATATTCCAATCGGTTGTAGTGAGTTGCATTGTGCCAATCTTTTCAAAAAAGATCCCTGGTTTTCGTCCAAACTGGATTATGTTGATTGATTGAGCCATTGCGAGTGGCAATAACAACATCATAACTAACAAAGTCGTTGTAAGTGATGGCATATTTAAGTAGCGTCGTTTCCTCCTTGTTTCCTCTTCGCTTTGCTCCTTATCTTCAATCGGATGTTTGTGATCTGGTTCTTCTTCCGGAAATAGTGGGGCGATATGTTGGATGTCCCTTTTGAAGATGCCTCGTGCAGTCTTGAGTTCTACTACTCTCACGTAGCCGTCTTTTCCAGGAATCGGTTTGATTATTCGTCCCATTGGCCATTGTAGAACTGGAGTATTGTCCTCTCTTATTAATACTAGCATTCCTTCTTTTACGTTGGCGTATGATGACCTTTTCCATTTTTGTCTTTGCTGGAGTTCCTGGAGATAATCCTTTGACCATTGTGCCCAAAACATATGTTTGAGTTTGGATACTAATTTCCATCTCTGTCCTAATGATGTAGGTTGCTGAGTTGGCTCATGATCTACTTGTGCAGTCAATGGTTCTCCGATTATAAAATGGCCCGGTGTAATTGCGCTTATATCGTTTGGATCATTTGACATCGATTACTACTGTCTCCAATTCTTCGTATGTGAGATCAGCTGTAGAAACATTTTTAAATAGCAGATGTTTTGCAGATTTTATTGCTGCTTCCCATAGTCCGCCAAAATGAAGTGCTCTGGGAGGTTTAAATTTAAAATTTACTCCCTTTGCATTGCAGCTTTCAATTATGGCTGTTTAACTTTTGCAGAATATATTGCTTCTTCCAGTTCTTGAAGCTTATTTCTGGCTCCCACGAAGTTTGTTGCATTGTCACAATGTAGGGTCTGACACTTCCCCCGTCGACTAATGAATCTCCGTAAAGCAGCCAAGAATGCATCTGTTGTAAGGTCGGTGACGAGCTCCAGATGCACTGCCTTTGTTGCAAAGCAACAAAATATAGCAATATATGCCATATGCGATCGTTTTCCTCGAATTTTATAGTGAACCTTAAATGGTCCACAATAATCAACTCCAGCATTAAGGAATGGTCTTGCTTGCGTGACTCTTAATGGTGGCAAGTCTCCCATAATCTGCTGAATCAGTTTCGGTGTGGCTCTTGTGCATCTAACTCATGTTCCTGGCCATTGTTTTTCCATTGATTGTCCAATATTCCTATATTCCGCCGTCATCGGAATTATCAGTCTACTTGCAACACTTGTCTGCAATTAAGACTATTTTTAACCTGTTATCAGACAGAGATCACTTCATAGTCCTGGGCGACTTTAATATCCCAGAATGTAATTGGATATCTAGTGCTGAAGGAAACTTCCTTTTGCCTTCCCGGCAACATGACCTATTTGACGGTTTGTTTGACATGTCTTTGTCGCAGGTCAATCATGTCAAAAACTCTCTCAACAGATTGCTTGATTTATGTTTCACCTCTGATCCTTCCAAAGTGATTGTAGACAGGGTACAACCCCTTTCCCTACCGGAAGATCCTTATCATCCTACTTTCGAAGTGAATTTCGACTTGGATATTAGTATTGTGGATAAAAATGAAAGGCCGCGTAATCGCGTGCGCTGCTTTAAGAAAGCAGACTTTGAAAACCTAAATTCTTTAATTGCTCATTGTGATTGGTCTGATTTTTATGCATCAACTGATATGTCAGTTGCAACCAATATCTTTTATAATACCCTAAACTCTGTTTTTGATATCCGTGTTCCGTTATTTTATCCGTTATGCTCAAGCAAACCCCCTTGGTTTACAAAAGAGCTGTCTCGCATAAAAAACTTAAAGAGTAGCTTACTCAAGAAATATAAGCAAAGAAACACACCGCTTGTTTTTTCCCGCTACCTAACTGCTCGGGCAAATTTTACCGTGCTTAACGCGAAATGTTATAAAAACTATTTGACCAGATGTAGGTTTCAGTTTTTTCAGAATCCAAAAAAGTTTTATAGTTTTGTTAACATGAAGCGAAGGTCAGTGGTCTTTCCTTCTAAACTTTCGTTTGATAATGCTGAGGCGGACACAGATCAGGCCATGGCCGATATGTTTGCTAAGTTTTTTCAAACAACTTATTCTTCTTCTACGCCAAGCATTCATTCTTATCCATATAGTGTACCGAGTTCAAATGGCATCTTCACACCGTTACTGAATGAAAGTTCACTTTTTAAGGATCTTAGCTTAGTTAAACCAGTCTTTTCTCCAGGTCCCGATGGTATCCCCGCCTGTGTACTTAGATATTGTGCCAATTCCTTATGTAAGCCATTGCTCAAATTATTTTCGCTGTCCTTAGACACCGCCTCCTTTCCTTCCATATGGAAAGAATCATTTATCATCCCTTTACTCAAAAAAGGCAGCAAGTCTGATGCAAGTAATTATAGAGGTATCTCTAAATTCTTCGAGAATGTTATTACTCCTCACTTGCAACATTTTAGCAGATCCGTTATATCCCCTTTTCAACACGGATTCGTAAAACGTCGTTCTACCACGACAAATTTGCTTGAGCTGACATCCTTTGTGGTAAAAGGATTTCTGAAAAATCTTCAAACCGATGTCATTTATACTGATTTCAGTAAGGCATTTGACTCAGTCAACCATTCTCTTCTTGCACATAAACTGAATCTTCTCGGTTTCTCACCAAAACTTCTTAGTTGGATTGTGAGCTATTTAGGTGACAGAACCCAACGAGTCCTCTTTAAGAATAATCTTTCTTACCCCGTTCATGCCACATCTGGTGTTCCCCAGGGAAGCCATTTAGGTCCCCTGCTTTTTACACTTTTCATCAATGACCTTCCAACGGTCATACTTAACTCCCGTACTCTCATGTATGCTGATGATGTCAAGCTCTGTTTTCAATTTAGAGACGACTCCTGTCATTTGCGCCTTCAATCTGACTTAAATTGTTTCTATTCTTGGTGTCGTGCAAATCTCCTTAATCTGAACAGCTCCAAATGCAAGCTGATGACATTCTCACGAGCCTGTCCAAAGTACGTATCTTACTCTCTTTGTGGTTGTACCTTGGAAAGAATTTCCCTGGTTGATGATCTAGGTGTCCGTTTGGATCGCAAACTAAAGTTTTGCGAACATATATCATCAATGGTTAATAAAGCTATGGGTGTACTCGGCTTTATTAAGAGATGGTCTAAGGAGTTTGACGATCCTTACCTAACTAAGACTCTTTTCACCTCGCTTGTTCGTCCAATTCTAGAGTACGGATCATGTGTCTGGAGTCCTCAGTACACAGTTCACAAGGATCGCATTGAATCCGTACAGAAAAACTTTTTAATTTTTGCCTTGCGAGGCCTTAACTGGGATGTAAATTCAAGACTTCCTTCCTATCCTAGTAGACTTTTGTTACTAAATCTGCCTTCCCTAGCCAATCGTAGAACAATGCTTGGTGTTGTATTTATTTATAACCTTATACAAGGGGACATAGATAGTAACGACTTACTTAGTCGACTACACTTCTCTGTCCCTGGTAGAATCACCCGTAATTATCTTCCTCTAAAACTTTCATATTGTAGCTCGAATTATGCCCTGCATGAGCCTTTCAGGGTATTATGTTCGGACTATAATAAACTATACTACATTGTTGCTAATAACAACAATAATTCTGTATCTTGCTTAAAAGTACAAATCCTTAACCACCTTTCTAGTAACTAGTTAAATATACTTATCTGCTTTCTAGTAACAGTAGTACTTTTTTACTAACTGCATGTTTGAACATTTGAATCGCTATTTTGATTAGGTTTTGCTTACTAACACTAACTCTCCTGATCTGATTGGGTTTTTCTGGGTTTTCCCCAATCCTCTGCAACAAATGTTGGATCGGCTCTTTCATTTTTTATGATCCCAATGTCAACTCAATTTAATTAATTTCTTTTTGCTTTCTTTTCTCACAGTTAAGATTTTACTTTTAATTTATAATTATTAATTATAACTATTAATTGTTTTTTTTTCTTTATTTTTACACAGTCGACTGACCTTAGTCCGACTATAAACTAATTAAATAAATAAAAGTGTTTTATTTAAAAAAAAAAAAAAAAAAATATCTTTGACGAGTTGCTGCTAATAAGGCTTGGGGTCCGCAGTGGATGTTATCCTTATGACACTGTTCAATTATCAGTCTTGTAACTGGGTCGTTGTAAGGAAGCAGCATGGGATATTTTGCATCAAATGCAATATCAGCAGCTTCCAATCTACCTCCAACTCTTATAATGTTGTCTTTATCCAAGAATGGTGCTAAGGCGTTTAAATTGCTGTGTCTGTCCACTTCCCGATTTCTGCTGAGTTCCTTAAACTCTTTTTCGAATCCGTTTTGTTGAATGTTCCGGATAACGATTTTTTGTGCTGCGTTCAATTCCTCCAATCGTAAGGTTGGTTCACTAGGTTCCTGACTCTTTCGAAAACGCATCATATAAGCCACTATTCTAAGTATTATATGAGTTTCAATGATCGATTGAATAGATAAGCCTTTCAGCACTAGTTGCAGTCAAGATAGCTTCTGGTGATATCTTTGTTATTTCAGGTCTTGATGACGAAAAGGGTATTGGCCAAGTTGAAGGTCCTCCATTTAGAAATAATGGACCGTAGAACCATAAACTGTGATCCTTAAATTTAGATGCAGTCAATCCTCTTGATGCAATATCTGCAGCGTTGTGAATGCTTGGAACATGTCTCCATTCTGTTTGGATAGATAACTCCTATATTGTAGTTATTCTGGTGGCTACAAATTTGTCCTTTATAGTTTTTTGGTTGTTGATCCAGGATAATACTATTTCTGAATCGGCCCAATAAAATGTAGCTGTATTTTCCAAAGATAGTTGTTCCTTTATGTTACCAGTTAGCTCAGCTCCTAGTACTGCAGCCTTTAATTCCAATCGCGGAAGTGTAATAGCATTTAACGGTGCTAGTCGAGATTTAGCGCATAACAACTGAACGCTTACTCGTTTATCTTTATACATGGATCGAATGTATACTGCTGCTGCATATGCCTTTTCGGATGCATCTACAAATGTGTGTATTTCCTTGCGGACAGGAGTTTGTTTGCTAAAGATATGACGGTCGATTTTAATATCGATGAGAGTTTTTAAATCTTCTCTGTATTACTTCCACTCTCTTTGCAGGTGCTGAGGTAGTTCTTCATTATACTGAAATCCTTGTTTGGTCAATTCTTGCATGAAGATCTTTGCTTTTATCACAACCGGCGTGAACAATCCTAGTGGGTCGAATATTATATTTTAAAAATTTCCGAAACCACATCTCGCCTCGTTATGATCTACTTTGTATGAATTTGAGTTGTGCAGCATAATTTATCTAAACGTGGATTACAAGTAATTCCCAGTGTTTTAATGCTGCATTCCTCACAGGCAGCATCTTCTAGATGGACGTTGGGCGTTATGTCATCCTTGGGCAAACCTTGTAGAAGTTGACAATCATTTGCACACCATTTTCTCAGTTTGAATCCAGATTTAGAGAGTATTTTGTTGAGTTCACTTTGCTTTTGGAGAGCTTCAGGAATTGTCTCTGCTCCTGTGATACAATCGTCCACGTAAAAATCGATTTTTAGAGTTTCCGCTCCTAGTGGATATTCTCGAATTGTCTTTGTTGCCAAATGCTGCAAACATTTTGTTGCCAAATATGGAGCTGCTTTAGTGCCATACGTCACTGTTTTTAGACGATAATATTTAATTTCTTCAGATGGGTCTGCTCTCCATATTATCATTTGCAGATGCTGATCCTCGGGGTTTATCCATATTTGTCGATACATTTTTTCTATATCGGCTGTAAACACATATTTGTGTGTTCTGAACCTTAATAGTATAGCGAATAGCGTACTCTGAACTGTTGGTCCTTTGTGTAGAATATCATTTAATGATTTTCCAGAGGACGTTACTGCTGATGCGTCAAATACCACTCTTAATTTAGTAGTCTGACTATCAGGTTTGAGAACACAATGATGTGGTATGAAGCAATGCTTTTTATACCCTTCGACCATTGAAAATGGTCAAAAAAGGGTATACTAACTTTGTGCAAATGTATGTAACAGGTAGAAGGAGGCGTGGCAGACCCCATAAAGTATATATATTCTTGCTCAGGATCACTAGCCGAGACGATTGAGCCATGTCTGTCTGTCTGTCCGGATGTCCGGATGTATGGATGACCAGATGAACACACAGATCTCAGCTATTATAAGAGCTAGAGTTACCAAATTTGGCATGAACATTTCTGTGTAGCCGGCGCAGATCAAGTTTATTTCAAATGTTAGGTGCCACGCCCACCGCCCCCGCAAACTAATAATTTAATTTTTGAACTCAATTTATAAGCGTTGTATTAAAGATACAACTTTCTGACTTTAACATATACAAAGCTTATTAAAATATCTACGTATTCTCGAAATTGTAATCCGATCAATAAACACAGAAGTTATTTAAGAAAGTATGTGCATAAAACCAAGTGCTTGTGTCAGCTAACAAGGGAGGCGGGCGAGAGCGAAGCGCGAGCGCCATCTGTCGAGAATAATTTCAAAGTATGTGCATATGTATATGTCTACATACATAGGAACATAGGTCGAAGGGTATCCCACTGTCGCGTGCCGCGCGACTGTTGCTTTTCTGACTGGTTTGGTATACACTTGATCGGAACTTGCTTCATGTGCCCGAGAACTTCATATTCCTTCATAAAATGAGTGTATCCTTGTTTTAGTGTTGGATCTCTTTGAAGACGTTTGTCCAGGGATTAGAATCTGCGTAACGCTATGTTATGAGACTCCCCCAACGCTGATGCCTCTTCCACATATGGTAGTCGAACAATTAATCTGTTGTCCTTAGCCACTTGTAGATTTTGGTCGAATTGCCGTTCACATTCCTTGTCCATCGGTGAATAGCAGGTAATTTTGTTTGAAGGTTATCCAGTTCCCAAAATTCGGCTAATTGTTCATCAACCTTCTCTTCTTCAGTGAGCGTGGCACATGTTGATGGCGATGCAGCTCGGGCAATCCTCCTTTTAGAGACACTTGTCCTTTCTTAAGGATTTCGACATCAATCTTTCCTGGTTTTGCAAAGTATGGATCAGCCAAGATAATGTTCTATGGTAACTTTTCAGAGCAAATGTTCCTTGTTGGTTGGTCATTGACAATATTAGGCAATACCAATGCTTCCAGTCTAGAGCTAAAATCTCCACAACTTGATTTTAGCATAACATTTATGCGTGCATTGGAAGTATGGGCTTTCCCTCCAATGCCATTGATTTTTAATGTGGAGTGTGTCCTTTTTAGCCCTAATATTTTGATAGCTCGCTCTGAGATGCCATTTATTTGAGATCCTGAGTCTAGGAGTGCTCTAAATTCGGCTTCTTGCCCATTGTTGCCCTTAATAATAATTCGGGCAGTGGCTAGCAGTATGTAATTTGACTGCTTTCCACTTGCGATTGCAGCGGTTGTATTTTCTGCCTTTACCTCTAAGTATAATAAGGTATTATGCCTTTTATTACATTTGAAGCAATCCTTTTTAGGGCAGAACTGTGCAGTGTGCTCTGGTTTGAAACACTTTACGCAGAATTTCTGTTTCTTTACCCAATTTAAACGTTCTGCTGCTGTTCGTTTTAGGAAATCATTACATTTAAAAATGCTATGATTCGGCTTTTTAGGTAGTCTCCATCAAATTTTGGAATGGAGACCTTTGGTAGTGGAAGTGCGGCTTGTGATGGTATTGGGGTCTCCCTCACCTGTAATATATGTACATCACATGCTGCTTGGTTACTGACCACAGCAATCTCGGCCCTAACGTAATTTGTAAGGTTGTAACCGAGAGTTTCTGGGTCTGCAAACCTCTTATAAATTTGCACATGGATATTTTTAATATCATTCCAATATTGTGCTATTATTGGCTTGTAACCAGCTTGAGTTTCTTTTGTCATCATGTTCATGATGCGGTCAAGACTGTCGAGCAAGACTCGTTGCTCCCGAATCATGGGTTGAATCTCGCTCTCATCCGTTGATGTCATGGATTCAGCGTCCATTTCCAGAACACGCATTTGTTTCTTGAATATATCTATATATTCACTCGTCGCGCTTTTTATTACTTCAAAGTACTTCCCACTGAAGTACTCATGTTCCACCGTTGCTCCTTGCAAAATCGTGAAAATTTGTTCATCATTAAACTCGAAGTTTGGCTGGTGGGACTCTAGAGCTGCGATTCTCTCGCTGAAGTACTTTGTATGTGTTTTCCTTTCGGCGGGATCCTTTTTGAAGTTACGTATAACTTTCTGGATCTCCTCGCCGATTTGTGATTGCTGTGTCAGCAAATTATTGATGCTTGATGTGGCCATTTTTAATTTATTAACTGTTGTCAGAACTTTAAGAGGTATTTTCTCTGATGTGCCTCGACTCACACCGTGTTCTTTCTAACAGTAAAAATTAACAAATGTTTTTTGTTTTATTAGAATTTGTCGCCTAGTTGACTACTTCTTTGGTTCAGCGTCGGAATCCTGAAGCTTTGTCGCCTGGTTGACAACTTCTATAATTCCAGAGTCAGGGGTCAACAAGTCTTTGTCGCCTGGTTGACAACTTCTCGTGGTCGTAGTCGGGGGTCACCAAATGAATGTATTACTCAACGTCGGAGTAAAATCATAAAATGCTTGCCCCAGGTGCATAACCATGTGGCAGAGGTCGCCGCAATAAGTACAAAACAAATTGGGCTGCGGAGTAAAATGAGTAGTCAAGTGAGAGTTACTTTTCATACTGATTTAATATTCGGTTTTGTAGGCTTTATATACATGTTTCTTACAAGCTAGGTATTTACATAGGTTACATACATGATAATAAAGACAACTGTTATTTATCTAGGTCTAACGATATCTGCTGATTTATGGCATGCAGATGGTGTGAAATCGTGCATCTGCATGCATAAAGATAAACGGTCATTATTTACTAAGTCCGCCTGCATATCAGTGAACGGTCAGTATATGTTGTGTCCGTATGCATATCAGCGAGGGTCAGTGCATATCAGTAAAAGATCACTGTTGATTTAGGTCCGTGTGAAACGTACCCTGTCCCCTATCTGCTTAAGATAGCAGGGTATCCGCGTGTCATCTGCAGCGTACGATTTTCTGCAGTTATGTAAAATCGTACAAATATTATTTGTATTTATTGCATAATATAGTATGAAAACAAAATGAGGAAAAACTATATTTTATTAAAATTTAATTAAATAATTTAATTTGTTTGTAGCTGCTATATTACAGCCCGCTTGACTGCAACTTTTCTTTTAGTTTATTAGAATAAAATAAATTAAAAAAAATAAAATAATAAATAATTAATAAATGATAATTCATAATTCGCACACGCCTCAACAACCGGGAGTTGAACACACGTACTCTCTCACAGTCAATTTAATTTGCTGTCCGCCACTCTAACCACTCGGCTATTGTCTCACTCCTTAGTCCATCGGCAAAGCTGCATTGTGAACCAATTCTGTTACCATACAATGCAAGTAAAAAGTTTAAAATGCTGTGTGTCTGACACTAGATTCGAACCTCGGTATGCTTGTGTAAATTAGATCTGCTTAAATATATATGTTCAAAATGAGTTTAATTAGTATCATATCTCACTTATTAATAGTCCGATTTAAATGAAATTTTCATATAACGCCCGTGGCAAGGTATTTGTCATGTAAGATATACAACTTTGGCTGTTGAGCTAATATTGTAGTTGTTAAAGAGTTATTACTGATTTACAGAGGCGGAAAGGGGCGTGTCCAAATTTTACAAAAACTTTGAGACACTGCAATATATATGTATGTTGTCGCCTCACACTCAACAACATCAGGAGCACGCACACATCCTGTTCGCATAAGTGACGAGTTGGCTGAGTGCAAGCGCGAACTCGCTGTTCTTCAGTCCACCATGCAGAAAGTTCTCGATAAAATCACACCGAAAACTGAACACAAGAACGATCAGTAGCAGCCATCGAATACTCCACGCAAGTGCTATTTTCACACCAGGTTCGGCTCTAAGGCGCGTCGCTGCAGCCAGCCCTGCTCGTGGACAGCACAACAGGGAAACTAAGTAAGCTATCAGTAGTTCAAGCGGCTAGTGATAGTATGAATACTGTTCGCCTCTCCAAGGAGTATAGACTCCACATTTACGATCGTTCCACCAACATAAAATTCTTAATTGATTCGGGTTCAGTAATATCACTCATACCGATTTCAATACTGAAGAAGAATAATCACAGGAAGGACGACTTTAAGCTATATGCTGCAAACACATCCGTCATAGACACTTATGGAACGATCGCATTAACATTCAACCTCAACCTAAAACGGAAGTTCAACTGGACCTTCACTATCGCCAACGTGCAGTCAGCCATAATAGGGGCCGACTTCCTTACGCACAACGGATTATTGCTCGATCTAAAGCGCAGATATCTTTACGATCCCACTGCATCGCTGGAAACAAAAGGGAAACTAACCCAAACAAGCCTGTTCAACGTCTCAACAGTTAACACATTGAGTGGAAACACGCAGCAATATGTTCAGCCTTTCATTCGCTTTATAGAGATAACACGGCCGATCACATCACCAACCACTCACGTCAACAACGCGGTATCTCACCACATTGATACAACAGGCGCTCCCGTCTTTGACAGGCCAAGACGGATCACAGGAGAGAAGTTAGCTGCAGCTCGCAGGGATTTCGACATGCTACTTCACCATGGGGTTATTAGACCTTCAAATAGTCAATGGGCCAGCCCAATCCATCTTGTCCCTAAGAAAAATAACGGCTGGCGAACTACAGGGGACTATCGGAAACTCAACGCGCATACCACGCCGGACCGATACCCCGTGCCACATTGCGAAGACCTTCTCCAGCGACTACACGGACGAAGCGTTTTCTCCACAATCGACCTAGTGCGAGCATACCACCAGATTCCTATTGCTCCGGAAGACATTCCTAAAACTGCCGTCACGACTCCATTCGGTTTATTCGAGTTCATCGGAATGCCGCCAGGTTTGCGAAATGCAGCACAAACCTTTCAACGCCATATGGACAATCTGTTCCGGGGCCTGCCGTTTGTTGGTTGCTACATCGATGACATTATCATCTACTCACACTCTCACGAAGAGCATCTCCAGCACGTAGCGACGGTATTCCAAATCCTGCAGGACAATCGACTAACCATAAACCCACAAAAATGTCAATTCGGCAAAGAAGAAGTTGTATTCTTGGGTTTTACGGTGAACTCAAAAGGTTTTAAACCACCTGTCGAGCACACGGAGGCTATTAGAGACTTTCCAAAGCCAACAACAATCATGGAGTTGCGAAGATTCTTGGGAATGCTCAACTATTATCGGAGGTTGATTCCAGGTGCAGCAAAAACTCAAATCTCGCTCACGAATTATTTGAAAGGTGCTACCAAAAATGATAAACGCGAGATAGCATGGACCACAGAATCAACAAACGCTTTCAACAGCTGTAAGCAAGGCATTGAAAATGATGTCAGGGCAACATTTCTCTCTCCCTCAGCTAAGTTGCTGTTAAAGACTGACGCCTCCGACACAGCTATAGGAGCTGCCCTGGAGCAACTGGAAGACAACGTTTGGCGACCAGTTTCATTTTTCTCACGGAAATTATAACCAGCCGAGAAAAACTACAGCACCTATGACCGTGAGCTTTTAGCAGTGTTTGCTGCCACTCTTTTCTTCAAACACATTTTAGAAGGCCGAGCTTTTGTCATTCAAACAGATCACAAGCCGCTTGTTTACGCTTTCGCACAAAAAGCATCAAAAGCCTCTCCTCGTCAGCTGCGGCAGTTAGACTTTATTGCCCAGTTTTCAACTGAGATTGTCCACACACCTGGAGCAGAGCACATCGTAGCAGACACACTGTCACGTATAAATGCCATTAGCATGCCCAGTGATCTCGATCCCCAGTCAATATTTGATGCTCAGCAAGCCGATAACGAAATTACGCAACTTGCACAAGATACATCTCTGGACCTCCAAACTGTGAACATTGAGCAATACCGCATCATGTGCGATACGTCAACGGGACGCACTCGTCCATACATTCCTGGCACCTTACGACAGCGCGCATTTGATGCAATCCACAACCTGGCTCACCCAAGCGGTCGCACAACTGCGCGATTATTGAAACAGCGTTTCGTTTGGCCAGGCATGAATCGTGATGTTGTAATGTGGTGCCGACAATGTATACCGTGTCAGCGTGCCAAAATTCATCGACACACACGCACACCTTTCGGACAGATTGATATCCCGGATCAGCGTTTCGATCACATCCACTTGGATCTCATAGAGCTGCCTCGAGTTAACGGCTTACGTTACTGCCTCACAATCATCGACCGATTCAGCAGATGGCCACTGGCGGTCCCACTTTCGAACATGTCAGCAGAAACAGTTGCATCAGCCTTATATACGCAATGGATTTGTCTTTTCGGTATGCCTCTCAGCATCACTACAGACCAGGGTACCCAATTTGAATCTGCCCTGTTCACCGAGATAGCAGAATTAATTGGAGCTGAGAGAATCCGCACAACTGCGTACCATCCAAAATCAAACGGTATGGTTGAAAGATGGCATCGCACATTGAAAGCAGCACTCATGTGTAACTCGCATATTCCATGGCCAGACCTGCTACCCACCGTCCTATTGGGACTTCGCTCAGCATTCAAGGAGGATATCAAGTCCTCGCCTGCGGAGTTACTGTTTGGCACAGCCCTACGACTGCCACATGAATTCTTCGGTTCAGCAGAATCAAGCGCTTCCATGGATATGCGGTTTACGGAAAAGCTACGTCAACATATTCGAACTATTAGAGCTACACCTGCAGCTCATCATTCCAAGCCACGGATGTTCTTCGCTAAGGACCTCAACACATGCACACACGTTTTCAGGCGTGTAGCATCTGTTAAAAAACCACTGGACCAACCTTACACCGGTCCATATAAAGTCATACGCCGCGTAGACGATAAGGTTTATATAATTAACATAAACGGAGAAGAAAAAGCGATCTCCGTCGATCTCCTAAAGCCTGCATTCCTGGTCAACGTAGACACTCCGCCCAGCAATGATGAGTCTGCTAGCCCATCACCAAATCAAGAAGCATCACAGTCTGCAGCTCCACCGCCTATAACGCCTGTGCAGCTTCCGGAACAGATCTCGTTCCCTTCTCCTGCCGACGAAGTCACTGAGGGGGGAGTAGATGTGGCGACGCAGCCTCAGCGATATGAGCCCGATCTGGAAACCCGGCACCGTCGTAAGCAGACGATAGTTCCGCGAACGATATTCGCCGTTACAAAATATAGACGCTAAGTACACATAGACGCTAACACACACAGCAACTGAATTGTCTCGATTATAATTTACGCGTCGAAAATAAACGCTTTAAGTTAATAATAAATAAGTGTGATCCACTAGATCACTGCAAATGCGTTCTTCAATGTCGTCACTCTTTCCATATTTTGCCTGTTATGACTTTTTCAATTAGAATGCTCGAACATAACAGCGATCATAAGACTGTGGCGATGCAGCCTCATCGATGAGCCCGATCTGGCAGCGCGGCACCATCATAAGCAGACGATAGTGACACCGTTTCACTACAAGCCCTTTAAAAGTTGTGAATGTGCGAGTGGGACGCCCATACATACATGTCTGCATATCCACATGTACATATGTATTGGCATCCCACTTCAACACACATTATTGCACGCATGTATGTATATACATACATATGTACAATACAATTAGATTTGGAGTTGCTGTTGTGTATCAACGAAAGAAAACTAAGTTCTAATTACATATATTGCGTACCAAAAACTTAAAAAACCGGCTACTGCCGCCGCCCCTTTTCAATGAGCTTTTAAAATATTTTAATGAAAAATAATGAAAAACAAAAACTTTCACATGCCGATCGCGGTAGCAATCGAACTCCGAAACACGGTCAACATTGTGGTCCTTACAGCCCGAGACATAATCCACTCAGCCACTGAATAACTTAGACTAGTGCCAAAAAATCAACAAGAAGCACATGAAATAAATTTTTGTATGCGCTAGAAATGCATACATATACCTATTGCCCTCTCGCTCAGTCTAATGGTTGCGACACTTCGCTTCTGCTTTGTCTATGCGTTCTTCTTCTTCTGTTCGTTAATTCAAATTGCGCGTATCGTCGAACACTGTATAAAATTGATCTCCGTCAAATTTTTAATATTAATCCAAATAAAGCGCAATTTTCATTGCGAGTTTTAATAAATATCCGAATATAATTAAGTTATCTATGTCTGCAGATTACAGAAATTAATTAATTTGGGGAACATTTAAGTTGCGGAGAATATCTCAAGTCGACTCACCAAAATTTAACTTTAAGAACAACTAGCCCCATTACATGTGCTGTAACTTCCCCTTGGTGTTCCCTAGGTACTGATTATTTTTGATAATCGGTGGAAAATTCGAGCGGCGATTCTATTCTGTTATTTACAAACTTGTTTACGGTATACTAAGATAATCCATGGCCTTATACAGTCAACACCTGACTGTAGCGTTTGTATTTTTTTTTGCTCTCAATATTAGTGCTAGAACATAAACCATCATTAACCCTTGTAAAGTTATATTTGTCGGACTGGGACGCCTATACATACATGTCTGTATTTCCACATTTATGTATTGGCATCCCATATCAACACACATTATTATATGCACGTATGTCCATACATGTAAAGTTATTATTAAAAAACGTTAAAATCAATTCAGTAAGGTTAATTAATTACAAAATAACTTCAGTGTTCTTCACAACGTTATATTTGGCAACTGTTACAACTTAATAGCGGTTTAATTTCTGCACGTTCAACTGTCAACTGCCGAAAATGTGTTTGCTAAATTTCAATGGAAAATATTCGGAGTACAGAAATTTGATGTGCCTTTTCGAAAGCTTAGTCCACAATGACACTTCTCTAACTAACGTTGAGAAGTTCAATCTTCTGGTGTCTTGTTCACCAGATGAAGCATTGGGGGTAGTAAAGCCGTATCAGTTAACGGATTGTAACTACCCTAAGGCCATTGCAAGCCTCAAAGCAGTATATGACAATAAATGTCTTATAATCTTTGACACTGTTTCACAGTTATTCGACATACCTAGCATGACAAAACCATCTGCATCCAGCTTGAGATCGATAATAGATACGGTGTCTGCTATATATGCGTCGTTGTCGTCGTTAGGCAACGATAAAGACATTGCTAACGCAATGATCATTCATGTGGTCATGGCGAAAGTTGACCATATTACCAAGTCTCGCTTTGAAGAGCAGCTTGATTATGATACACTGCCGTCTTGGGAAGATTGTGCTAGACAACTGAACAAGAGGTACCAGTATTTGTCAGCAGAAGAGTCAACTCGAGACAAAACAAAGGCACGAATTGAACACAAGAAGCCCCAACATTCTAAATCGTCCTTTGTTTGTTCTGAAGGAGGACGCACTTCATCGCCTGTATGCATTTTTTGCAAATCGGAAATGCACAACATTTATTCTTGTCCGTCGTTTGCTGCCATTTCAGTGATGCAGCGTTTTGAATTCGTTAAAGCCCAAAGGTTATGTCTCAATTGCCTGGTCGCAGGGCCAATATGCAAAGCATCAAAATGTAGAGCATGTTCAAAGCCTCACCATTCATTGCTTCACAGGTATAATACACCTGTTGAAGGTGAGACACTTTCTATTCACGCAACTGCTTCAGATGCATATTTGGGACATGTGCTTAACAATGAGCAAGTCGTTCTGAGTGATTTTATGGAGAGAAAACATTTCACAAAGTATACAGGCATACACTGCCTGTTTGAGCTTGCCGACATACATGCACAATCACATCCTATTGGATCACATGTGATCAAAAAGTGTTTTTATGTAGATGATATGCTGGCAGGAGCAGACAGCGCACTATAGGCAAAAAGCTCGAAATTTTTGCAGAAAGTCTTTTTTTTCATATTTTTAAATCACAAAATTTAATGTGTTTTCTAAATATTAATTATCCAGATTAAATAAAACTATTTTAAAAAAATTTTTAAAGCTCACGGTTTAAAATTGCCGCGCTAACAAAGTCAGCTGATTGACTGCATAATCGACTGGTCGCAATGCAACCGTAAATATTGATTAATTTGGCGCGTAAATTCTGGCTGTTTCGTTAAAGTAAAAATAATTTGTTAATATGGAAAATAATCGTACAGGTATTTATTTTCAATGTTTTATGTTAGTTTTTATGTCTCTGTATAATTCGTCGTGTATTGTCCAATGTTGGTGATGTGTTTTTGCAGCTAAAATCTAACATATTTAATTGTGTTCCGTGGAGTATAACTTTTTTGGCGCCTGTAGGAGCGTTCTACTAAAATTGGTTTGTTTTGCGTAAAAGTGTATAGATTATGGTGGTAATAATATCTTTTGCCCGTTTTTGCCCCTTTTTGAAAAAAATGACATGTTGCAGCCGAATATCATTTTCGACATTTTACGCTGCTGCAGGTTTGGGAAAGCAATGGCCGCGATAAGTCCAAATTAATAAAGTGGATGATAGAAAAAATTAATATGAGCAACATCTGCAACTCAGTCGTACATGAAATTGAAAAAAGCTGACATTTTTATAAAGTACCTGAAGAAAAATTTGCCTAAATGTAACCGAATGATAACAAGGTTTAAAATTAAACACTCAAATTGGCTGTCAAATGGAATTGTTATAGACTTGCATGACGACCTTTGTGAACCATCTCCTCATAAAAAGGGAAGACCAACGCTAGGCTATGCAGAGGCCGGTTCACGCCAAAAATATAAATTAGCGAGCAATCTTGCAGCGGATACAAGTTTTTCAACTCAGCACATATTACATGCTGCTTCTGTTTCTGCGAAGAAGTCTAACAAGAGTGATTTGGTTAATGCATTGAAATTCATCAGGGAAGAAAATTCGACTGGAGGCGGGAAGTCCCAAGTGATTATTCCTCTTACCCCGGAAGAAGCATTGGCATTTTTACTGGAAAACGGACTTACCAAACAGCAGTATATCAATATTCATCATTTGAATAAAGCTCGTGGCTGCGATATTTTCCCTTCATATTCTGAGGTTCAAAAGGTTAAGACGACTTGCAGGCCAATTGAAATAGAAATTCGTGAAAATTTTGCACAGGTTTCAATGCAAAACCTTTTAGACCATACTGCTGAAAGAATATTGGGCCTGCAAAAAGAGGTTATATCTCAAATGGAAAATGTTTCGTGTTGCACTTTAATAGTAAGCTACGGATTTGATGGATCTACTGGCCAGAGCTTATATAAGCAAAGTTTTGGATCAGAACCTGCCTCTCTAGATCTATCCCTTTTCGTCAGCACTGTAATACCTTTAAAATTAATAAATAAAAATCAGCAAATTATTTGGAATAACAGAGCTCCACAATCTGTAAGGTTCTGCAGGCCTCTTAAAATTGAGTATGCAAAAGAAAGCCGTGAGAAAATTTTGCTGGAAAAAGAATGTTTGGATGTGCAAGTTGCCGGCTTAAAAGACTTTACATATATTAGCGAAGGAAGAGAAATTGTCGTCACCTATAAGCCACAGATGACACTTATTGATGGTAAAGTTCTCAACGCTTTAACAGGCACTGCATCAACTCAGTGTTGCCCAATATGTTGGGTGAAACCTAAAATACTCCTCGAAACCACTGATTTCCATGCCAAATGCTTTACCCCAAGACCTCCAGCTCTTAAATATGGTGTCAGCCCATTGCATGCCTGGATACGATTTTTTGAGTTTGTACTGAACGTATCATATAGGCTTAAAATTCAAAAGTGGCACATAGCACAAGCATATAAAACCGAAATGATGTCTCGGAAAAAGGACATTCAAAAAATGATGTGGACAAGAATGGGCCTACATGTAAGCATTCCCAAGCAAAATGGAAGTGGGAATAGTAATGATGGAAACACGGCTAGAAGAGCATTTCGGAATTACCAATTATTTTCATCAATCACAAGCTTTGATCAAAAAATTTTATATAATTTCTATATAGTTCTAATCACTATTTCATGTGAACATTGCGTTGATGTTGAGAAATTCAAGATATTTTGTGAGAAAACATTTTTGCTATATGTAAATACGTATCCTTGGTATCCTATGTCGCCGACGGTTCATAAAATCTTAGTACACGGTTGGCAAATTATGAACTCATCTTTGGTCCCAGTTGGATGTTTAGGAGAAAATGCTTCGGAAGCAAGGAACAAGTACTATAAAAACGACAGGAAATCACATGCCCGAAAAAATAGCCGAGTAAACAATATGGCTGATGTTTTTTATAGAGCTATGGATTCCTCTGATCCATACATTTCTAGCTTAGGTTTAAATGAAAGGCAAAAAAAGGTAAAAAAATACCTCTGCCGGCAGATGTATTACATCTTTTACAATTACCATCGCCGACAAACTTTGAAGCATCAGATGTAGAAAGGAATGATTCAGATTCTGATGAGGACTGTGATGAGGATTTTGATGAAGGTGCAGAAATAGAGCTAGAAGTTGAAGAAGAATGAACATATGTGTAAATAAAATTTTAAATTAAAAAATTATTTTTTCTTGTGGGTGCACGGATCGGGTATGGTGATGGAAAATACTAAAGCACATCAGAATTAGTTTACTTTTATATGGTATTTTACAATTACAATAAACAAATTTTTTTCCAAGTTCCAAGAGTCTACATCAACTAGAAATACTTTTGGCGATTATCCCACACAGACAGACGCACGCGCGGCTACGGTAATGTGGGCGGATAGATTAAAGGCGTGGTTATATTAAAGAAAAAAATTCCGAAATTCTATAATAATTCTTTACATATGTGTGCCAAATTTGAATGCTTTATCTTTAAAATTGGACTTTATGCAAAAATTTCGGGCTTTTTGCCCATAGTGCAGCGTAAGGGAATTAAACATAATGTGCAAGGAAGTTCGTGAAATATTGGAATCAGGAGGGTTTCCACTGGCCAAGTGGGCATCCAACCATAGCATTCAGGTTTCTAACACTGACTCTAGCGAAGAAGTTACTCTCAAAATTGAGGAACAGAGTGCAGTGAAAACTCTTGGAATGAGTTAGGAACCTCAAGCGGATCTATTTAAATACCATCTTGATGTGGATAGTTCCGCATCGCTAAAACCAACAAAACGTTAATATGTTGTCCATAGCTTCTCGGTTGTTTGATCCACTTGGTTTGCTGTGTCTTCACACAGCATGGCATAAGTTTAGCATGACATTGCGAGACGTTGGCATTAAGTTACTTACGGCAAGATCTAGGGTAGCTCCACTTAATGTCAAAACCATACCTCGACTAGAGCTATGTGCAGCACTTTTGCTGGCCAAGCTGTGGCATTAAATCTCTCCAACCATGGCAAAATTCAATATAGAAAGCATGAATTTCTGGTCAGAGTCACAGGTTACCATGTATTGGTTAAAGAGTGATTCTGGCACGTTGGGTACATTTTTGGCAAACAGAGTTGCTGAAATCCAGGAGTTATCAAATGGTGTTGTTGGCGTCACGTTCGAACAGACGCCAACCCTGCTGATTTGGTATCGAGAGGAACTGATATAAATGAAATTGGGAGCACGTTGTGGTTCAAAGGGCCAAGTTTTTTGATAAAAGTAAAGGACCACTGGCCACAACTTCATCAGTTCCAGATAGCGTCGACCCTGAAAACTTCGGAAGATAAAAAAGCTGTGACGGTTGGCACACTAGCGGAAGTTCCGCAAAATTGTTTTGCGGAATTGACACATCGTCACTCCAACTTTGCTAAGCAAGTTCGAATAGTTGCATATATACTTCGTTTCTGTTTCAAACAGCTCAGAACAGATTCTCTTGTGGTATCGGCATTAGAGAGGAAAATTAAGTTCCTCAAATTAATCGGCGCAGTACAAAGCATTACATTTAGAAAAGAATTTAAATTGATGGAAAAATCAGCAGTATTAGCACCTATGTTGCAATCGCTAAATCTATTCGTTGATAGGAGGTCGTTTGTTACACGGCCCTCTCTCTTATGACGCTAAGTTCCTCTTTTTACTGACAAAGGATTCCGCTTTTGCGCAACTCTTTGTCAAACACTTGCACCTTAGGCATTAGCATGCTTGTGCAAAGGTACTGGTTGGGTTGTTAAGGCAGCAAGTTTGGGTGGTGAATGCACGTAGTTTATGTACTGCAGTTGTGAGAAATTGCGTACACTGCTTTAGGTACAAGCCAAAATTGTTGGGGCAAATAATGGGTAATCTGCCAGCCGACCGTCTCCAAGAAGGTCGGCCGTTTAGAGTATCTGGTGTAGACTTTTGTGGGCCATTTTACGTTAGCTATAGAATCCGGGGGAGACCCCCTGTAAAAACGTATGTTGCCGTTTTTGTTTGTTTCGCCTCAAAAGCAGTTCACTTGGAACTTGTCACGGACCTATCCACTGATTCTTTTTTGAATGTCTTTAAAAGGATCATTGGGAGGCGCGGACTACCCGAGACGATGTTCAGCGACAATGCGACGAACTTCGTGGGAGCGAGCAACATGCTGAAGGAGCTGCAGACGGCATTCCTGGAGAGCAAGGAGCGACTGACGGGGTACGCAGCGGAGCGAGGGGTGCACTGGAAGTTTATTCCCCCTCAAGCACCGCACTTCGGAGGACTGTGGGAAGCAGTGATGAAGGCTGCCAAGCACAGGCTGGTGCGAAGAGCGGGCAACGCGAACCTAACGCCGGATGAGTTGAGCACGTATCTGGTGGACGTCGAAGCGTTGCTCAACTCCAGACCACTTCTCCTCGACAGCACCGATCCCAACGATGGCGTGGTAATCACGCCAGGGCATCTACTCATCGGGCAGCCTTTACTTGCGCTGCCGCACGGATTAGGACCAGAAGAGTCGAGCAACAAGCCAGGACACGCGTACTTGAAGCGGTGGCAGCAGTTGTCGGCGTTCAAACTGCACTTTTGGCGCAAGTGGTCCAAAGATTACCTGCTCAGTCTGCAGCAGCGAACACAGTGGACCAAAGGCGAGGCCAATCTGGTGGAAGGGGCGGTCTTCATGGTGCACGACGACAACACACCCCCGCAACGATGGACCATCGGGCGCGTAACGCGCATAGTCCCAGGGGTCGACGGCAAGGTTTGGGTAGTGGAACTAAAAACACCAGCAGGCGCAATTAGGAGCAAAATTCACAAGCTGGCCCTGCTCCCGACTTGTTAAAGACCTAACAAAATAAGTAGTTAAGCTAGTATTTAAGAGAACACAAGTGTCGTCATTTAATCTCTTAAGTTAAGACGATCGGCAAATGCTGACGGCGAATTCGGGTAGTGTGGTCGGACTGTGGCCCACTCTCACTTAAATCAAAGTTTTAGTTTCATTTGTGCACTGAAGCCAACTACATATTTATTAAAAACGTTGAAGCCGAACTCCGCGTCCTTTTATTCTTAGCTCGTGACAAAAAATCAAGAACACAATACTAAATTTATCCCCGCGAACAAACCAAATAAAGCGCTATATTTATAACACTACTAGTAATTTTGAAAAAAACAAATAGTTGTGCGATATATAAAATATAACAAATAAAGGAAAAGTTTAAATAAATAATTTATTCTATAAATCTAGAATGACTTTGAATCAGAAAACACTCTTGGACAAGGTGATTTCAAAACGTAGTACGAAAATCACTACATTCAAGCTATTGACAGGTATTGATATACGTTACTCTGAGGATCCCGAGATGAAACAGTTTATACAGGAGTCATTGTTTAAAGAACTAGAGGAGCTACGAACGCTGGCTAGGAATAATATCATAGAGTTGCAAAATAAAAATCAAAATGCATTTAATCAAAAACGTAAGGCAGAAAAAATCTATAAAGTGAACGATCTATCAGCTATTAAGCGTACACAATACGGGTTAGGATTGAAGTTAAAAGGAAAATATCTTGGACCGTATAAGGTAGTGAAAGTCCACAAACACGGCAGGTATGATGTTGAGAACATAGGCGAGGGAGATGGCCCATTCAAAACTTCAACTGTGGCAGAATATATGAAGATATACGGGATGAATATAGCGTCAGGAGGGCCGAATGTAGGAATTGGATCTGAACAAACACTAGTTTGTGAGACTCGAAGTGGTCAGCACCAGCGTTTAAAAAACTGCCGTAAGTTTCATTTCACATGATTTTGCTTCTGCTTCTGCTTCTGAAAAATCAGAAGTCGCAGTCAAAGCATAAGTAAAAACCAGTAAGAAAAGCAACAGTTACGCGGCACGCGACAGTGGGATACCCTTCGACCCATGATCTAGTGTAGTTAATTTGTTAAATTCATACACATACACATACAAAATCGCGCTACTCGCTTGCCCGCCTCCCTTGTTAGCTGACACAAGCACGTGGTTTTATGCTCATACTTTCTTAAATAACTTCTGTGTTTACTGTCCGATTGGATTGTAATTTAGAGAATACGAAGATATTTCACTCAGCTTAGTATATGTTGAAGTCAGAAAGTTGTATCTTTTATACAGCGCTTATAAATTGAGTTAGTATTATTGATTTGCGCGGGCGGTGGGCGTGGCACCCAACATTTGAAATAAACTTGATCTGCGCCGAGTATATAGGAACCTTCATTCCAAATTTGGTGTCTCTAGCGTTTATAATAGCTGAGATCTGTGTGTTCATCTGGTCAGACGGACATCCGGACAGGCGGACATCCGGACAGACAGACGGACATGGCTCAATCGACTCGGCTAGTGATCCTCAGCAAAAATATATATACTTTATGGGGTCTCCCACGCCTCCTTTTGCCTGTTACATACATTTGCACAAAGTTAGTATACCCTTTATTGACCATTTTCAATGGTCGAAGGGTATAAAAATATACGGCGTAATGTCGACAACTCTGTAAAGAAACGTACAGATAACATTTGGAAGGAAGCATGCCAGCGAATTATTACGAAATTTGAAACAATATACACTCCAGACGTAGTCTGTCTGAATAATTGTTTTAGTCTTAACACGATCCTCAAGATACATTTAAATATTCCTATTGTTGCCGCTGGAGTCGAACAATAGTTTTAATAATTCGGAAATAACTGATGAAAGTTTAAATTACGAACCCGTCGCTGTTAAAGCAAGTTCAGAAACCAAATGATAAATTTGTTGTGAAACATATGAAATCAATTGAAAGCATTTCCAAAATACAAAACGCTGTTCTAAAACTTGTCCGCGAAACTTTTGATATCGGAAAAGTGAGTTCTAATGCCAAAAGTAGCAAAACCTACTTAAATAAACAAAAAAATAAGAATATGATAAGAACAAGGATGCAAAAATTGCAGAAACATTCAGCGGGCTGAATTATGAATTATAATAGTGCGTGGTCTTCCCCTGATGCGCAAGCCAGGAAAAGTCAGGCTCTGTTTAGATAACAGAAAAGTAAACGCAGTCAAAGTCAAAGACGCATATCCTATGCCGTTTATAGATGGAATTTTGAGCAGACTTCCCAAAGTAGAGTTTATTTCAAGTATTGATTTAAAGGATGCTTTTTGGCTAATTCCACTTGAACCAAAATCTAGGGATAAGACTGCATTGACTGTACGAGGCCGACCACTATATCAGTTCACTGTAATGCCATTTGAGCTTTGCAACGCGCCGCAATTTAAAATTAATGCACAAGCTTTCGACCGTGTCTGGCTGGAAGGACTAATGTACAAGATAACAAAACTGCTTCCGCAGAATACACACAAAGTGTTCGAATCTTATCTTTTCAAAAGAGTGTTCTCAATCAGGTGTAACAGTTCGACTTTACACGACCGCGTCATCAAGCTGGAGTCCCCCAAGGTAATGTGCTGGGCCCCGTTCTTTACAACCTATACACAGCAAACATGCGTACAAACTATCAGCTCATAACCTCTACGTTTGCTGACGATACCGCAATACTCAGTCGATCCAATTGCGCATCAAAGGCAACAGAAAAACTTGACTGTCATCTTAAAACAACGGAAAGATGGTTTGCGGACTGGCGCATTAGGATAAACGAGACCAAAAGGGTCGAGACATGTAACGTTTACACTGAATAGACTATCCAGCCTACCATGTACCCTAAACAATACATTCATCCCACAATCAGACGTAGTAACATATCTCGGCATTCACCTAGATAGGCGCCTCACCTGGCGGCGACATTTAGAATCTAAAAGGACTCATATGAAGTTTAAAGCAGGCAATAATCTTAACTGGCTTATTAATTACAACTCTCCGCTTAGTCTGGAATACAAAGTACTTCTCTACAATACCGTGCTGAAACCCATCTGGACATACGGCTGTGAACTATGGGGAATCGCGTCAAAAACCAACATTGAAATTATACAGCGAGCTCAGTCAGCGATTCTGCGAACTTTCACTGGGGCACCATGGTACCTACGCAGCGAAAGCATCCATAGAGACCTTAACATTAATCTCGTCAACGAGGAAATCCAGATGAGAAAGAGTAAACATCAAGCAAGGCTCGCCGCACACGAAAATCCTCTCGCGAAATCGCTCACGCGTGTATGTAGTCAGAACAGACTAAAGCGCAAAGATTCTCCAGCCCAGCAAAGAAATCCTAGGGCCGTCTCTTACTAATACAATTCTTTCAAATTGTAATTAATTTAATTTATATAAGATTTGAATAATTATTGTTAGTCTCGTAATAAGAGAATATCCAATAAATAACGCAATAAGTTTGAAAACAAACCAGTAAGAAAAGCAACAGTCGCGCGGCACGCGACTGTGGGATACCCTTCGACCTATGCTCCTATGTATGTAGATATATACATATGCACATACTTTGAAATTATTCTCGACAGATAGCGGTCGCGCTTCGCGCTCGCACGCCTCCCTTGTTAGCTGACACAAGCACTTGGTTTTATGCACATACTTTCTTAAATAACTTCTGTGTTTATTGACCGATCAGATTACAATTTCGAGAATACGTAGACATTTTAATGAGCTTTGTATATGTTAAAGTCAGAAAGTTGTATCTTTAATACAGCGCTTATAAATTGAGTTCAAAAATTATATTATTAATTTGCGGGGGCGGTGGGCGTGGTACCCAACATTTGACATAAACTTGATCTGCGCCGGCTACACAGAAATGTTCATGCCAAATTTGGTAACTCTAGCTCATATAATAGCTGAGATCTGATCATCCATACATCCGGACAGATAGACATGGCTCAATCGACTCGGCTAGGGATCCTGAGCAAGAATATATATACTTTATGGGGTCTGCCACGCCTCCTTCTACCTGTTACATACATTTGCACAAAGTTAGTATACCCTTTTTTGACCATTTTCAATGGTCGAAGGGTATAAAAAGTCAATGACTCATATCCTATGCCGTTTATAGATGGAATTTTGAGCAGACTTCCCAAAGCGGAGTTTATTTCAAGTATTAATTTAAAGAATGCTTTTTGGGTAATTCCACTTGAACCAAAAAAAAGGGAAAAGACTGCATTGACTGTACGAGGCCGACCACTATCAGTTCACTGTAATGCCATTTGGGCTTTGCAACGCGCCGCAAACAATGTAAAATTTAATGGATCGAATCATTCCAGCGCAAGTTTTCATTTATCTGGATAATTTGGATTTATTATTATAATTTATTATCCGATTAATTTGAAAGGCATATTAAAATTCTTGGTGAACTACTGGCGTGTTATTTAAATAGATCGGGATTGAACATAAACATCGGAAAAAGTAAATTTTGTAAATTTAATTTTATTCCTTCATTGGGTGAATAGAGTAATATACATAGAATTTTATTTATTATTTTTATCCTTGTTTTACAAAATGAAGAATAGCTGCATTGACTGCACAAATTCTTTCTCTATCTTTTAAGTGTCTCTCGCTGTGTAAAAATACGTAAGAGCTGCAGATTGTGTGCAAAAAACAGACAACAAAAAATACAAACGCTACAGTCAGGTGCTGACTGTATAAGGGCATGGATTATCTTAGTATACCGTAAACAAGTTTGTAAATAACAGAATAGAATCGCCGCTCGAATTTTCCACCGTGTTTGTGGTGGCGGCAAGAAGATCTTCCTTCTTGGGGGGATCGTAGATGTTGCGGGTGAAAGCTGCTGGGAAAAACACAAATCCGACGCGAAAACAATTCGGAAAAAAGAATACAATTCGGGGCGCGTGGCGTTTACTTCACTTTATTTTCTTCAACTAACTTTTTACATAGGTAAAGATTAGCTTAAGCCTAACTTAACATAATCTGTTGTTAATCTGTTGGATAAAAGAGCGCGAGAGCCCTCGGTGACTCTCGCACTGTTTACGCCGATATGCTGCCTACTTTTCGGCGGCGAGTTTCGGCGTAAACATCCCGCCCCCCTTGCAATACTATTGCAAATAATGAGGATGGAGACGGGATCTTTTGAATGCCGCTGGAGGGGGCGCTGGCGGACTATGTCTTGAAGACACCGGAAAGTACCCAGCCGAACAGAGTGTTCTGGGCCAACGGTAATCCACCGTGGGATGGAACCAGCCCTGGAAGGAGTACGTCTCCATAGACGTCGGCCCCCAGAACAATGGAGACTCTGCTTGGCACATGGCATCGAGAGTCCGCCAGCGTAATGCCTGGATAGCTGGATTGGAGTTCCTTAGTGACCTTTTGTGCCGGAGTCCTGATCTGCACATCTTCCATCTTCAGAGTCACTGTGGTGGAGAACTCTGGCGACGCCCTTGACCTGAACAAGGCGCGGCAAAATCCATTTTCGGCGGAAAGGCCAAAGGCCTGTGCCAATGAGGTGGGCATGCGGCTATATGGACTGCAGGCGTCCAACAGCACGCGCACCTCGAAAATTTTGCCGTCCGTGTCCAGGTTTACTATGGCGGTCGGCATCATGCTGATCGCCACAGAAGGGGATGTCGCCAGGGACTCCGAAGGTGGAAGAGGCGTCACGGATGGCGAGGTTGCCTGCATCTCCTGCATCTCGGGTTGGGAGGTGATTGGAAGGTGGAGAAGCGTGTGGTGGCCCTCGCCGCATGTGCGACAAGTGCCGCCACTGCGACATGAACCCTTGGAATGTTCATGGGCAAGGCAGTTCGGGCAGTATTTGTTGATCAATACTGCCCGAAGACGCTTCTCCGCAGCCAGACGCAGGAATCGTTGACACTTCTTGAGGGCGTGGACTCCTCTGCAGACTCGGCATCGAAAGGAGTTCACTCCCTTTGGCTTTGCCGGTGTGTGTGCCTTGGGTGGTGCCATCTCACTAATCTGGAAAGGAGAAGGTGGATATGGATTAATGTTTGGAGAACATATATCCACTGATGGACAACACAAGGTTAGGAGGGTGTCTGGACTCTGTCCTCTAAAGGAAGTAGTGGAAAGAAAGTTGTTTTCACACTCGGATTCACAACCTTTGACCAACTTGGCTGGTGGATCTTCCACAACCGGAAATTTGGTGAGAAGATCATCAAGCCTTTGTTCTGTGCTGATCTTGATCCTCGTTGTAAAGGAGGAAATGGTCGTAAGACTCGACTTGGATACTGGTCCAGTGAGGACCCAGCCGAATATAGTCTCTTGACCGAGCAAAGTTCCACAAATTTTGGATACAGAGCCACTCTTCATGATGGATGGGAGAATATCGGCTCCTAGGAGCACGTCTATCTGAGAGCTCTGGTGGAAATGCGGATCAGCGAGTTGGAGGTTTGGCAGGTCCTTCAGAAGATCCTTGGAAATTGAATAGGATGGAAGGTTACCTGCCAATTGGGGAAGAACAAAGGCTTCAGTTTTTAGCTGTAACCTGGGAATGATCGGGGAGCCAATCTGGAAGTGACACAACTTTTGTGGATTGGCTGAGATGGCTTGATTTAAGCCAGCTACTTGAACTTTCACGGCTTGGTAGGAGGGCTGTATGATGTTAAACATCCGTTCGGAGATGAACGTAGCCTCTGATCCTGGATCGATCAGTGCACGTGCCTTATAAGTCATGCCCAAATGGCAAACATTTATAAGAGCAGTGCCGAGAAGAACACCTTGTGTGTTCGCCGTGAAGTAATTCTGAATATTAGTCGTTGGAGAAGTGGACTGTATATTAGAATTGGGAGTTGGTGCAGAATCTGCTGAAGAGGGCGCAGTAGGAGGGGTGCCACGATGCAGGAGTGTATTGTGGCGACCCTTGCACGTAAAACAGTTGTGTTGACTCGTGCAGTCTTTAAGGATATGTCCTCTTGCAAAGCAGTTCAGACACAACTTCTGCTGTTTGATGAAATTGGACCTTTCATCAATAGCCATTTGGAGAAAGCGCGGACACAGACGTATAGGATGGTTTTCCTTTGAGCAAAGTTTGCAGGTTTGTGGTTTGCCTACAACCTTTGTCTCAAAAGAGTTGACCTTCCTCGTAGGAGGCTCTTTTCGAGCAGGTTTTGGACTAGTCTGTGCGCTTGGACTAGGTTGTACGTCCTCTATCGCTTCCAATGTGCGATAGCGCTCTGAAAGGAAATCCGACATTTCCTTCCACGACGGAATTTCAGCCTTGTTTTGTACTGACTGCTCCCAAAGTGACAACGTCAGCCTTGGGAGTTTAGACGAGCATAGGAAGACAAGAAGGCAATCCCAATTCTCTGTGCTGATTTTGGAGTGGTCTAGAGCCGTTAAGCAACTTTGAATAGTGCTTTGAAGGACTTGGACGGCGGCTCCAGACTCGTGAGGAACTGACGGAAGGTTAAAAAGGATTCTAAGTTGGCTGTTGACTAACAGCCTCTTATTTTCGAACCTGTCCGTCAAGTTCTTCCAAGCAGAAGAGAAACCCTCGTTTGTGAGAGGGGATTTGGATACGATTGCCTTCGCTTCTCCGCTGGTCTTCGCATTTAGATGGAATAATTTCTCGATCTGACTTAGGCCGGGATCGGAAATGTAGACCGCTGTGAAGAGATCACGGAAAGTTGGCCATTTAAGGTAATCACCGCTGAAAACTTCAGCATCGAAAGGTGGTGACCGGTAGCTTCGTGGGTGGAAGGCTACTTGTGCTGCTGCAGGTGCTGGAGTGGCAGCCGTTGCAGTCTCTATACTCTCATTTAATTGAGAGGCAGTTTCCTCGTATATGGAGTAGCAGTGGTCATACCGGGCTTGCATGGCGATCTTGTCCGCAGCATTCGTCTCCGTTTGAGACAATGCGTTGGAACAGAGTTCATATTTCAGTTCTACGGCAGTCCATATGGAGCGAAGCTGCTCAAGACGCACTCTATGAGTGTGAAGTGAGGCTGTAGGAGAATTTTGAATCCTAGCTTCGAACTGCGTGAGCTTATCAGAAGCGTTAATGAACTCTTGGAGTGCCATTTTTATTGCCAGTGAGATCTGATGACCAACTGAACGAGTAACTGGAGGAGTGTGCACCGAAATTGTTGGCACCTGACTAACTTTAGATGTGGCCGGAGTTACTTACCGCAATGTGGCGGGAGAAGGTGTTCTACCAAGAAGGGAACTTGGAAGAGAGCTGGAGCGTCTGTGCTTAGTCGTGGGTGCAACAAGGTGTTTCTTGGTGTCTGCACTGTCAATTGGCATCACAGGCTTTCAAAAAAGCGAGAAAAATGCAATTGATGCTGTTGACGGAAGCAGAAACTTGAAAGAGAAGAGCGTAGAAAATTGGACGTACAGAATTTTCTTGTTTTAACAATAAACAAGAATATTAATCAACTCAATCGGAAATTTTATCGAATCTGGTTGAGCGTGGAATATGTTGGTAGATTACAAGGCAACACTTTTTGGAAAAACGTTGCAAAAAAAAAAAATAATATATAAATATTATTTTATAAATATCGATATATTTTATTGAGTAATAATAATTATCGAGACACGTATTATACTCTGCGTGAAATTCTAAGAAAAGACGCAATATAATTTTACAAATAATAAATTATATTGTGAAAAATAAATAAATAATTATTTATTATTGGGATATATTTTCTTAGACGGAGGAAAATATATTCGATAATTTTTTGCAATGTTGCAGCGCCTTGTAATACTACAACACAGTGCACAATGAGACGATAAATAAAAAATAAGTGACTTTAAAAGTCACGGTTGCCCACTACGTGATATTTTAATATTTGAGCTAGTGCAGCCCTGGAACGATAACACTGATTGAATAGAAAAAAGTGGCGGTTGGTCGATTGTGATCGAACTGCGGTCACTAAGACAAACTGCGATCACTACTCAAAGGGTAAACAAAGAAATAATAAATATTTTATTATTTCTTTGTATTAGATTAAGTAGACCAATAAATTAAACGTTTTTAAAATACGAATATGTGTGTTAGTTTAAGAATTTTAATATAAGAATATATGTATGTGTTAATATAAGTATTTGTGTGTGTTGTGCCGGTGCAGCCGAAATATTGCTGCCGGTCAAAGTGTATTGGTATGTTAATAAATTTAATAAATGTAAAAGGAATACAGTGTTATCTTTTTTGGTGTTAGCTTTGGAGGTACAATTGCCACTTGAGGTGCGGACCTTGGCAATGTACTAATGGGCAACGTAAGTATGTAATGTGTATATATATTACACATACAATTTAATTAGTTTTGGAGAATGTATGTACCTTTGTTCAAATGAAAGGGGTAGGAGAAGGTACATACATGTATGTGGCAGAGGTTTGGTAGAATTAGACGGATAAACTGTTTGTAATTTGTGACTCGTATTTCCATACATATATGTATGGAAATCTTACGAAGGTGGCAGTCGTCTGTACGTAAGTATGTACTTACTAATGCAGCAACATATGTACATACAGAGATGCCGGTGGCGCAAATTGCGAGGTTAGGAGAAAGTAGAAAATCTTTCTTTTCACCAAGGAACAATTACACACAGTCCTCTGCCGCATAAAAATAAGTAAAAAATGTAGTACTTATCTGGGGGATCCTGACGAGATGCCGATGACCTGGTAGTTCGAGCGGAGCGTGGGGATGAAAATCCAGCGACGTGATGTCCAAAAAGAAGATGAGATCCGGCTCGAAGGACCAATGTTTGTGGTGGCGGCAAGAAGATCTTCCTTCTTGGGGGGATCGTAGATGTTGCGGGTGAAAGCTGCTGGGAAAAACACAAATCCGACGCGAAAACAATTCGGAAAAAAGAATACAATTCGGGGCGCGTGGCGTTTACTTCACTTTATTTTCTTCAACTAACTTTTTACATAGGTAAAGATTAGCTTAAGCCTAACTTAACATAATCTGTTGTTAATCTGTTGGATAAAAGAGCGCGAGAGCCCTCGGTGACTCTCGCACTGTTTACGCCGATATGCTGCCTACTTTTCGGCGGCGAGTTTCGGCGTAAACACACCGATTATCAAAAATAATCAGTACCTAGGGGTAGCTACTGCAAATGTAATGGATTTAGTTGTTCTTAAAAAGTTAAATTTTGGTGACCTACGAGTCGACTTGAGATGTTCTGCGCAACTTAAATGTTCCCAAAATTAATTTAATTCTGCAATCTGCAGACATAGATAACTTATTTATTTTCGGATATTTATAAAAACTCGCAATGAAAATTGCGCTTTATTTGGATTAATATTAAAAATTTGACGGAGATCAATTTTATACAGTTTACGACGACACGCGCAATTTGAATTAACGAACAGAAGAAGAAGAACGCAAAGCAGACACTAAGTGTCGCAATAGAGGTGCCGAAATATTGATGCTAACATCAATAAATCGATATTTTTTAAATTTTCCTAAAAATCGATATTTCATATAATCTATCGATGTTTGCAGGTCCGTCACAGAACACCTTAAAAGGATTCACCCAAATTTAATTACAGATGAAACGGTGAGTCAATCTACTAAATACCTCAATATAGATCAGAATACCCGTCAAATTTGGCAAAGGAAGAAAAAGTTGACCGATTTATTATGATAATGATTGCGCGAGACGTGGATCCGTTAAGCGTTGTGGAAATAAAGGGATTCCGTGGAGTCATAAAAACCTTGGATCCGAAGTACAAAATGCTAAGCAGGACTTATTTTCGAGATGTAATGCTTTCGAGAATTTATAATGATATAAAGACAACGCAAAATTTAACAATAAATAAATGTTTTTTTTTTATTTTCAGTTGCAAGTAAAAATATTAATTTTTTCCGATAATATCGGAAAACATCGATTATAATGTAATGTAATTTTCACTCGTTTATGTGCCAAAAATTGCAACCGAAGTAAAGCAAAGACACAAAAGACATAAGCATAATCGCTGATTAGAACATGCATTTTTTGTTTCAATTTCTTTTCTCTTTGCACTTGGCACGCGTCACACACTTTTTTTGCGCGACGCATCGCGACGTTTGTATACCCTTCCCAATGTGGAACGAATTTTACAGAACAATTTTTTTGCCAAGCGTGTAGCTCAAAAAGTTCAAAGCTTTTGAGCAAGTACGCGAATATCTTTACGTTGAAAGAGTAGGTCCATAGAACTAAACCCTTCGATCAACTCAGCAGGGGACATAGAATAGGCATTCGATATGTTTCATGCCAAAATACAGCAATCAGTCAACCGACCAAGATAACACCAAGGACGCCAGCTACTCGATCTGGTAACTGGTGTCGCTCCTCAGTTGAACAGGCGCAAATATTCGCAGAACACCTAACCCAAAGAATCACGCCTTTTAATACAGCGTCGCAGGAAGAATTCTCCCAAAGCGAGCGCTCCTCTTGATTACATTGATATTCAATGCGATCTTAAGGATAGAATACTATCCTAAACAATGGAAGATCCTCAAGCCGGGGAAGCTGGAACAGGACCCCAGTTGTTACCGGCCGATAAGTCTTCTACCTTCTTTATCGGTCTGGTCACAGTACCGTGGAGCAACTGCATCGGGTGGTTAACCATATACTTAATGCATTCGACCGAAGAGAGTACTGCAATCGACATCCAGCAAGCCTTTGACAGAGTCTGGCATCCGAGACTACTGGCAAAAGTCAAGCTAGCGCTGCCAGCCAATCACTACAGCCTTATCCGCTCGTTCTTTTCCGAAAGAGTATTCGAAGTACAATGTCGAGACTCAATATCTTCCAGTCGACCTGTAAACGTCGGTGTTCCCCAAAACAGTGTCCTAGGACCGCTGCTGTACTCCATATTTCAAACAGACATTCCAACTCCAGATGCGACAGAAATGGATATAAACAGGGAAAAGATGACGTCTGCATACTCTACTTGGCAACCAGTGAATATGGGGCTTCCGACAGCATTCAGGAGTACCTCAATGTATTTCAAGAATGGTCCAAAAGATGGAACATGGGGATCAACGCCCAAAGAAGTGCAAATGCCTGCTTCACCCAATGTCGCGGTACGACACCAGCAGTATTCATCAACGATACTCCATATGAGCAGTCAACAAAAGCCAAATACCTTGGCTTGACTCAGACTCCCGTCTGACTTTTCGCGACCACATAGCCAACACAGTCGCAATGTGCAACGCAAATAGGAGCAGGCTGTACTGGCTGCTCAATAAAAGGAGGAAGTTAGCACTTCGGTGCAAACGTCTAATCTACCAGCAAATCATTGCACCGACTTGAAAAAATGGCATACAAATCTGGGGTACTGCAGCAGCAACTCACAGAAAAAGAGTCGAGACAGTGCAGAATAAGTGCTTGAGTCTTATTACCGGCACCGAATGGTGCATAAGCAATAGGACACTTCACAGAGATCTCAACCTGCGTACAGTGGAGCAGCAGATCTGATTTCACTCAAGCAGATACAACGACAGACTGACCATGCATTGTAACCTCCTTGCCCGACGTTTAAGGCGGATAATTCCAGTTAAACTTAAAATAAGATATTTCCATAGTCTTATAAATAATCAATATCTGGCAATTAAAAATTTAGCTAGACGGAAACTACTTAAAAGTAGTTATTCGCGGCAGATCACTGCTTTATATAAGCGCTCAAGGTTGCCATACGATTAGAATCAGCTGTTAAAATCTATGTTCTATGCAGCTGTTAAGCAGCTGTTAAATCTCATGCTAGCAACTGTTATGTAAAACAGTCTCTTCTCGCATCACACATAAAAAATGCAGCGGCACAATAATAATTAATAAACCCTTGCTTTTAATTCAAATTGGAAGTAAGGCGGTTGCACAAATCAGTGTACTCGTAAACATTGGTGACCCCGACGTGAATCTATAAGAAATTAAAATGGGATTCTAAACACTTTAGTATCACATTTGTAATTTATTCGCGCAATCGCTGCCGCCGCATATTTTATCTCGGTTTCGCACGCGTACATATGTACCTACAAATATTTTCGATCTCGCTTTGGCACGCGTACATATGTACATACGTTTTCTTGCACCTTTTGAGTTTGCGCCGTACATTTGTTATTCCGCAGAATATTGTCGATTAATATTCTCATCTCTAAGCTGTTTTAATAGAAATATTATAACACACTCTCGCAAACAAATTGGCCCTCAATAAGTGAACTTTCCATCTCGCTTTCGTTCGCGTACATACACGCAAACATTTTTCGGTATCGCATACATACATACACAAGTGCATACGTCTTTTTTGCAACTTTTGAGTTCGCGCCATACATTTCTTTCTCCGCAGAATATTGTCGATTAATATTCTCATCTCTAAGCTGTCTTAATAGAAATATTATTACACATTCTGGCAAACAAATTTGGCCCTCAACAAGTACTCATACATTGCCCTATCATCTAAATACATGCATAAGTGGCTATACATAGTGCAAGTGCATTTAACCGTTTCAACTGTTCTTATATACAAAGAAAATTACCTGTTCTTATCTCGTTCGTTTCTTACGGTTTCGTGGTGACAAAAAGACATTTTTCCCGTGCGTTTGGTTTTGGTTCGTTACAGTGAACATCAACTACAATGGCTGAACATTTTTCGAGAGTTTTGATGAGAGCGATTTATCCGTGAGAATACTCAACGACACTGTGAATCAAACTTGCAGTCGCCGGTCTCGACTACCGGAGATGCAACTGGCAACATTTAATGGAAAATATGAAGATTGGGCCGAGTTCTATGCGATGTTCAACACAGTTGTTGGTAGCAATGAGGATCTGAGCAAGATTGAAAAGCTACAGCACCTGCGTTCATGTCTGGAAGGTGCTGCAATTGACACCATCAAGTCATTGGAGCCCTCTGAAGCAAACAACAATGGAACTACTTATAAGACGTTTTGATAACAAGTTGCTTCAATTTCAGGGGCACATACGCTTGATCTTTGGATTTCCAGGTATTGAAAAAGGATCTGCACAGAGCCTACGTGCGCTTAGCGATAACGTAAACGCTCGCCTTAGAGCTCTCGGTACAATTGCAACAAGTGAGCAGATCGCAGATGGCCTACTTATTATGCTTCAACTGCCTTCGTAAAAGTCATGCCTTACAGCAATGTCGAGCTGGACATTGCAGATACTGCCAGCAGAAGCATAACCCCCTGCTGCATACAGACCAAATTCCCTCGACTTCAAATGCTTCCAATGCTCAGCATGGAATAATTCAGCGGCAGCAAACGCTAATCACAACTGGCTCGAACTTCGCAAAACTCACAGAAGAAATGGGAAGAGGCTCTGGAATCGGAGAAGATCCCGAAACAGTCAAATATGGCGTCCTTTATCGAGCGCAGATGTCGAAAACAGGAAAACATGGAAGGCGTTATACTGCAATCAACCAGCATACAGGATGTGCATAAGAAGAATGGTCGAAATTCATTTGTAGCCTCAAGCAGCATCGCAAACGCATGCCTTTTATGCGACTCAAAGGATCACCACATACCTAAATGTCCTCAGTTTGCCAACCTATCTCTCTCTCTGCGCTTTAATGAAGCTAAGCGTTTGCATCTATGCTTCAACTGCCTTCGTAAAGGTCATGCCTTACAGCAATGTCGAGCTGGACATTGCAGACACTGCCAGCAGAAGCATCACACCCTGCTGCATACATACTGAATTTCGTCACCAGCCGACGGGCCAACCAATTGCAACTGGTCACACGAAAATCAACAGTTTCAATTTCCGGAATAGGTGAAGCTTCTCTGTCGTCGAACGCAGCAGTCGATATCGCTACTCAATCGCTTGATCGGAAATACAGCGCAGCATTTTCGGCCGTTGTCACACGGACGATCGCGGACTACCACCCTCATATCGGAATCGACATAACCTGCTGGAATCTCCCGAAGAACATAGCACTCGCCGATCCATCGTAACGTTTCCATCGTAGTCGTTTAGTAGGATGATTCCATCGTCGACTTCTTCTGTTTTGGATACGTGGTCGGCATTGCTAAAACTACACAGCGCTTTCTTTCCCTGAACTAACTTCGGAATACAATTTGAGTTACTTATATTAAAAATGTTTTTCTTATCGCATATTTTAATATATTCTATTGTTTTACAAGTTTGGGGAATGCCATAGGTGAGATTTTTGAAAACAAAGTGAATAGTTGTGATGCCTCACTGCTTTGGCATCATAGTAATGGGGTTCGCAAATAAGAATCACATATGCACGATTTATCTTCAATTTACTTCTTTGTTTAATTATACATAAAAATTACTACGTCTTATCGTTATGACCGCTAAACTTCAACAGAGCTTTAGAAAGAATACAGCTGAGTTCAATTAGGCATCGACGCATAGAATGTTAATACGCTGTTACGACAGCTGTAGCACCGGGTGACTCCGGTCAGAATCCGTACATGCCGCCCGCCAATGCATCGTCCAGCATGAAGGCTCCTTGTTGTTCTTGATCCGTGTATTGATCATAATTATGTCGAAATAGGAAGTGGACAAAGCTTTGTGATTGACCTCTTTTGAATGCCAGATTTCGTCTTTAATGTAACCATTCTGACTAGCGAGTCCGATCCAGGGTGCAGTTCGACAACTCGGCCTACCGTCCATTTAGCTGGAGGTAGATTATCATCTTTTATAATGACTAAGTCGTGGATGTTAAGATTCTCCTTGATTTGGCACCACTTAGGCCGAGTTTGCAAGTGCGACAACCAATCACAAGACCATTGGGACCAGAATTGTCGCGTCATGTGTTGTTGTGCAAGAAATAGTTCACGCAAAGGCTTATTGTTAGGCTGACCTTGTGGCGGTCCCAGTAGTGCGTCACCAATTAAGAAATGTGCTGGGGTGAGCACTTCTAAATCGTCAGGGTCGGCGATTAGCGGGCAAAGCGGACGTGAGTTCAATCCTGATCAAAACTGTAGTAAGCTCCTCATACGTCTGCTTGTGGCTGCCGACGATCCGTTTAAGATGATGCTTCATTGCTTTCACGTTTGCCTCCCAGAGGCCACCAAAATTTGGAGAATAGGGAGGTGTGAAATACCCCCTTGTCCCGTGTTGGCATGTTGATTCATTTAGGGCTTCTTTGCAAGTGATGGGCTGGTTAAGCGCTGTACTGGCTCCAACAAAATTTGTGCCGTTATCACTATACATATGTTGCACTTGTCCTCGACGCCCGGTGAATCGCATGAATGCTTGCAGAAAGTGATCTGTTGAAAGTCCAGTGACGGCTTCCAAGTGGACTGCCTTGGTTGCTAAGCATATAAAAATGGCTACATAGCCTTTGTAGGTAGTAGACCCTCGTACACGCGCGGCTTGAAGTTCAATCGCACCGGTGTAGTCAACTCCTGTTGATATGAACGGACGAGTTGGGGGGTTGACTCGATGTAATGGCAAGTCACCCATTAATTGCTTTGCTACGACTGGAGCTACCTTAAAACATGTGACGCATTTCCGGATGATTCGCCTGACTGCTTGTCTGCCTCTGGGAATCCAGAATTTGTATCGTATGTGAGCCAGTGTTAATTGAGCCGCTGAGGTGTGGTCGAGAATGTAAGACACTCGGTTGGCTACAAACGTTTTCCACCTAGTAATATCTCCTTTGATCCAGTGCAGAACAATGGTAGCATCGGTGCAGTAAAAGGTAGATATGTGTGCATTGGTCCATCGGTTATTCTCCAGCACCCATTTGGTGAGTTTGGTAGCTAATACGGCACCGCATAGCTCAGTGCGCGGTATTGTTAACGGCTTGTTGGGTGCGTGCATACACTGCTGCTGCGTAAGCACTGGAGGATCCATCGCAGAAGGTGTGCAGTTGTATCTCACTACTAAATTGTGGTATAAATTTGACGCTGCGTGGTATCTTGATCGTGTTAACATTTATTAGCTGCTGTCGAAACTGTTGCCATTTGACGGCAATGGTGTTGGGAACTGACTCATCCCAATCCAGTGATGTACTCGATCCGTCCCCGTGATATTGCTTCGCTAGTGTAATTTCTTTCAATATAATCTTTGCTGAAATTACAACTGGAGCGATTAATCCAAGAGGATCAAATAAACGTGCTATGGTCGATAGGATTTCCCGTTTTGTTAAACCGGCTGGAGTATTTGCTTGTAATTTATAAGTGAAGCAATCTTGCTTGGGCAACCAGTATATGCCCAGTGTTTTGATGGTGTCCGCATTGTCCCAACTGAGGGATGTCTGCTTGCATCGATGCTCGAGAGGTATCGTTGCCATTAGATCCTGGTCATTGCTAGCCCATTTTCGTAGCTCCATGCCAGAGGATTTTAAAGCTAGCATAGTTTGCGAACTTTTCCGTGTTGCTGTCTCGTGTGAATGATCGCCTGAGAGAATGTCGTCGACATATATCTCATTTTTGAGAACGTTGGATGCCATAGGATATTTTGTCTGTGTGTCTTCAGCTATTTGATGAATGACTCTTATAGCTGTAGAAGGTGCAGACGGGGTGTTTGATGACTCCATCCGCCTCCCGCCATAAAATCCTCTGGAACTGCGTGTCATCAGGGTGGACATTGATACAGCGATACATTCGTTGTATATCGGCAGTGAAAACAAACTGATATTGTCTCCCATTTAAGAGAACGGCTGGCAGATCATTTTGCAGCGTGGGACCGACACATAGTACATCGTTTAACGATCTGCCATTTGAAGTCCGGGCCGATGCGTCAAAACCAATACGTTGTTTTGTGGTGAGGCTTTCTTCTTTGAAAACTGCATGATGTGGTAGCACGCATGATGTAACATGCTGACCGTAGGAATCCGTGGTTATGGTTGAGTTTTCGCTCGTCTCTGCCAACGTGATTTGTCCTAATTGAAAATATTCTTCAATTCCTTTGCAGTATCTGCTCCATTTGTCTGGGTCCCTTTGAAGGCGCCTTTCGAGTTGAAGATATCTGTTCAGGGCGATCTGATGAGATTTTCCTAGCGTCATACTGGGATCAGAGTTCCTCTTGAATGGCCAACGAACTTGGTAACTGCCGTCTGGTTGACGTTGATGGGTCTTTTTAAAGAAAGACTCGCACCATTGATCTTCTTTGGAGAGCTTTGGGCGTTCTGGAACTGATTCCACCTCGCAGAATATTTTGAGCAGCTCTTCGGAGTTTATTACGGCATGATTACAACGAATGTGGCGTGTAATATGCGTGTTGCCAACATTGCCTAACAGAACCCATCCGAGTTGAGTATTCTGCGCTATGGGTTCGTTTGGCAAGCCAATCTTTGTTCCAGGTAACAAAAGTTGTGCCATAAGGTCGGCTCCAAAAATTATATCGATTCGCTTTGATCTATAATACTGGGGGTCTGCGAGCATGAGACCATGGATATGACTCCAGTTTCCTGCTGGAAAGCTTTGACTTGGCATGTGTGATGTCAACGTGTTCAAAACATAAGCATCGTCGACCTTTAATGAGAAATTTGGGTTAGTTGCTGTTTGCACCGAACAACTAACGGTGAATTTGCAGCGTCGGCCTGAATCTTGACCGACTCCGGTGATTGAAGTACGAGTTGTGCTTCGGGAGAGCTGGAGAGACTGCACAGCATGCTCCGAAATGATAGTTGCTTCTGATCCTTGGTCAAGAAGCGCGTTTACCGTGGCCTGGCATCCTGTATGTGTGTTGCTGAGTACAACCCGAGCTGTTGCTAGCAGTACCTTTCGATGAGTCATAGGTGAAGTTGTGGTTGACATGCACTGTAGAGTCGGCTTGGCATCTGAACTGGTTGCCGAACTTTGGCATGATGTTGAGGAGGCTATCACCGTTGGCTGTGTTGCTGGAAAATGTAACATCGTGTGATGACGTTGACCACAATGAAGACAATTCTTATTGCTGGGGCAGCTTGCCTGTGTGTGCGATTTTCCCAGGCAAATTAGACATAATTTTGCCTTGTTGGCCACTTCTTTCCGTTGGTAGCAATCCATTGAAAGAAATTGCGGACATCTTCGAAGGATGTGCAAATTGCCACAATGATAGCAAGCGGACGCGGAAGCATCCGACCTGGTGTGGGCGCTGTGCACACGCACGCGTTTAGTGACGTCTGAAGGCTCATTTGAAGGTTTCATGCCGTTGCACGCATTACGGCTTTCAATAGCGTCTAACGTAACAAGTCGATCATTGAGGAACTGCTGCAGATCTTTATATGCAGGAACGTCGATCTTGATGCCCAGATGATGCTCCCAAAAATCCCCTCCCTGTAGCGGCGCCTAGACGGTATTGCAAGCGGCAATGCAGACGTTGATTGTACTAACCATAGACCGAATGTCAGCAGATTTTTCTTTAGAAAGATTCGGTAAGTTGTAGAGCATGTTCATGTGGCTGGCGAACACAATGCGTGGATTATTATACCGTTGTAGTAGTTTGTGCGTCACTGTAACTGGATACATTCGTTTCTTTTCTTCTGCCACAAAACAGTAAATTTCCATGCCTAGGTTTTCGAATTGGCTGATTGTATTTTGTTGGTTATACACACTTTCTTCGTATTCTGCCATGCATATAAGTGTGTGATGCGCCTGATAAAATGCTTTGTTATGCTCGTCGATTTGATTCAAACGTTTTTCGAAATATGTTTCCGTTTTCCGCACACTCGGGTCTTTTTTCACATTACTGAACAAGCGCTTCAAAAACTCAATGCGGTCAGTTTGAACTCGCACCAGTTGATAAAACTTCGACATGATTTATATTGACTTTGCTCCACTGTATGTAATGTGCACAAATGCTCGTATGTTATCTATGTTCTTCTTTGACGTCTTGTTTTACAGAGAGAGATTTCGGCAATCCTAACGGAATTGAAGTGCAACAGGACTCTGTCGCGATGAGAGCGAGCGCGTTAGAAAACGTAGGCACGTTGATTTATCTGGATGAAACCAACAACGAAGATAAAATTGCCAAACAGCTTTTAGCAATTATTAAATATGATTCTTATAAGCAAGATTCCCCTCATGGGCCACCAATGAATAGTTGTGATGCCTCACTGCTTTGGCATCATAGTAATGGGGTTCGCAAATAAGAATCACATGCACGATTTATCTTCAATTTACTTCTTTGTTTAATTATACATAAAAATTACTACATCTTATCGTTATGACCGCTAAACTTCAACAGAGCTTTAGAAAGAATACAGCTGAGTTTAATTAGGCATCGACGCATAGAATGTTAATACGCTGTTACGACAGCTGTAGCACCGGGTGACTCCGGTCATAATCCGTACACAAAGATTTCTTGAAAGTTTAAGTGTATATTGTTTTTGAATTGTTTTTTACTATGGGCTTTATGATAATGTCTTGGTATTGTATTTCTTCTAAATTTGGAATTTTTACAATATACAAAAGTGTTGTTTTATTGTGTAAAATTGAAACATCGGAAAACTCCAATATTTCTTCCCTTGACAGGGGTGGCATGGTATTTCTTTTAAAAATTTTCTCGATTTCAATTAACTCATCTTCATTCAGTACGAGTGTGTTAACTACGTTTAGTCGTGCCCACTGAATGGCATATCTTATGTTAATAATTTCTTCTAAGTCTAATCTGATTGTGCAAGCTAATAGCTATGTCAATACTAACTGAACTGCTCTTATTAATAAGGGTGTTGGATACCGAAGTGAGTTTATTTATTCTTTCTTCTAACTGTTTGTTAATAATGACCTGTTGGTTATTGTTGTCAATAAGTTTATCCAAGTTCTGCTCTATCATTGTAACAAGATGGCAGCACCATCGTTAGAATTAAGTGGCAACCCTGTTAGTAAAAGGAGGGCATAAAGGAAGTGCATAGTGTTTAAAAAAAAGACAAAACTATAAATATTGCTTCTCACGTTGAGGGCAATTAAGATCACTTTTAAAAATCATCAAAAAACTAAAAAGCGGAAAAGTGCGCATAGGTACATGTGTTTGCACATTCACGACATACACACATATATGCGAGATTAAACGAAAAAAAAAGTGTTGGAAAGTTCACTTATATTAATACATAAAAAGTTATCGATAAAAATACGATCATCAAAGTAAAAGGTAAACAAAGCACGCAATGGAATCAAAAATACCAAATATTTTGGACGTAACTAATGTGGCCGAAGAATGTCCGAAATGGAAACAACAATTCTAATGGCCACTAAGTAACACGCTGGTCGGCGAGCAAGGCTTGGAAATATTTAACACGTTGTTTCCGATATACGACTGTTTTAGGAGTCCGCCCGTCGCTGCAGAAACTAACGCATCAGAGTCCTCTGTTGACAGTGCGCCAACAGTGGGTCAGCAATTAAGATTGACAACTATCCTATCTGCATTCGATGAACACTGCCTACCAAAGAGGAATCTAGCCATGGAAGCATTCAAGCTTAACGTTCGCCGAAAAAAAAACCAACAGTTTATCGGAATTCGAAAACCAAAGTTTAAATAGACGACGCTACGTTCGCAAATTAAATGTTGTGAATATAAGTGCATCAATTGCCCCAACCTCTTATGCGGAACGCGTTTTCCGAGACAAAATAATTGTCGGGGTAAACGACAAAAACCAATTAAAGCTGCTGGATGGAGCCGACCAACCCCTGGAAAAGGTAATTCAAAATAAAAAAAGTTTGAAGTTGCTACAATCAACAAGTCAATACTAGATAGTAAGCAACTTTCTGTGGAAGTTAATGCTGTATCAAAGAGGCAAGTGAAGGCACTCCTTAAACCCTGTTTTTAATTGTGAACAACCATTCAATAAAACCAACCCAAAGAACTGCCCTGCTAAAATTGTTAATTGCCATCACTGTGGGCGGCAGGGCCACTTCAAGAAGTTTTGCAAGGAGCCTCGGTAAACACGACATGATCAAATGGAAGTAACCAAGGTGAATATGATTATGCATTCAATAGTACAAACTTAAGCAATATAGGTATTTTCAGAGTAAAAGTCTTCAAAGTAAATAGAACCAATTGTAAATGGACAAAAGAATATCACATACAAATCACGTCTATAAAATTCAAGCTAGATACAGGAGCTGAAATAAACTGTATACCAGTTTCATTTGTACGTAAGTTAAAGATTCATGTTAATAAGGAAAACAATTTTAAAGTAGTAGACTACAGTTCAAACAATATCAGAGTTCATGGTACCGTCTTGTTGGAATGTGTTGATATAAATTCAGGAACTATTAATGAAGCCCTGTTTGTTGTTGTGGATGATTCGTTTGAACCTTTGCTTGGCCGTGACTCATGTGAATCGTTTGGATTGAGCAAGCGATTATATAATGTAAACAAATTCAATAATCTACCAGATAGAAAATTAGAGTTTCTGGAAATGTATTATGAACTATTTAAGGGAGTTGGAAAATTTCCGGATAAATTCAGAATAACTCTGAAAGAGGGGTCAGTACCAAAATTGCATTATAAAAAAGAATTCCCCTTAGCTTGCACGATAAACTTAAAGTCGAACTTCAGAATATGTTAAATCAAGCAATTATTAGCCGTGTTGATACATCAATCGACTGGATAAATAATAATCAGATAGTCGAGAAGCCCAATGGCTCCCTAAGAATTTGTCTAGATCCTAAGGCATTAAATGAATACGTAAAAAGAGAACATTTTCTTATACCAAAGTCAGAAGACTTACTAAGTAGACTTTCAGGAATGAGTGTTTTCACAGTTCTTGACCTTAAGAATGGGTTCTGGCAAATGGAATTGGATGAAGAAAGCTCCAAACTGACTACTTTTATGACCCCTTTCGGCAGGTTTAAATGGAATAGAGTCCCATTTGGAATAAACTCAGCTCCTGATCAATCATATATTAACTCAATTTTAAAAATGCCCAAACCAAGCGACAAGCCGGGTGTTCTCCGTTTGCTTGGAATGCTGAAGTACTTGGGAAAATTCATCCCAAATCTGTCAAAACATACTGCCGCATTACGCGGCATGTATGATGATGTAACTCCTAGGTTGCAAAGAATATATCATCATATATTTGTTAAGGTATGCTCAAATGGAAATCGTTTACAAACCAGGGAAGGAATTACTGGTAGCTGATTGCCTTTCCAGAGCCTCACTGAATATAAATAACACAAGCATAATCACAGAAGACTTGAAGTTTATGATCCACAGTAGTTCTCGAAATGCATGCCAGTCTTAAGATAATTGGGAACACTATCAAACAATTTTAAAACAGGATAACTTTTATAGTCGGATTGTAGAATATGTTATAATGGTTGGCCTGGATATCACAAATTAGATGAAAAAAGTCAGATATTTTTCAAATTCAAAGATGAGCTTCACTATGAAAATGGACTACTATTTAAAGACCATCGATTGATCATCCCAACCTTGTTGCAGCCAGTCATTGCAAAACTTTTACATGGACCCCATAAGGGAATTGAAAAAACCTTAAGTCGAGGAAATCAACAATACTTTTGGCCAAAAATGAGAGGAGATATAATTGATTTAGTCCAGAATTGTCGGGTTTGCGAAAAATTTACGAGAAATAATCAAAAGGAACCATTAAATCAACCGGCTCCGCCTGAGTATCCGTTCCATCGTATGGGTATTGATATATATGAATACGCAGGAAAAAATTACTTGGCTCTGATAGATGCTTATTCAGGATACATTTGTACAGAGTTTCTTAAAGATAAATCAATTCCAACAGTTACCAAGGCCCTTAATGTTATATTTAATCACTTCGGATACCCCACTATAATTCGATGTGATAACAATCCATTTAATTCATATAACTTTAAAAATTTCGCTAATGAAGCAAACGTTCAAATCGAGTTTTCAAGTCCTCGTTATCCGCAAAGCAATGGCCTTGCTGAAAAAGGTGTGGCTATAATTAAAAACATTCTTAAACGGTGCCATGGAACTAATGATGTTGATAGCTTTAAATATAGAATCTTAAAATATAACACAATTCCAATTGCAGATCTAGGCGTTGCACCTGTTCAATTATTTTGTGGGAGGCAAGTGAAGTCCTGTTTACCAATTAGCAACAGTTTATTAACGCGGAATAAAATTCCAGAAGAACTAGTTCAGAAAAAAAAAAATTAAAAAACAAGAAAAACAAAAATTCTATTTTGATAAAAATGCTAAAGAACTACCTATGTTAAAAATAAATGATAAAGTTAAGTTTAAGAAATCACCAACTGAATGGTGTTATGGAATAGTTATTAAAAAATATAACGATCGATCGTATATTATTCAAGATAATTCAGGTTCTAATTTTAGGAGAAATAGAAAATTAATAATTCCATAATTTGGATAAAGAAAAACAAACTATTACTCAGCACATTGAACCTTTACCAAGAACTATAAAAAAAAGTATATTTAAGAAAATTCCTAGAGATATTGATACCTACCTTAAGAGAAGCCCAAAAAAACAAAAAAGATAATAAAGATGAAAATAATGAATGTCTGTTGAATAGTGAAAACGATTCATTATACTTAGATGCGAATGAAAGCAGCATTGAAGATGAAAGTGTAGCAGCAGAGCACCCTAGCACACTGCAATAACCATATCTGTTAAATAACATACTCTGTAAACATTATACATATATAAACACTCTGTAAATATTAGCCATAAGAAACATATAAACATATCTGTTAACATTAACATACACTGTAAAAGGAGAATAAGAACAAGAAGAATAAATGTCAGTCTTAAACATAAAGCGAGAGAGACGAGACCTACAACTTCAGAAGTGGGATAACGGAAAACGGAATAACGGAAAAAATTTTCACACATTCGTTATACATACATATGTGTTGATCATTTTTTTCTAATCCCTCGCCTACAAGAAAAAAAATAAATTACACAAGTAAAATGGAGCCGATCGCAGTGGAGGACTACACCGCAATGCAATTGCGAAATTGGCTGGACAAGCTGGACATGCCAAGAACGGGCAATAAAGCGGCGTTGGCCGCACGTATCAACGAAGTGCCGCCAGAGGTTCGCGGATCATGCCCGAGATTAGATGAAGACTTAATTGAAGAGCAACCAATTAGCAACGTCGAACCAAGGGACACTACACTGATGCAGACAGGCAACGACATGCCTCATACCGACGTCGAAAACGCTAGTGACGCAGAAGATGACGTAGAAGAGACACACGACGAGAACATGATCATGCAGGCCAATGTGGAAAATAACATGACAGCGCAATTAGAAACGCTTCGTCGTCAATTGCAGTTATTATTATTATTATTATTTGGATAGGGAGTCTCCCAGCAGAGAAGGGGCGAGGCACTGCGACCAGAACGATCTTTTGTACCTAGAATGCTCTCCCTAACATGACAAAAGCTGTTCCGCTTCCCTGATGAAGCATAACAGGTCTTTTGTCGAGGAACGGACAATGTGCTCGGGAAATGCGGTTTCCACGTGCAGATGTTTCCTCCTAATCCATACCAAGGCTGGACACTCACACAAGATGTGTTTCGTGGTTTCGTCGTCCTCTTTACAGAGCCTGCATTCTGCATCCGAGGACAGACGCATTTTTGTGAGGTGGTAGTTCACCAAATGCTGGCCACTAAGGTAACCAACAAGGAGATAGAGATCTCTCCTAGAGAGTAAGTTTGTTCTTCGCTTAACCGAGGGATTCGTAAGCTCTCTAGCCTGCCTCATCCCTGGTTGGAAGAACCAGTAGCGTTCGGTCAACCTTACCGCCCATGCTTTCACAAGGGATGAAATAGTTGACCACCCCACGCCACAGAAGGGTTCGGGGGCCATGCAGAGGGCTGATGACCCCGCCCTCGCTAGTTCATCCGCTAGCTCGTTGCCCTGGAAACCAGAGTGACCAGGTACCCATAGAAGGGTAACTTTATTCCTATTGGAAAGCCTCTGAAGGCAGTTCCAACAGTCAGCTACCATACGTGAACCTACTCTTTTTTGAGGAGAGGGCTAGTATGGCAGCTTGGCTATCCGAGAAGATGTAGATATTCGCTCCTCTGATCCCCTTCTCAAGAATAAGATGACAGCAGAACTCGATGGCATGAACCTCGGATTGAAAAACTGTGGGCCACTTGCCCATAGCAATCGAGGTTTTGGAGTTGGGACCATGTATTCCAGCTCCAACCCCCTGATCAGTCTTTGACCCGTCGGTATACCAGTGTATACCGTGAGGGTCACTGATGGGGTTGCCAGCATCCCAGTCCCTCCGGTCCGGGATGAGGGTTCTTAATTTTGCACCAAAGAAGAGTTCCTTGGTCATAGAATCTGATCTAGAGCAGATCTCTAAGCCAGGAATGTCTTTGATAAGTCTAGCGTGCCCCGATTCGGTAGCTAGAAGCCCAGATTGAAGCTTGATTCTGAGAAGACTACTAGCGGCGACTTCTTGTATTTGAATATGCAGAGGAGTCAAATTCAATATTGATTCCATTGCTGCTGTGGGACAGGTGCGAAGTGCACCCGTTAAAGACAGGCAAAGCAGCCTATGCAGTTTAGTGCATTTGTTGATGGCAGTGACCTGCGTAACCTTTGGCCACCATACAATGGCAGCGTAGGTAACGATGGGTCTTACCATCATCTCAAATAACCACCGAATGGTGCAAGATGGCATGAGTTGCCTTTGATAGGGTGTTGTTTAAATGGGAGTTCCAGTTCAGTCTTTTATCGAGAGTTACCCCTAGATATTTAACCTCGCTGGAAAGTCCCACGGGAGAGCCGCCAATGTGCAATTGTCCTATGTCAACGGAATGGCGCTTAGTGAAGGGAACGATAATTGCCTTTTGTGGATTGATGCTCAGACCAACATCTTCGCACCATCGACAAACCGTGTTCAGAGCAGATTGCATCAGTTCTGTCACGGTGTTGGCAAAGTTCCCGTTCACTACGATAGCCAGGTCGTCAGCGTAGCCGATTGCTACCACGCCCTGTTCTGCAAGGATGCTCAGTAGTTCATCAACTACTAGGGACCAGAGTAAGGGGGATAAGACCCCTCCCTGGGGACATGCCTTAACCGCACTAATAAAAGCGGTCGTAGAGTCCAAGGTAGAGGAAATAGTCCGGTGTTTGAGCATAGCATCAATCCATCGGATTAGAGGACGGGCGATATTTCTGCGCTCCAGCGCAGCAGAAATAGACCCGTAGCCGGTATTATCGAAAGCACCCTCTATATCAAGAAAGGAGCACAGAGCAATGTTCTTGGATGCGAGGGCTCATTCGATATTACCAACCAGCTTGTGGAGAGCGACCTCCGTCGATCTCCCGGCTATATACGCAAACTGCGTGGGGTGCAGAGGATGAGTTTTCTGCAGAGAGCACCGAATGTGCTGGTCTACGAGCCTTTCCGCCGTCTTAAGCAGAAAGGAAGTAAGACTGATCGGCCGATTTGACTTAGGCTGATCAGGGGGACGATTCCCCTGTTTGGGAATGAATACCACATTGACTCTCCTCCAAGAGATGGGTATGTAACCCCAAGTGAGACTAGCCCTAAGAAGGCCGACCAGCGGATCAAGAATGTGATCCAGGCTGTTTTGTAAGAGGGCTGGAAAAATTTGATCGCCCCCTGGGGCTTTGAAGGGAGCGAAGGCATCTACAACCCATTTGACCTTTTCAGGATCGAAGATGGTTCATGATAGACTGGACCCACGTGAGTCCGCTGATAAGGTGGCGTCATCGTGACTGGATAGATCTGGGTTCGCCACCGAACCTGGGAAGTGGACTTGTAGTAGAAGGTCCAGTGCTTCCCTGCGATCTTGAGTGAAAGAGCCATCTGCTCTTTTAAGAAGCCCTATCCCATTAGACGACCCTTTGGCCAATACTTTGTGGAGTCTCTCTACCTCTGGCAACGATTCAATGCTACCACAGTAGCTGCGCCACGTATCGCGTTTAACACGTCTAATGTTCTTGTTATAATTAGTGAGAGCGTCGCTATAGACGTCCCAATTGACACGGTTAGATCTGGCCTTGTTAAATAGGCTTCTAACCTTCCTTCTTTGAGCAGCCAGTTCCTCGTTCCACCATGGAACTTTACGGTTAACCTTTAGGGTCTTCCGAACAGAGCTGTCCTCGAAGGATGTGATTAGCACATCTTGAAGCATGTTGGCAGCAAGTTCTATCTCACTGATGGAATTAGGGTTGCTGATCAACGAGTCTGCTTTAAAAGCCACAGAGGCTTTGAAGAGTTCCCAGTTTGTCTTTTTGGGACAGAAGGAGTTCTGGCGGATCTCGACTTGGCCAGGGAGGTCGAACCTAATGTGCTGATGGTCCAATTAGATTTGGAGTTGCTGTTGTGTACCAACGAAAGAAAACTAAGTTCTAATTACATATATTGCGTACCAAAAACTTAAAAAAAACCGTCTACCGCCGCTGCCCCTTTTCAATGAGCTTTTAAAATATTTTAATGAAAAATAGTGAAAAACAAAAATTTTCACATGCCGATCGCGGTAGCAATCGAACTCCGAAACACGGTCAACATTGTGGGCCTTACAGTCCGAGACATAATCCACTCAACCACTGAATAACTCTGGCTAGTGCCAAAAAATCAACAATAAGCACATGAAATAAATTTTTGTATGCGCTAGAAATGCATACATATACCTATTGCCCTCTCGCTCAGTCTAATGGTTGCGGCACTTCTTCTGTTCGTTAATTCAAATTGTGCGTATCGTCGAACACTGTATAAAATTTATCTCCGCCAAATTTTTAATATTAATCCAATTTTCACTGCGAGTTTTAATAAATATCCGAATATAATTAAGTTATCTATGTCTGCAGATTGCAGAAATTAATTAATTTGGGGAACATTTAAGTTGCGGAGAACATCTCAAGTCGTCTCACCAAAATTTAACTTTTTAAGAAAAACTAGCCCCATTACATGTGCTGTAACTTCCCCTTGGTGTTACCTAGGTACTGATTATTTTTGATAATCGGTGGAAAATTCGAGCGGCGATTCTATTCTGTTATTTACAAACTTGTTTACGGTATACTAAGATAATCCATGGCCTTATATAGTCAGCACCTGACTGTAGCGTTTGTAAAATGCCCAACCAGCAACATTTGAATGTACTCAAATAAGGCAAGTGCCCTCGTTTAGTGGAAACCCCCAGGAACTGAGTGCCTTCATCAGAAGTATTGAATTTATACTTCGACTATATCCTACTACGGATATACGTCAAAAGCACGTTTTCTTCAGTACCATCGAAATGCAAATCTCTGGAGACGCCCAACGAGTGTCCCAATTATCAGGAGCCAGCACATGGACCGATTTGATGACAGCCCTCATCAGTGAATATAAGACGCACACTCCCTGTGAGGAACTTCTAAGACGTCTATACAACACCCCATTCTCCACTAATATACGTAAGTTCGTTGTAGAACTAGAAAATAAGTCCTTTGTAATATCAAATAAATTAATACTAGAAAATAATCATAATAACACAGTACTATACACAAATGCCCTCAACAAAACATTAAAAGATGTTATTATGAGAAAATTGCCAGACAGACTATTCATGACCCTTGCCAGACGCGACATTACCAGTGTGTCAAAATTAAAATCAGTATCACAACAAGAAGGAATCTATGAATTAACCTTCAGTGATCGTTCAAAGTCACAAAATAATTCAAATCAAAATACTCAAAACAAAAGTTCAATGAATAAGGGAGATTATCAAAATTACGTCAACACATCAATGACAACAACTTCACATAACTCAAGCCCTACTTCAAGTTCAAAACCCGCTGACAACCAACAAGTAATGAACGAATTTAGGCAAAAGCTCCATCAAGGTAGATCTCAGAATCCCTTGAATCATAGCCAGTTGCATAATACCAATGCACCTAATCCACCTATAAAAAGACAAAGAGAGAGCTCCAGTGCCCAGCATAAAATGGACACAGGAGAAAATTTTCTTCAACCAGCCTCGGAATCGGAAAGCGACTCCGAAGAGGAAACCAATACCTAAAAATAAAAATGAACAATAAAGTTCTTAAATGCCTTGTAGATACAGGGTCTTCCATTAATATAATTAAACAAAACTTTTTTAATTTTCCATACCATCAATGGCACTATCACGCTTAATCAAAAAGTTTCTTTGCATCCAAGCAAGCTATGTCCAACAAGACAGACCTATGTTCATAATTTTTCTAAAAGTTATGATCTCTTAGGTAGAGATTACCTAGAAGCAACCAGTGCAGAAATAAATTATGCAACTTAAACAGTCATAATAAATGGCTACCCATTTAAAATGTGGAATTCCCACGAACAACAAGATAGGTCCCAAGCTACCAATGAGTGCCCCAGTCTATCTAAAATAGAGGAAGAACCTCTAAACATAGAAGAAAACCTTCTAGCAATGCCTGATAACTACGCTATTAACGACGAGTTAACAGAATCAAGTGTATTCAGGTTAGAACACCTGAATACAGAAGAAAAACAATAAATCACTCAAGTTTTGTTAGAATACAGTGATATTCAGTACAGGGAAGGTGAAAATTTGACCTTCACTAGTACAATAAAACACACTATTCAAACAAACCATGATGACCCCATTTATAAAAAGCCCTATAAATACCCACAAGCATTTGACAACGGAGTCAACAACCAAATAAACGAAATGTTACAACAAAACATCATTCAAAAATCAAAATCCCCATATTGTTCTCCTATTTGGATAGTTCCAAAGAAGAGCGATGCCTCAGGCAAACAAAAATACCGTTTAGTCATTGACTACCGCAGTCTCAATGAAATAACCATTGATGACAAATTCCCCATCCCAGTAATGGATGAAATACTAGACAAACTTGGACGTTGCCAGTACTTCACCACTATTGATTTAGCAAAAGGTTTCCATCAGATCCAAATGGACCAGCGATCAATAGCTAAAACTGCATTCTCAACCAAATACGGACATTACGAATACACTCGAATGCCCTTTGGTCTCAAAAATGCACCAGCAACATTTCAACGTTGCATGAACAACCTTTTAGAAGAATTAATCTATAAGGATTGTCTTGTTTACTTAGATGATATTATCGTTTATTCCACTTCATTAGAGGAACATATAATGTCAATCAGAAAAGTATTCGAAAAGTTACGAATAGCTAACTTAAAATTACAGTTAGATAAATGTGAATTCCTGAAGACAGAATTTCTCGGTCACATTATCACAACTGAAGGTATAAAACCCAATCCAAATAAAATCAACGCAATAATTAAATTTCGAATTCCTAAAACTCCGAAAGAAATAAAATCTTTCCTTGGACTATGCGGCTTTTACCAAACTTCGCTAAAATAGCAAAACCAATGACCCTCAAATTAAAGAAAGGAGCTTCAATTAATATAAAAGACAACAATTATACATCTGCTTTTGAGAAACTAAAGTTGCTCATCACATCCGATCCACTTCTAATTTATCCCAATTTCGAAAGGAAATTTGCATTAACCACAGATGCGAGTAATATAGCTATAGGTGCTGTATTATCCCAAGATCACAAACCAATTTGCTACGCAAGTAGAACCCTCAATGAACACGAACTCAACTATTCAGCTATAGAAAAAGAACTATTAGCTATAGTATGGGCCACAAAATATTTTAGATCTTACCTATTTGGAAGAAAATTTGATATACTAAGCGACCATAAACCCTTAGTTTGGCTTAGCAACATAAAAGACCCTAACATGAAACTCCAAAGATGGAAGATAAAATTAAATGAATATGACTATAATATTCAATATCTTCCTGGCAAAGAAAATCACGTAGCTGATGCTCTTTCTAGAATTCAAGTACAAGAAAATTTCTTGGGAGAAGATAGCCAAATATCCATCTCCACAGCAGCAACAGTGCATAGCGCACAAGAGGATAATCGAAATCACATTGAAATAACAGAAAGACCTCTCAATTATTATAATAGACAAATAGAAATTATAAAAGGAAACTCAGATGAAGTAGAAATAATAAAGTATTTTCAAAAAACTAGAATCAAAATAATTTACAAAGAGATGACAGAATCATCAGCAAAAGAATTAATAAAAGAGTACATATGTACCAAGAAAAGCGTTATATATTTTCCCGACATAATAGATTTCCAAACATTTCAGAACGCTTACCTCCAAATAATAAATCCTGATAATTTTACCAAATTAATGAAAACTAGTTCTAAGCTAACAGACATACAAACGTATGCCCAATTCAAAGAAATCATTCTAAAAACTCACAAAGAATTATTACACCCGGGTATAGAGAAACAAACTCTATTATTTAAGGAAAAATACTATTACCCCGATTATCAGAAATTAATTTAAAATATAATCAATAATTGTGAAATCTGTAATTTAGCCAAAACAGAACATAGGAACACAAAATTAGCTTTCGAAACCACTCCAGAAGTATTCAATCCTAGAGACAAATATGTCATGGACTTCTATTTAATCAACAACAGACAGTTTCTATCATGTATTGACAATTATTCTAAATACGCCTCTCTGATAGAAATAAATAGTAGAGATTGGCTCGAAACCAAATGAGCAATTTTACGTATCTTTAATGATATGGGAAAACCCCTCGAAATTAAAGCTGATAAAGAGTCCGCCTTCATGTGCACAGCACTACAAATCTGGTTAAACTCAGGAGTAAACATTGACATCACAACAAGCAAAAATGGAATTTCTGACATTGAGAGATTTCATAAAACAGTTAATGAAAAATTAAGAATAATAACAAGTGAAAATGAGCCAGAAAATCAGTTCACAAAATTTGAGAAAATCTTATACATCTATAATCATAAAACAAAACACAACACAACTGGCAGAACACCAGCCGATATTTTTATATACGCAGGTACACCCAGTCATAATACACAACAAAATAAGATAAATAAAATAGATAAACTCAACGAAACCAGACAGGAATTTGAGATAGACACTAATTTTAGAGAGTCCCCTTTAGTAAGGTGTAAAACGACCAATCCATTTAAGAAAACAGGTAGCTTAAGAAAAATAGACGATAAACATTACGAAGAGACCAATAGAGGTAGAAAGATAGTACATTATAAATCCAAATTTAAGAAAAAGAAGAAAACTAATATAAGCAAATATGATAATAACAATTCCAGATCAACTCCAGGGGACCCACTTAAGAAAGCAGTTCTACTCACAATTTTCATAATTTGCCTTATTTCATCAGCACACACGCAAAGTCTAGAAGTAAACCCAATTTACGCTAAAAATGGCTATCTTATATTTCAAACCGGATCAATTGACTTACCAGTTAACTACGAGTATCATTATCTTTCTGTAAACATAACTAAAACAGAAAACACTTATACAGAATTAATGAAACGAACAAAATTATTTGAAACACTCCCACAAATTCGATATTTAATAGAAAAACTCAATACGGAAATGAACGGCATAAAAATAGCAAAACGCAGCAAACGCGGTCTTGTTAACTTTATGGGCACAGTTTACAAATATTTATTTGGCACATTAGATCAAGAAGACAGAGAAGAATTAGAACAAATTAATAACATTTCTGAAAATAGCATTCAAATAAGTGAATTAAATCACGTAATAGACGCAATAAACGAAGGAATCAGAGTCACTAACCATTTAAGTGTGATTAATGATGGCCATGAAATGCTAGCACTTTTAATTTTCAACTTACAACAATTTACTGAATACATAGAAGACATAGAACTTGGCATGCAATTAACTTGATTAGGTATTTTCAATCCAAAACTTCTAAAACACTTTGTTAACCCATGTAAATTCCGAAAAACTTCTAAGTATTAAAACCTCCACCTGGCTTAAAACTAGCACAAACGAAATTTTGATAATATCCCATATTCCTAGAGAAATAATAAAAACACCTATCTTCGAGATAATACCATATCCCGATGAAAATAAAAATACACTTACTGAAACTATTCACGATAAATATTTTGTACAAAACGATCAAGCATACACAGCAAACTCTAAAGATTTGGTCATAAATAAATGTATTACAGGCATACTAAATCAAGTAACAACACAATGTAGGTATAGTAAAACCCATTCAGAATTCGAAATAAAATATGTTGAACCCAACATAATCACAACTTGGAACCTACCGAAGACAATACATAACCAAAATTGTATAAACAGAGAAATAGAAATTGAAGGCAATAATATAGTAAAAGCGTTTAACTGTTCTGTCCAATTAGAAGAAATACTTATTACAAATACTATGCTTGATTACACCCAAACTATTTATGTAAGCAATAATGTAACAAAATTAGAGCCACTATCTTATATCCAAGCAAAAGAAATAATACAACAACATGCCAAAGCAAATAATGTATTTCAAACTATAACACTTACAGTACTTATTGTCATTATTATAATTTTTATACTATATTTTATTTATAAGTACAAAACCATCCCACAGAAAATAATTGTTAAATTTAAGAAACAACCAAATAACCCCATAGAGGAAAATGAAAATATTATAATACCGACAGTAGAAAATATACCGATAAACGGTACACCTGTATTATACCCCAAGGTAAACGCCTGAGGACAGGCTTATTTCTTAGGAGGGGGAAGTTACATATCCACTACACGTATATCAGACTTACACAAAAGTCTCTACACAACACCACACGCACACATAGAATTGTAAACATTCACAACACCACATACACATACAATTATAAACATTTGAACTTAAAAGAACAAAAGTCAGTTGGTTGCCCTTCTCAAAGTCAACTTCCCACGCGTAGCAAGTCACCCCACTCGCAAGTTGAGCTTTCAAATCATAAACATCCAAATGTCCGATCCCACAGTCTCCCCCAATTTGAATTCGATCATCATCGGCGATAGCCGCCACTTGCAATAACAAATACATCCGTGCACGCCGTCCATCATGCACTTGTCTCAGGAAGATCTTATTACCCCCTTTATTATCGCTCCCCCTATTTTTTGGGAGAGTCTCTCTTAACGAGAGAACACAATTATTAGAGGAATCAAATTCTCTTAAAGAGTTTGCTCTCTTAATACCCCTTCAGCCTATTTAAGCTCAGGCTTGCCTTCGGGCACTTGTTCAGTTCAGATACAGTTATCTCCGAGATAACTCCTGTTCAGCTCTGTTCGTCTAAATAGCAACGCCACCCCCGTTCGTCTAAATAGCAACCAAACGTCTTTTGGTTCTTCCATTTAATAGGAAGATAGTGTTATTAAATAAAATAAAATAAACTTTGTTTTTTTTAAACACCATAACCATTGGACTCTTCATTATATATATATGTATATTATATGAATTCAGTTCTTTAGACAATGGTTAAGACTAATTTGAGACCTAAGTTCAAGGGCAAAATACATAACATATATATGAACCTTCTCACCAGACACACTTGCAGTCGCTCAACTCGTAAAGACTTCAAGATTAATAGAAACATGCTTCGAAAAGCCGATATATGATGTAGCTCGTTCACTGAGCAATTTCAATTTGATTCTAATTTATATTAAAGATATTGGTATGTCACTTACTCAATATAATTATCTCGAACTTTTTCCAAAACTGCCATTGCTTGCCGTACATCATCCAAATCATTAATTGATTTTTGTAAAATTTTGTCATGCTCTTTAATGAAGTCAATCATTTCATCCAATTGTTTTTTGTATTGTACGCTCAACATCTGACCAAGCATAACTTTCCACTTTTTCGACTCTGCAACTAACTTTTGCACTGTATTATTCATTCTTACTTCGATCGGCCCTATTACACGTTTTTGACTCATGTCCTCTAAATTTTGAGTAATACTATCGTAATATAAAAACATATCACGTATATTAACAGTTAAAGGATTTGTTAAAACAAATGAGTTTATAACTTCCTCTCGATTTTCAGCCCAAAGATATTTGTGCTTTTCAAATATTTCCTTTTGGAATTCCTCCATATCAGACTTATAACTTAATAATCCGTTTGCTAAATTTTGAACAGCACGTACTACATCCTTATGTTCTGTAATAAACCGAAAATAATTTCGATCGTATTTATTTTCATCTGCAAAAAAGGCAAAGTTAGAATTTGTAATAAATTAATTATGTTTTACATATAGTTTGTGATAAACTGACATATAATGAAATAAATCTGAACTGAATACATCAACCTCTCTTCCAAACATCAATTGTATCAGACAAGAGTTGAACAAGTCCCGTTGAACGTAAACGATAAGGTGGAGGATGTAAATGTAAGCACAGTTTTGGCTGAGGTACGTGCCGTCCTTCCTCTTACTGACGGAAGTGCGGCTATACTCTCCACGTGAGGGCGGCTGGAAGCAGGCCCCTAGTACGGTCAAGTCTCTGCTAGGGGTGCTGACTAATTGTAGTCGCGCGAAGATCGTGAATCTATAAATTAAACCAATCCAAGGCGGAACAGCATACGTTAATGAATGCTTGGCCGAGGGTAGTCTGGTCTCTAGTATGCGGACTCTGGATACCTGTCGCCCTCCAGTTTCATTCACACTTCCCACGGCACACGGGCTATGCCGTAGGACCTTCCCTTCCCGCCTACTCATGGGACCAAATTATATGGATCAATTCAAAAAAATAGAAAAAAGCCACAGTCGCACTGCACGGAACAGTGGGATACCCTTCGACCTATGTTCCTATGTGTGTAGACATATACATACATTGAAATTAATCACGACTGATGGCTGTCTTGCTTCCCACTCGCCAGCCTCCCTTGTTGGCTGACACAAGCACTTCGTTTTATGATCATACTTTCTTAAATAACTTCTGTGTTTATTGACCGATCGGATTACAATTTCGAGAAGTAGATATAACTATCAGCTTAGTATATTTTAAAGTCAGAAGCCTATTCAACAAAGGTCAGATCTAACCGTGTCAGTTGGGATGTCTATAGGGACGCTCTCACTAATTTTAGCAAAAATATCAGACGTGCTAAACGCGATACGTGGCACAGCTACTGTGGTTGAATCGCTGCCAGAGGCAGCGAGACCCCACAAAGTATTAGCTAAAGAGTCGTCTAATGGGATAGGCTTCTTAAGAGAGCAGACGGCTCTTTCACTCAAGATCGCAGGGAAGCACTGGACCTTCTACTACAAGTCCACTTCCCAGGTTCGGTGGCGAACCCAGATCTATCCAGTCACGATGACGCCACCTTGTCACCGGACTCACCTGTGTGATTATCCAGCTTTGGTATGGATTAGGAGGAAACATCTGCACGTGGAAACCGCAGTTCCCGAGCACATTGTCCGTTTTTCGACGAAAGACCTGTTATGCTTCATCAGGGAAGCGGAACAGCTTTTGTCATGTTAGGGAGAGCATTCTAGGTACAAAAGATCATTCTGGTCGCAGTGTCTCGCCCCTTCTCTGCTGGGAGACTTCCTGTCTCAAATAATAATAATAATATAAACGATAAGGATTATAAAAGGGAAAATATACATGGATTCAGCAAGGGATTTTAAGCAACAAAACAAAAATGTCAAAAAAAAAAGCCAGTAAGGAAAGCAACAGTCGTGCAGCACGCGACAGTGGAATACCCTTCGACCAACATTTGAAATAAACTTGATCTGCACCGGCTACACAGAAATGTTCATGCCAAATTTGGTAACTCTTTTATAATAGCTGAGATCTGTGTGTTCATCTGGTCATCCGGACATCCGGACATCCAGACAGACAGACAGGGCTCAATCGACTCGGCTAGTGATCCTGAGCAAGAATATATATACTTTATGGGGTCTGCCACGCCTCCTTCTGCCTGTTACATACATTTGCACAAAGTTAGTATACCCTTTTGACCATTTTCAATGGTCGAAGGGTATAAAAAGAACAAAAAAAACAACAACGAAATAAATGATCTTTAAGCTACTTAAGAACACAGAAATAAATATTAAAACAGAACATAAAATATAATTAAATAAATATTTTGATTAAACGCCCAGTTTCTAACTTGATGGATTGGCTAAATATAATAGCTAAAATGAAGAAATTGCGCGAAGACTTTGAGTGCCTCAATAAGAGTGCACCAATAAGTAACGGTACAAAGATAAATCATTTAGAGACACTATTAGAGAAAAATAACGAGGTCCGTGTCATAATACTTGATCACAATACGAAATTTTCTTCGTTACAACAGACACAAGTAAAATATATAATATCTCGATTAAGAGAGAACATATTATGTACATGTGTCACAAAGGCACAAATTACAAGTTCTAGTTTCGAATATATTAAATATCCCAGCTGAACTACTACTAGACGTAATTGCTGAGGAAATAGATAGTAAGCCAACAGAAAGTAAAATAGGAAACAAGATGTCACAATCAGTAGTAGATTTCCTAAAGACAGCCTTGTCTCTATGATTTGAGTACGACGGCAAGGCCGAAAACCTACAGAGCTTCAAAGACGCTCTGAACCTGTTGGATTCGATAAAAGGAGAACATGAGACTTTAGCTGTCAATGTCATGAAGACCAAACTAAAAGGTCATGCTAGGAATATCATTAGCACAGAAAGAACAATACAGGAAATAAAAGATAAACTCTCCAGAACAGTAAAGGGAGAATCTGTTGAGGTACTCTCTGCAAAATTGCTCAATCTGCAGTAAAAGAACAAAACAGTCAACCTTTACACGCAAGAGGTTGCGGAATTAACAAAAGCTCTAGAAGGAGTATTAGTGATGGATTGAATCCAGAATTAGCAAATAAATACAGCACGACATACTCAAGTACGAGTTACCCAGAGTAGCTCGGAAAACCAAGTAGCTCTTCAGCAACCAACAGTAGTAAAGGACTCGACTTCATTAGAAAATTTAATTGTCAGATAGATTATCAAAACGATGAATAATAAACCCATCTTCGATTAAGTACCAAATTCACGTACCATTAGTACACAGTGATATTGATAGCTCAATATTATTAGCTGCTAGGTCAGAAGTTATGAGGAAAAGCATAATACAAACTAACGAAGATACTGTATTAATACCTAACCAGGAAATACACCCGGTGGTATTAATAGCGAATAGTATCGTAGCAAGTAAAACTGCAATAGTCCGAATATTAAACACAACACAGAAAATAGTTAAAATAGAAAAACCCCAAGTAAAGTTTGAATTGATGAGAATACGAACTAATTAAAGACAATATCAAATACCCCACCAGAAGTAGCGAAGTACTAAGTAAACTTTAATTCCCAGAGCAATTTAAGACACAGCTTACTGAACTATACACCCAATACTATGACGTATTTGGCTTGGAAACAGAAGCAATATCAAGTAATAATTTTTACAGACAAAAAGTAAGATTTGCAGATAAAACTCCAGTTCACATTAAAAATTATAGAAACAGTCGGAAAAGCCGCAAATAAATAGACAGGTAAACAAATTAATTAAGGATGGTTCCATGCATATCAGAATATAATAATTCTCTTGGTACCCAAGAAACCTTTCCCAAATTCAAAGGAAAAAAGATGGCGTTTAGTAGTTGATTTCCGACAAATTAATAAAAAGCTGTTGGCAGATAAATACCTACTACCCAGAATAGAAGAAATCTTGGATCAATTAGGTCGCGCGAAATTCTTCTCGTGTTTAGATCTAATGTCCGGATTTCACCAAATCGAGCTATGGTCTAAATGTAGCCCCAAATTCATTCATGAGAATGATGACACTTGCATTTTCAGGTCTTGAACCTTCGCAAGCATTTCTTTATATGGATAATTTAGCAGTTATCGGCTGTTCAGAACAGCACATGTTCAAAAACCTCACGAACATTTATTTTCCAGTTGTGAAACACAACCTAAAATTACATCCAGAGAAATGTTTATTTTTCATTGACGAGGTAACATTCCTCGGCCATAAATGTACAGACCATGGCATCCTACCGGAGTATGATAAAAAATACGACGCTATAAAGAACTATCCTTTACCCACAGATGCGGATAGTGTACGACGTTTCGTCGCATTCTGTAATTATTACAGAAGATTCATTTATAATTTTGGACAACATTCTCGTCATTTAACGAGGTTTTGCAGGAAAAATGATTCATTTGAATGAACTAAGGAATGCAATGACGCATTTAATTACCTAAAGCAGGCTGTAATGAAACCTACTTTACTACAGTACCCTGATTTCAGCAAAGAATTTTGCATAACCACTGACGCAAGTAAAGTTGCGTATGGTGTAGTACTCACTCAAGAGTACAATGGTGCGCAATTACCAGTTGCATTTGCATCAAGAGCTTTCACACAGGGAGAATGCAATAAATAAACTACCGAGCAAGAACTCGCAGCTTCATTAGGCAATCAAACATTGCAGACCTTATATCTATGCAAGGCATTTTTTAGTTAAAACGGATCATAGATCCCTTACTTATCTATTTTCAATGAAAGATCCAACATCTAAACTAACAAGGATGAGACAGATGCACTCTCTAGAGTTACCATTGAAATTTTAATAGAAATGAATAGAAATATATTGATGGTCCAAACGAGATCATCAAAATGACAGGCAGACATCTGGCCAGATGAAAACAATAAATTGCAAAATAAGAATAAAGAGCCCAATGCCTATGAAGTCATTAATAATAATGACGTAAAGAAATGTATGAATCTAAAATTTAATAATCTCAAATGTTTATTTAAACATAGAAAACGAATTATTTCACAATTTTCAGTTAATGATTTGTATTGTAAAGGAAAGTTTGACTTAGGCCAATTCTTTTCAAAGTATGTGAAACATTGTGAGAAATGCCAACGAGCTAAAGTAACTACACATACAAAAGCACCAATGATAACACAGCCCCACAAAAAAAAAAAAGTTTCATGATCTGGGTAAGCAGCATATGCAGTTATATGTATTTTGGGTCGCTGAATCCGAATCCGATGTCAGAATTTCGCCATCAGGTCTAGACTTCGACATAACCTCACAAAACTGAAAAACCTTAAAATATCCCCCAAAAGATATAGAATCCTGATCTGAGCATGCGATATATGTTTTAACATGTACTTTGTACTTCTTAATCCGAATCCGAAGTCAAAAATTACGTATCACATCTGAGTTTTGACTTAACCTCAAAAAACTCGAAAAATTGTTAAAGCCCCAAAAAATAATGGGGGGTCATGATCGGGTCATGCGATATATGTTTCTATATGTTTTTAAACCTTCCGAATCCGAATCCAATGTGAAAACCAGCCAATCACGTCTAAATTTCAACCTAACCTAAAAAATTTTTAAAAAACTTCCAAAATTTTGAATTTTTTTGATAATTTATTACTGCATTTGTGCAAATATGTAGAATCAAGTATTTAATTTATGTTTTTTATTAGTTAAAATACAGTTTTGAAGCAAAAAATCATTACTCATATGAATCCATTCCGAATACTGATAAAATAATGCTCAAAAGGGGATATACCAAAAGGAAAATTTTTTTAATATTTCATTTGAATACACCCTAATCCAATATTGAAAAAAAAGTTCAAAATTTTGGACGTTTTTCAAAAAAATGTTAGGTTAGGTTGAAATTCAGAAGTGTTAGGCTGGTTTTGACTTCAGATTCATATTTGGAAGGCTAAAAAACATATAGAAACATGTATCGCATGACCCGATATTGACCCCCCATTATTTTTTGGGGCTTGAAAAAATGTTCGAGTTTTTCGAGGTTAAGTCGAAACTCAGATGTCATACGTAATTTTTGACTTCGGATTCGGACTAAGAAGGACAAAATACATGTTAAAACATATATCGCATGCTCAGATCAGGATTCTATATCTTTTGGGGGATATTTTAAGGTTTTTCAGTTTTGTGAGGTTATGTCGAAGTCTAGACCTGATCGCGAAATTTTGACATCGGATTCGGATTCAGCGACCCAAAATACATATAACTGCATATGCCGCTTACCCAGATCATACAACTTTTTATTTTTTGTGGGGCTGTGTAATAATACAGACACCTATCACAGCTTTCGATACTGTTCTAATAGATACCAAGTACCGAACGAGGTAATGGTCCAATTATCAAATGTAACCAGTAAGAAAAGCAACAGTCGCGCGGCACGCGACAGTGGGATACCCTTCGACCCATGATCTAGTGTAGTTAATTTATTAAATTCATACACATACACATAGGCACATGCTTGAAAATTATTCCTGACAGATGGAGCTCGCGCTTCGCGCTCGCCCGCCTCCCTTGTTAGCTGACACAAGAACTTGGTTTTATGCTCATACTTTCTTAAATAACTTCTGTATTTATTGTCCGATCGGATTGCAATTTCGAGAATACGTAGATATTTTAATGAGCTTAGTATATGTTAAAGTCAGAAAGTTGTATCTTTAATACAGAGCTTACAAATTAAGTTCAAAAATTAAATTATAGATTTGCGGGGGCGGTGGGCGTGGCACCCAACATTTGAAATAAACTTGATCTGCGCCGAGTATATAGGAACCTTCATTCCAAATTTGGTGTCTCTAGCGTTTATAATAGCTGAGATCTGTGTGTTCATCTGGTCAGACGGACATCCGGACATCCGCACAGACAGACGGACATGGCTCAATCGACTCGGCTAGTGATCCTCAGCAAGAATATATATACTTTATGGGGTCTGCCACGCCTCCTTCTGCCTGTTACATTCATTTGCACAAAGTTAGTATATCCTTTTTTGACAATTTTCAATGGTCGAAGGGTATAACCAGTAAGAAAAGCAACAGTAGCGCGGCACGCGACAGTGGGATACCCTTCGACCTATGTTCCTTTGTATTTAGACATATACATATGCACATACTTTGAAATTATTCTCGACAGATGGCGCTCGCGCTTCGCTCTCGCCCGCCTCCCTTGTTAGCTGACACAAGCACTTGGTTTTATGCACATACTTTCTTAAAAAACTTCTGTGTTTATTGACCGATCGGTTTACAATTTCGAGAATACGTAGATATTTTAATGAGCTTAGTATATATTAAAGTCAGAAAGTTGTATCTTTAATACAGAGCTTACAAATTAAGTTCAAAAATTAAATTATTGATTTGCGGGGGCGGTGGGCGTGGCACCCAACATTTGAAACAAACTTCATCTGCGCCGGCTACACAGAAATGTTCATGCCAAATTTGGTCAGACGGACATCCGGACATCCGCACAGACAGACGGACATGGCTCAATCGACTCGGCTAGTGATCCTCAGCAAGAATATATATACTTTATGGGGTCTGCCACGCCTCCTTCTGCCTGTTACATTCATTTGCACAAAGTTAGTATATCCTTTTTTGACAATTTTCAATGGTCGAAGGGTATAACCAGTAAGAAAAGCAACAGTCGCGCGGCACGCGACAGTGGGATACCCTTCGACCTATGTTCCTTTGTATTTAGACATATACATATGCACATACTTTGAAATTATTCTCGACAGATGGCGCTCGCGCTTCGCTCTCGCCCGCCTCCCTTGTTAGCTGACACAAGCACTTGGTTTTATGCACATACTTTCTTAAAAAACTTCTGTGTTTATTGACCGATCGGTTTACAATTTCGAGAATACGTAGATATTTTAATGAGCTTTGTATATGTTTAAAGTCAGAAAGTTGTATCTTTAATACAACGCTTATAAATTGAGTTCAAAAATTAAATTATTAATTTGCGGTGGCGGTGGGCGTGGCTCCCAACATTTGAAATAAACTTGATCTGCGCCGGCTACACAGAAATGTTCATGCCAAATTTGGTAACTCTAGCTCTTATAATAGCTGAGATCTGTGTGTTCATCTGGTCATCCATACATCCGGACATCCGGACAGACATGGCTCAATCGACTCGGCTAGTGATCCTGAGCAAGAATATATATACTTTATGGGGTCTGCCACGCCTCGTTCTGCCTGTTACATACATTTGCACAAAGTTAGTATACCCTTTTTGACCATTTTCAATGGTCGAAGGGTATAAAAATAGCGCTATTAACTTGTTAAATTCATACAAATATAAAAGCACTTGGTTTTCTTAAATAACTTCCGTGTTTATTGTCCGATCAGATTTCAATTTCGAGAATACTTATATATTTTAATGAGCTTAGTATACGTTGTATCTTTTATACAGCGCATAGAAATTAAATTCAAAAATTAAATTATTGATTTGCGGGGCGGTGGGCACCTAACATTTGAAATAAACTTGATCAGATTATAGTACAGATGAGTCTTCCTGCCAAATATGGTAACTTTAGCTTTTATAATAGCTGAGATCTGTGAGTTCACACAGACAGACGGACAGACAGACAGACATGGCTCAATCAACTCGGCTTGTGATCCTGAGCAAGAATATATATAGTGACATATTTATTCTCCATATGAAAAGCTTCACTCTTCAAAAGCCTCAGTTCATTCTCCATATGAAAAACTTAAAACGATCTTTTGAAAAGCTTCACTCTTCAAAAGCCTTACAATAGAAGTTCTCTCAAGACACCAACCGTCAAACGATAATAAGTTTAAGTTACTGATAAACAAAGACGTAAAGCTCTATAGAACTTTAAGGTTTGCTGGTCCATAAGAATAATTCTGTCAGTTAGGTAATGAGTGACTCTGGTGTAATGAACAACAAATAAATCCATCAAATAAAAATTATAAATAAAAACTATATTTTTTAATTTAAATGAACACTTAAATACTTAATTATATATATAATATTTTTTTTATTTTTACACTTTCATTTCATATATATTTTTAAATTAAATTTTATAATTAGTTATTGTCAATAGACTTCACTACCTTTCCCTCCTTACGTGGTCTCAACTTTCTTACTGGTGACGTTTATGTGTCTCCATGAATGTTATTATCAAAATTTGTGTTTTGCTTTTCATTTAATTTTACATTTTCTTGATTTCTTATTTGATTTAGATGACGTTTTATTTCTCGATTGTTATGCTTTAAGATGCAATAATATGATCGACATCCAAGTCTTCCAAGTCTTTCGCTGACAACTGCCTGAGTCCAACCTGCCTTGTTTGGATTTTTATAGTCCCTGACCATGACTTGTTGACCTTTTGAAAAACTTACATTTCTATTGCCTTTATAATTTCTAAAACTTTTGTCTTGTTGTTGTTTTATGTGTTCTGTTCAACAACGAAAATCGTGTTTTCAACATTCGACCTAGAAATAATTTAGCAGGTGATTCTCCAGTTGTACAATGAATCGTGTTCCTATAGTCCATTAGAAATATATTTAATATATTTTGACATAATCACAGTTTTTGTCAAAATTCATGCTTGCATAAAGCGATTTTTTTACTGTTTTGACAGCAATCACTGCTTGGCCATTAGTTGCTGGATGACCAGGAGATGTAAATATGTGATTTATACCATTATTGTCAATTTGTTTTCCAAGGTATTAATGACGACTTTTCTGGGCTTGGTTGTTGCTCTTGGCACGGAATACATTTTCTAATCAAATTTTCAATTTCTAAGTTCATATTTGGCCACCATACGTATGAGCGAGCTAACATTTTGGTTTTCACCATACCAAGATGTGACTTATGAAATTCTTGTAGAATCTGTTGCCTAAGTTTATTTGGGATAATGACACGATGACCCCACATTATACAGTCATATTCTACAGACAATTCATTGGCCTTATTGATGAAGCCACCAAATATATCTTTATTTAATTTTTGTAGTGATCCAAATTTTACAGATTCACAAACTTTTGACAAGATCGAATCATGTCGTGTTTCACGAGCAATACTCATAAATTTCAATTTACATGGACTGTTTGACTGTATAAAGTTGACATAATTGAAATCATCATTTTTATCAATCACTTCGATCTGCTTCATTCGACAGACCTTTAATGTGTTCTATTGTGAATTGAAAACCTGATAAGATTAATGCCCATCTTTGCAATCGTGCAGATGCCATAAGTGGCAATCCTTTCTTATCTCCAAATATACCTAACAGAGGTTTGTGATCAGTTTTCAAAATAAATTTCATACCTAATAGATATTGTTTCAATTTCATTACGCTATATACAATTGCTAGAGCTTCTTTATCAAGTGTGCTGTAATTGATTTCACTTTTTGATAGTGCCCTTGAAATGAATGCAATTGGTTTTAGACAATCTGAGAATTTGTGTGCTAAAATACCTGAAACTGCATTAGAACTAGCATCTGTGGTAAGGACAATTGGTAATTCAGGATTATAGTGAACTAACACCTGATCAGAAGTTATCTGTTCCTTTATTTTGTTGTATGAGTTTTCACAACTATCGGACCATTGAAATTTTACGTCTTTTTGCAAATAATTTATACAACGCACTCATTATACCGAAAATAATAGAGAAAATAGGGAAACAAGAATAGAAACAATTTTATACACATACAACCATAAAAAAATACAAACGCTACAGTCAGGTGCTGACTGTATAAGGCCATGGATTATCTTAGTATGCAGTAAAAAAAAGTTTTTAAATAACAGAATAGAATCGCCGCTCAAATTTTCCACCGATTATCAAAAATAATCAGTACCTAGGGAACACCAAGGGGAAGTTACAGCACATGTAATGGGGCTAGTTGTTCTTAAAAGTTAAATTTTGGTGAGACAACTTGAGATGTTCTCCGCAACTTAAATGTTCCCCAAATTAATTAATTTCTGCAATCTGCAGACATAGATAACTTAATTATATTCGGATATTTATTAAAACTCGCAATGAAAATTGCGCTTTATTTGGATTAATATTAAAATTTTGGCGGAGATCAATTTTATACAGTGTTCGACGACACGCGCAATTTGAATTAACGAACAGAAGAAGACAAAGCAGACGCGAAGTGTCGCAACCATTAGACTGAGCGAGAGGGCAATAGGTATATGTATGCATTTCTAGCGTGTACCAAAATTTATTTCATGTGCTTCTTGTTGATTTTTTGGCACTAGCTAGAGTTTTTCAGTGGCTGAGTGGATTATGTCTCGGACTGTAAGGCCAACAATGTTGACCGTGTTTCAGGGTTCGATTGCTACCGCGATCGGTATGTGAAAGTTTTTGTTTTTCATTATTTTTCATTAAAATATTTTAAAAGCTCAATAACATTGAATAAGGGGCGGCGGCGGTAGCCGGTTTTTTTAAGTTTTTGGTACGCAATATATGTAATTAGAACTTAGTTTTCTTTCGTTGGTACACAACAGCAACTCCAAATCTAATTGTATTGTACATATGTATGTACATACATGCGTGCAATAATGTGTGTTGAAGTGGGATGCCAATACATACATGTGGATATGCAGACATGTATGTATGGGCGTCCCACTCGCACAAGAATCATATTGAATTGCAAAGTCATAACAGGCAAAATACGGAAAGAGTGACGGCATTGAAGAACGCATTGTTTACTTTTGGCTCGCATCTTTTTGATGCATGCTAGTAAACTTTAATTATAAATGATAAATATTATTTGTAACTATTATAATTTTATTGCATAACATAGTATGAAAACAAAATAAGGAAAAACTATTTATTATTGAAATTTAATTTGTTTGTAGCTGCTATATTACAGCCCGCTTGACTGCAACTTTTCTTTTAGTTTATTAGAATAAAATAAACATTAGAAACAAATAAACAAAATAGAATAATAAATAACTAATAAATGATAATTCATTCGCACCCGCCTCAACCGAGAGTTGAACACACGCACACTCACTCACAGTCAATTTAATTTGCCCTCCGCCACTCTAACCACTCGGCCACTGCCTCACTCCTTGACCCATCGGCAAAGCTGCATTGTGAACCAATTCTGTTACCATACAATGCAAATAAAAAGTTTAAAATGCTGTGTGTCTGACGCTAGATTCGAACCTCGGTATGCTTGTGTAAATTAGGTCTGCTTAAGTATATATGTTCAGAGTTTAATTAGTATCATATCTCACTTATTAATAGTCCGATTTAAATGAAATTTTCACATAACGCCCGTGGCAAGGTATTTGTCATGTAAGATATACAACTTTGGTTGTTGAGCTAATATTGTAGTTGTTAAATAGTTATTACTAATTTACAGAGGCGGGAAGGGGCGTGTCCAAATTTTACAAAAACTTTGAGATACTGCAATATATATGTATGTTGTCGCAAAATTTGATGACTCTAGCTCTTAGTTTCTGAGATCTAGGTGTTCATACAGACAGACAGACGGACAGACGGACAGACGGTCAGACGGACAGACGGACAGACAGACATGGCTCAATCGACTCGGCTACTGATACAGATTCAGAATATATATAGTTTATGGGGTCGGAGATGCCTCCTTCTGCCTGTTACGCACATTTCCGTTCCGACAAACACAATAGACCATGAATTTTTTGAAATCCATGTCCTAACTAAAGATAATATAACCGAACAAATACCAGCTTACATACTACTCTACGCAGTCACACCTAATTATAACTCAAATTAAAGAAAACCAGTAAGAAAAGCAACAGTCGCGCTGCACGCGACAGTGGGATACCCTTCGACCCATGATCTAGTGTAGTTAATTTGTTAAATTCATACACATACACATAGGCACATGCTTGAAAATTATTCCCGACAGATGGCGCTCGCGCTTCGCGCTCGCCCGCCTCCCTTTTTGGCTGACACAATCACTTGGTTTTATGCTCATACTTTCTTCAATAACTTCTGTGTTTACTGTCGCGAAAGCGACTCCCCCTATTGCAGTCCCTTATGGATTATTCCCAAAAAGATAGACGCACCTGGCAAACCAAAATTCAGGTTGGTCGTTGACTATCGAAACTTAAATGAAATTACCATAAATGATTAATTCCCAATTCCGAATATGGATTAAATATTAGGAAAGTTAGGGAAATGCCAATACTTCACAACAATCGACTTAGCGAAAGGTTTTCACCAAATCGAAATGGACCCTAAATCCTTACCAAAAACTGCATTCTCGACTAAACACGGTTACTCGTATGCCATTTGGATTAAAAAATGTCCCAGCAACTTTCCAACGTTGTATGAACTTCGTTCTTAAAGACCTCATTAACAAACATTGCCTCGTATATTTAGATGATGTTATCATCTACTCAACATCCCTCACTGAACACACCTGAACTCACTAAAGAAAGTTTTTCAAAAACTTAGAGGCAAATCTTAAGCTAATTTTTGAAAAAATAAACGAATTTCTTAGGTCATATCATAAGTCCAGATGGTATACGACCCAACAAAGAAAAAGTAAAAGCTATTGAAATATTTCCCATTCCAAAAACCTCTAAAGAAATCAAATTATTTTTAGGCTTATGCGGATATTACCACAAGTTCATTCCAGATTTTGCAAAAATAGCAAAACCTCTCACCTTATTTTTAATGAAAGGAGCTAAAATTAATATAAAGGACGAAGCATATAATAAATCTTTCGAAAAGTTAAAAACCCTTATCATGAACGACCCCATTCTCATTTGCCCTGACTTTACAAAAACATTTCAAGTTACTACTGACGCCATAGGAGCCGTGCTATCACAAGATAATAAACCAATTAGTTTTGCAAGCAGAACATTAAACGACCACGAACAGAATTACAGTACAATAGAAAAAGAATTATTGGCAATTGTTTGGGCAACCAAGTACTTCCGCCCATATATATATGGAGTCCCTTTTGGAATATTAAGTGATCATAAACCCCTTGTCTGGCTAAATAATATAAAAGAACCTAACATGAAATTACAACGTTGGCGAATCAAACTTAGTGAATACAATTTTAAAATAAAATATTTGGAAGGAAAACTAAATTACGTAGCAGACGCTTTATCTTGAGTCAAAATTGAAGAAAATATGATAGGTGAAGAAGAAAATATTTCAACAGTAGCAACAACACATAGTGCATCAGAAAGTAACGAAAACTATATTCAAATCACTGAGAAACCTATAAACTATTTCACTAGACAAATAGAATTTATAAAAGACTCCATAGACCAAGTAAACATATCAAAATATTTCACTAAAACTCAAATCACTATAAAATATACTCAGATTACTCTCCCAATAGCAAAAGACTTTTTAATTAAATACTTTCTGAACCACACTAGCGTAACAGTGATTTTTCCGTTCTTCAAAACGCATACCACAATAAACAATATTTATCCTGTATTGACGTTTATTCAAAATTTGCATCACTTATAAAAGCAAATAGTAGAGATTGGCTAGAAGCCAAAGAGCCCTAACTAGAATACTTAACGACATGGGAAAACCACATAAAATTAAAGCAGACAAAGACTCAGCGTTCATGAGTAACTGTTAAAAGGTTTGGTTAAATAACGAAGATATACAATTAGATATTACCACTAGCAAAACAGGAATAGCAGATATAGAACGTCTTTATAAAGCAATAAGTGAAAAGATCCGAATTATTAATACCGAAAATAATAGAGAAAATAGGGAAACAAGAATAGAAACAATTTTATAAACATACAACTGGACAAATACCAGTTTACATCATACTACTCTACGCAGGCACACCTACTTATGAGTCTCAGAAAATTAATGAAAACAAAATTAGCAAGCTTAATGGGAATCGAAAAAATTACGAAGTTGACACAAAATATAGACAAGCCCTTATAACGCGCTCGAAATCCAAAAATCCCTTTAGGAGAACAGGCAGAATAGAACAACTAGATGAAAAACATTATAACGAAAACAATAGAGGACAAAATATGACACACAATAAAAGTAAATTTAAAAATACAAACGCTACAGTCAGTTGCTGACTGTATAAGGCCATGGATTATCTTAATATACCGTAAAAAAAGTTTGTTAATAACAGAATAGAATCGCCGCTCGAATTTTCCACCGATTATCAAAAATAATCAGTACCTAGGGAACACCAAGGGGTAGCTACTGCAAATGTTATGGATTTAGTTGTTCTTAAAAAGAAAAATTTTGGTGACCTACGAGTCGACTTGAGATGTTCTGCGCAACTTAAATGTTCCCCAAATTAATTAACTTCTGCAATCTGCAGACATAGATAACTTATTTATATTCGGATATTTATAAAAACTCGCATTGAAAATTCCGCTTTATTTGGATTAATATTAAACATTTGGCGGAGATCTATTTTATACAGTTTACGACGCCACACGCAATTTGAATTAACGAACAGAAGAAGAAGAACGCATAGAGAAAGCAGAATCGAAGTATCGCAACCATTAGACTGAGCGAGAGGGTAATAGGTATAAGTATGCATTTCTAGCGTGTACTAAAATTTATTTCATGTGCTTCTTGTTGATTTTTTGGCACTAACCAGAGTTGTTCAGTGGCTGAGTGGATTATGTCTCGGACTGTAAGGACAATAATGTTCACCGTGTTTCAGGGTTCGATTGCTACCACGATCGGCATGTGAAATTTTTTGTTTTTCATTACAATATTTTAAAAGCACAAAACATTGAAAAGGGGCAGTGGCGGTAGCCGGTTTTTTTTAAGTTTTTGGTACACAATATATGCAATTAGAACTTAGTGTTCTTTCGTTGGTATACAACAGCAACTCCAAATCGAATTGTATTGTACATAAGTATGGACATACATGCGTGCAATAATGTGTGTTGAAGTGGGATGCCAATACATACATGTGGATATGCAGACATGTATGTATGGGCGTCCCACTCGCACATTCACAACTTTTAAAGGGCTTGTAGTGAAACGGTGGAACTATCGTCTGCTTATGATGGTGCCGGGCTGCCAGATCGGGCTCATATCGATGAGGCTGCGTCGCTGTTATGTTCTAATATTCTAATTGCAAAATATTGAGAGCAAAACAAAATAACAATATCCAATTAGAATCATATTGAACTTGCAAAGTCCTAACAGGCAAAATACGGAAAGAGTGACGGCATTGCAGAACGCATTGTTTACTTTTGGCTCGCATCTTTTTGATGCGTGCTAAATATAATAATAATAGTAAACTTTATTTATAAATAATTAATATTATTTGTAACTATTATAATTTTATTTTATATAAAACAAAATGAGGAACAACTATTTTTTATTGAAATTTAATTAAATAATTTAATTTGTTTGTAGCTGCTATATTACAGCCCGCTTGACTGCAACTTTTCTTTTAGTTTATTAGAATAAAATAAATAAACAAAATAAAATAATAAATAATTAATAAATGATAATTCATAATTCGCACCCGCCTCTACCGGGAGTTGAACACACACGCACTCTCTCACAGTCAATTTAATTTGCTGTCCGCCACTCTAACCACTCGGCCATTGCCTCACTCCTTGACCCATCGTCAAAGCTGCATTGTGAACCAATTCTGTTACCATACAATGCAAATAAAAAGTTTAAAATGCTGTGTGTCTGACGCTAGATTCGAACCTCGGTATGCTTGTGTAAATTAGGTCTGCTTAAGTATATATGTTGGCCGTCAGCCGTCAGAGGCAGTAAGGGGAAATAAATGTAACCATTGCTTTGGCTGTGGTACGTGCCGTCCTTACTCCTACTGATGGAAGTGCGGCTACACTCTCCGCGTGAGGGCGGCTGGAAGCAGGCCCCTAGTACGGTCATGTCTCTGCTACGGGTGCTGACTAATTGTAGTCGGGCGAAGATCGTGAATCTATAAATCACCCCAATCCAAGGCGGAACAGCATACGCTAATGGATGCATGGCCAGGGGGTAGCCTGGTCTCTAGTATGCGGACTCTGGATACCTGTCGCCCTCCAGTTTCATTCAGACTTCCCACGGCACGCGGGCTATGTCGTGGGTGACCTTCCCTTCCCGCCTACTCGTGGGACCAAATTTTATGGAACTGAATAACAAAACAGAAAAGTCTGATGCATCAATCCAGGGTGAAGCCCTCACGGCCGACCCCAACACCAGCACTGCAGCTATTGGGCTGCTGGCTTCCACCCCCAATACTACGGGTTTCGACTCTTGTATTTCTGGGGACTCGGATAGGCCACGAACTCCCTTGGACACTGAGTTCGCTAGTGCTGTTTTCTCGTCCAACAACTGCTCAGGCATGCAGCAAAACGTCGAGGTGATGTCCTCTGACGCTGAAGCTGACGGTGACCTGATCAGCTTTGCTGACGATGCTTCCGTGGCCTCTCAGAGGTCAGGCCTCACGGAAGCAGGCTCCCAAATCCAGACGCTGCGACTGGACTCGGGGAACGCCTTTGTCAAAATGAAGACCCGCGAGAAGAAGCTATTCAAAGCTGCACTCGCAAAGGGTTCGAGCAGAGCAGAGGCTCTTGCTATCGCCACTGCGCCCCCCGCGGAAACCAAGGCTAAGCGGACGCGTGCTGACGATACTTTCCCCGAACCCCAAGGGTCCCCTAAGAAGCCCAAAAAGACTCATGTGGAGTCCACAAAGCCACTCTTCAGCCAAGTGGCAAGCAGAGTGAAACTGGGCTTCACTTCGGCTGATCCCACTAAACCCCTTTCACCGGAGCAGTTGGCTACGGTGAAAGAAAGCATCCTCAAGGCAATGTCGCTGCCCTCCACATCGGTTGCCGGTCCAGGTTTCGAGGCCTGTATACCTCGAAATGAATGGCTGCTCCTTGTGTGTGAGGATAGCATCACCGCTGAGTGGGTCAGGGGAGCTGTTGGACATATCAGGTCCATCAGCTGCCTTGATGTCAAACTGTTGGAGGAACCTGAGTTCCCAAGAGCTCACCTCATTAGAGGTTACTTCCCCAACAGTGCTGAACTCCCACCCGCCTCAATTTTGGGACAATTGGACAACCAAAATTGTGAACGCTTCTCAACGAAGCTGTGGCGGGTGGTTCAACACAGCCTCAGCACGGCGTCGTATAAGGTCCTGACGGATCTTAAGGGTAACGTGAAATACCGGTTCACCAGGGTGAAACTTATCCTTAAGAAGTCCGCCGTCAGGGTCTCTCCCACTCCTGCCCTGTCCCCCTCCCCATCTCCAACCATTCCACCCCTATCAGCGCTCCTCCGGCGGAGGCAACGGTGGCCCCTTCCGGAGTGACAGCAGTGGCTGCCGCTCCGGTGGCGTCTACTAGTGCCGCAGCCGCAGTGGCGCCGATAACTGTGGCACCCAAACCCCCAGTCTTTGTGGTGACTGCCCCCAAGCCCACAACGGGCCGCAACGGTGGTTGGCAACAGGCGCCCCCTCGTCCCGTCAAGGCCCAGCGCAGTGCGGAAACCACCTGCAGGGGTACCTCCGACGACCGGGGTCGATAGGCGACCTCCCCCGAGTAGTTTCTCCAGACTGCCGAAGGGCATCCGGGGTAACGACTCTCGGGGGGGCAAGGCAGGTGGCCTTGTCACCAAAGCCCTAAAGGAGGATGCTGAGCGCCATTAAGGTGCTCCAGGCGAACCTGCACCACGCCAGAGGAGCGTCCGCCACCCTGTGCAGGGTCGTCTGTGAAGACTCAATCAACCTGGCTCTCGTCCAAGAGCCGTGGTTGATCGGTGGCCACATCCGTGGACTATCGTGCGGATCATGTAAGTTATTATATGACCGTATGGGTGGTGCCCCTCGCACCGCTATTGTTCTAAATAACGATGTGAGACACTTCCCCTTACCTAATTTCATCCACAGAGACCTGGTGGCAATGGCTATTGAGGTAGCCACAGCCGATGGTGTCCGGGAGGTAGTGATCGCCTCTGCCTATTTCCCGGGCGACGTGGATGACGTTCCCCCCACAGAGGTGCGGCGGCTAGTGGACTTCTGCCGCCTACACAACAAGCCGCTTGTGATCGGCGGTGATGCAAATGCGCATCACACGATCTGGGGAAGCAGCGACGTCAATAAACGTGGTGAGTCCCTTTTAGAGTATCTATTGTGCTGTCAATTAGATGTCGCTAACATAGGGTGTAAGCCTACCTTTATTAACACCATTAGGGAAGAGCTTCTGGACCTTACCCTAGTCAGCAACTCTATTGCGAGTTCGCTGGCCAACTGGCGGGTCACAGACGAAGCTACTTTGTCGGACCATCAGCACATTAGGTTCGACCTCCCTGGCCAACTCGAGATCCGCCAGAAATCCTTCTGTCGCAAAAAGATAAACTGGGAACTCTTCAAAGCCTCTGTGGCTTTCAAAGCAGACTCGTTGATCAGCAACCCCAATTCTATCAGTGAGATAGAACTTGCTGCCAACATGCTTCAAGATGTGCTAATCACATCCTTCGAGGACAGCTCTGTTCGGAAGACCCTTAAAGTCAACCGTAAAGTTCCATGGTGGAACGAGGAACTGGCTGCTCAAAGAAGGAAGGTTAGAAGCCTATTCAACAAGGCCAGATCTAACCGTGTCAATTGGGACGTCTATAGGGATGCTCTCACTAATTATAACAAGAACATTAGACGTGTTAAGCGCGATACGTGGCGCAGCTACTGTGGTAGCATTGAATCATTGCCAGAGGTAGCGAGACTCCACAAAGTATTGGCCAAAGGGTCGTCTAATGGGATAGGGCTTCTTAAAAGAGCAGATGGCTCTTTCGATGACGCCACCTTGTCACCGGACTCACGTGGGTCCAGTCTATCATGAACCATCTTCGACCCTGAAAAGGTCAAATGGGTTGTAGATGCCTTCGCTCCCTTCAAAGCCCCAGGGGGCGATCAAATCTTTCCAGCCCTTCTACAAAACAGCCTGGATCACATTCTTGATCCGCTGGTCGGCCTTCTTAGGGCTAGGCTCACTTGGGGTTACATACCCACCTCTTGGAGGAGAATCAATGTGGTATTCATTCCCAAACAGGGGAATCGTCCCCCTGATCAGCCTAAGTCATATCGGCCGATCAGTCTTACTTCCTTTCTGCTAAAGACGGCGGAAAGGCTCGTAGACCTGCACATTCGGTACTCTCTGCAGAAAACTCATCCTCTGCACCCCACGCAGTTTGCGTATATAGCCGGGAGATCGACGGAGGTCGCTCTCCACAAGCTGGTTGGTAATATCGAAAGAGCCCTCGCATCCAAGAACATTGCTCTGTGCTCCTTTCTTGATATAGAGGGTGCTTTCGATAATACCGGCTACGGGTCTATTTCTGCTGCGCTGGAGCGCAGAAATATCGCCCGCCCCCTAATTCGATGGATTGATGCTATGCTCAAACACCGGACTATTTCCTTTACCTTGGACTCTACGACCGCTTTTATTAGTGCGGTTAAGGGATGTCCCCAGGGAGGGGTCTTATCCCCCTTACTCTGGTCCCTGGTAGTTGATGAACTACTGAGCATCCTTGCAGAACAGGGCGTGGTAGCAATCGGCTACGCTGACGACCTGGCTATCGTAGTGAACGGGAACTTTGCCAACACCATGACAGAGCTGATGCAATCTGCTCTGAACACGGTTTGTAGATGGTGCGAAGATGTTGGTCTGAGCATCAATCCACAAAAGGCAATTATCGTTCCCTTCACTAAGCGCCATTCCGTTGACATAGGACAATTGCACATTGGCGACTCTCCCGTGGGACTTTCCAGCGAGGTTAAATATCTAGGGGTAACTCTCGATAAAAGACTGAACTGGAACTCCCATTAAAACAACTCCCTATCAAAGGCAACTCATGCCATGTGGGCCTGCAGAAGATTCTTTGGCAGGATCTGGGGTTTCAAATCTTGCACCATTCGGTGGTTATTTGAGATGATGGTAAGACCCATCGTTACCTACGCTGCCATTGTATGGTGGCCAAAGGCTACGCAGGTCACTGCCATCAACAAATGCACTAAACTGCATAGGCTGCTTTGCCTGTCTTTAACGGGTGCACTTCGCACCTGTCCCACAGCAGCAATGGAATCAATATTGAATTTGACTCCTCTGCATATTCAAATACAAGAAGTCGCCGCTAGTAGTCTTCTTAGAATCAAGCTTCAATCTGGGCTTTTAGCTACCGAATCGGGGAACGCTAGACTTATCAAAGACATTCCTGGCTTAGAGATGAGAGATCTGAGATCTGCTCTAGATCAGATTCTATGATCAAGGAACTCTTCTTTGGTGCAAAATTTAGAACCCTCATCGCGGACCGGAGGGACTGGGATGCTGGCAACCCCATCACTGACCCTCATGGTATACACTGGTATACCGACGGGTCAAAGACTGATCAGGGGGTTGGAGCTGGAATACATGGTCCCAACTCCAAAACCTCGATTGCTATGGGCAAGTGGCCCACAGTTTTTCAATCCGAGGTTCATGCCATCGAGTTCTGCTGTCATCTTATTCTTGAGAAGGGGGATCAGAGGAGCGAATATCTACATCTTCTCGGATAAGCTGCCATACTAGCCCTCTCCTCAAAAAGAGTAGGTTCACGTATGGTGGCTGACTGTTTGAACTGCCTTCAGAGGCTTTCCAATAGGAATAAAGTTACCCTTCTATGGGTACCTGGTCACTCTGGTTTCCAGGGCAATGAGCTAGCGGATGAACTAGCGAAGGCGGGGTCATCAGCCCCTCTGCATTGGCCCCGAACCCTTCTGTGGCGTGGGGTGGTCAACTATTTAATCCCTTGTGAAAGCATGGGCGGTTAGGTTGACCGAACGCTATTGGTTCTTCCAACCAGGGATGAGGCAGGCTAGATAGCTTACGAATTCCTCGGTTAAGCGAAGAACAAACTTACTCTTTAGGAGAGATCTCTATCTCCTTGTTGGTTACCTTAGTGGCCACCATTTGGTGAACTACCACCTCACAAAAATGCGTCTGTCCTCTGATGCAGAATGCAGGCTCTGTAAAGAGGACGACGAAACCACTAAACACATCCTGTGTGATTGTCCAGCCTTGGTTTGGATTAGGAGGAAACATCTGCACGTGGAAACCGCAGTTCCCGAGCATATTGTCCGTTCCTCGACAAAAGACCTGTTATGCTTCATCAGAGAAGCGGAACAGCTTTTGTCATGTTAGGGAGAGCATTCTAGGTACAAAAGATCGTTCTGGTCGCAGTGCCTCGCCCCTTCTCTGCTGGGAGACTCCCTCTCCAAATAATAAAGTATATATGTTCAAAGTGAGTTTAATTCGTAGCATATCTCACTTATTTATAGTCCGATTCAAATGAAATTTTCACATAACGCCCGTGGCAAGGTATTTGTCATGTAAGATATACAACTTTGGTTGTTGAGCTAATATTGTAGTTGTTAAATAGTTATTACTGATTTACAGAGGCGGGAAGGGGCGTGTCCAAATTTTACAAAAACTTTGAGATACTGCAATATATATGTATGTTGTCGCAAAATTTGATGACTCTAGCTCTTATAGTTTTTGTGATCCAGGTGTTCATACAGACAGACAGACGGACAAACGGACAGACAGACATGGCTCAATCGACTCGGCTACTGATACTGATTTAGAATATATATAGTTTATGGGGTCGGAGGAGATGCCTCCTTCTGCCTGTTACGCACATTTCAGTTCCGACAACACAATAGACCATGAATTTTTTTAAATTCCATGGCCTAAAAAGAAAAAAATAGTAATAAAAGCAAATATTTACAACCGACCGACACCCAATCATCGAACTCATAATTATTATAATGACTCTTATGATGACACAAACTACAGCAGGAACAATCGAAATAAACCCTATCGAAAACAATCAGGGATTCATTCTATTTGAATCAGGAACGATACAACTCCCTATTACATTCATGCACCATTGTCTGACAGTTAACATAACACAAATTGAAGGAACATATAACACTCTTATTAAAGAAAGCAAGCAATTTAATAACATAACACAAATAAATTACCTAATTGAAAAAATGAAAAGGGAAATACGTATAACGAAACGCAATAAACGAGGACTGTTCAGCATTGTAGGCTCTATCTTACAATACCTTTTCGGTACACTAGACGAAGACGACAGACAAAATTTTGAAAACCAAATTTCATCCCTATCCCAAAACACCGTTCAGATTAGCAGTCTAAATCACGTTATTGATAACCTTAATAACGGTATTCAAATGATAAATACCCACTCAGAATCTATAAAAAAGAACAAAAAATCTCCCTTTTAATATTTAATATCGAACATTTCACTGAGTATATTGAAGAAATTAACGATCGATTAAAAAGCAAGGGAGTCGTTTTGGCTGGGGTCTTTTATAGCCAAACATTTTCTGACACGGTCCTATGAAGTTGGCTGCACTAACACGTTCTCAGCGCATCAGTTACATTTTTTAAAGGATGCGCCAGTTAAGCAAGACTACACACCGCTTGTCTTTTCCCGCTACCTAACTGCTCGGGCAAATTTTACCGTGCTTAACGCGAAATATTATAAAAACTATTTGACCAGATGTACGTTTCAGTTTTTTTCAGAATCCTAAAAAGTTTTATAGTTTTGTTAACATGAAGCGAAGGTCAGCGGTCTTTCCTTCTAAACTTTCGTTTGATAATGCTGAGGCGGACACAGATCAGGCCATGGCCGATATGTTTGCTAAGTTTTTTCAAACAACTTATTCTTCTTCTACGCCAAGCATTCATTCTTATCCATATAGTGTATCGAGTTCAAATGGCATCTTCACACCGTTACTGAATGAAAGTTCACTTTTTAAGGATCTTAGCTTAGTTAAACCAGTCTTTTCTCCAGGTCCCGATGGTATCCCCGCCTGTGTACTTAGATATTGTGCCAATTCCTTATGTAAGCCATTGCTCAAATTATTTTCGCTGTCCTTAGACACCGCCTCCTTTCCTTCCATATGGAAAGAATCATTTATCATCCCTTTACTCAAAAAAGGCAGCAAGTCTGATGCAAGTAATTATAGAGGTATCTCTAAATTCTTCGAGAATGTTATTACTCCTCACTTGCAACATTTTAGCAGATCCGTTATATCCCCTTTTCAACACGGATTCGTAAAACGTCGTTCTACCACGACAAATTTGCTTGAGCTGACATCCTTTGTGGTAAAAGGATTTCAGAAAAATCTTCATGAGGTCTCATGTTACATATGTAATTGGGTTCTGCCGTGTATTGCAACAAAGTTCTACAATATGTTGTTTTGAATATGATCGGCATTTGGTATATTAAGTAGACAATATATCCTACACCTATACTACTTTCATGCCCAAATGTAGTTTTCCAAACAAATAAAAATCGCAGGGTGCCATATCAGGCGAATAAAAAAGTTTGGGTCCTTTTTTGACCCAAATCGAGCACAATCGAGCATTGCGGGACAAATCGATCAGAAACCTTTCTGAGGCCCAAATTTTCTGTCCAAATACGATAAATCGACGCTGCGGATATTGATAATTAGTGTGTGTGTGTTCAACTACGGGTTGAGGCGGGTGCGAATTATGAGTTATAATTTATTAATTATTTATTATTTTTATTTTGTTTATTTATTTTATTTCAATAAACTAAAAGAAAAGTTGCAGTCAAGCGGGTTGTAATATAGCAGCTACAAACAAATTAAATTATTTAATTAAATTTCAATAAAATATAGTTTTTCCTCATTTCGTTTTCATACTATATTATGCAATAAAATTATAATAGTTACAAATAATATTAATTATTTATAAATAAAGTTTACTATTATTATTATATCTAGCACGCATCAAAAAGATGCGAGCCAAAAGTAAACAATGCGTTCTTCAATGCAGTTGTCAATGTGCGAGTGGGACGCCCATACATACATGTCTGCATATCCACATGTATGTATTGGCATCCCAATTCAACACACATTATTGCACGCATGTATGTACATACAAATGTACAATACAATTAGATTTGGAGTTGCTGTTGTATACCAACGAAAGAAAACTAAGTTATAATTACATATATTGCGTACCAAAATCTTAAAAAACCGGCTACCGCCGCCGCCCCTTTTCCATGTTATTAAGCTTTTAAAATATTTTAATGAAAAATAATGAAAAAAACAAAAAACTTTCACATGCCGATCGCGGTAGCAATCGAACTCCAATCGCAATCGCAATCGCTTCTGCTGCGTCTATGCGTTCTTCTTCTTCTGTTCGTTAATTCAAATTGCGCGTATCGTCGGACCTGTATAAAATTGATCTCCGTCAAATTTTTAATATTAATCCAAATAAAGCGCAATTTTCATTGCGAGTTTTAATAAATATCCGAATATAATTAAGTTATCTATGTCTGCAGATTGCAGAAATTAATTAATTTGGGGAATATTTAAGTTGCGGAGAATATCTTAAGTCGACTCACCAAAATTTAACTTTTTAAGAACAACTAGCCCCATTACATGTGCTGTAACTTCCCCTTGGTGTTCCCTAGGTACTGATTATTTTTGATAATCGGTAGAAAATTCGAGCGGCGATTCTATTCTGTTATTTACAAACTTGTTTACTTGTTTACTAAGATAATCCATGGCCTTATACAGTCAGCACCTGACTGTAGCGTTTGTATTTTTTTAATTTGGACAGTTTTCAATCATGGTGCCGTGCAATTTGATTTATTCTAAATTGTTCTAAATAAGCTGATGGTTGTGCCTAAGAAATAATTGCCTTAGTTTGATGGTCGGCCTTAGTGTCGCTTAGCTAACCTTAGAACTATGCTTGATGTATTAGTTTTGTGAATATTCTAATCCAAGGAGTCGATCAGTCTTCACCTTATAGCTGACCGGTAGCTACTTACCACTTACTCTTTCTAATTGTATTTCAAACAATGAGGTGCATGAGCCATTCGGGATATTATTTTCGGATTGATCGAACTACATACGTGGACCAGGAAAATTCACATATAACTTTCACAATCTTTAAATTGCAGAACGGACGCTGCAATTTCAATATACGAGGATGCGATTGCATCCTTGAATTCTGACAACGCGATTAGTAACTGGTACTCAATCAATCCACCGAATCAAATCCAATCACAGTTGTCATGTTTTGGATAAATTTTGTGGTTCGAACCACTAAAAACTGATTGTTGACTTTCCCATAGCTGTGGACGGAATCGGGAGCGACTGTAGAATATTCCTTGATAATTTTCAGCATAATTTAATTTAATTTTAATTTTTAAATAATAAAAATAATAACACCTGTAAGGAAGTTTTTCATGGCCGGGGGCTACTTTACAGAACATTTTTAAGGTACAGATACCTGAGACGGGGAATGTGGCCTCCTTTAGAGCGGAAAAGTGACTTCGTATAATGTAGGAGGAAAAGAAATCGGACCATACCTCGGTGTATACCGAGTCCTTTTGACATAATAATTAATTCAGTGGCTAGGCCGGCTGGCTAGATGTTGGCGCTAATAAGGGGAGCAATATAGCGTTTCAACTGGCACCTTGCATCTACTTTCGCTGCTCCCTACCTACACCGTAGCCTGCTCTGTTCTTTCGTTTTCTTTGTCCCTTATTTGACTAAATTTCCCTGCCTGGTAGTTATTAGTTCACCCCTTATTTATCTTTCCGTATGTCTTGGTCCAGCGACGGTTTTCTTTCTCGGCAGCGCTCTTGTTGTTTTTGTTTGTTTCCCACGTAGCTCGGTGTTTTTGGCGGCTTCTCGCTGGTGGTCCTGCTGTGGCTTTGTCCTTCGTTGATACACTCGAGGGATCGTTTTCACTTCTTCACTTGTCGCGCATGTTCATCCGGCTCACTGGCTTGATCGGAACTATCCTTCCTCTCTCTAATGCAAATTTTGCCCCCTCTGCAGTCGCCGTCGCTCAACTGTGATTTACCCGTGTTTGGTTGGGTGTGCGAATTTTTCGCTCAGGGTGTATTTCTATCTTACGCGTATGTTTGTGCGTGCTTAAGTTACGCTCTCCGCTCTCCGTGTGTTCTCACGCCGTTGGTCGCATACCTGCAGTTGTCGTCGCTCAGCTGCACTCGCTTGTGTACGAACTTTTCCTTCTAGGTGTGTTTCGCTCTTATGTATATGCGTGTGCGTGCTCAAGCTAGGCTCTCCGCTCTCGGTGCGTTCTCAGGTCGCTAGCTGCTCAGTTGCCGTGACCGTCGGTCAGGTGCAATCGCTTGTGGGCGGACTTTTTCCTCTGGGTGTGTGTTGTACTGTTGCGCAGCGCTTCCGCTCTTTTGTGCTCATGTTTCGTTGTGTGCGTGGCCGTCGCTTGCGCTCGCTCTGTGTGTGGGTGCGTTCTCTTGGGTGCGTGGCCGTTGCTTGCGCTCTCTTCATTGTTGGGTGAACGACCGTCGCTTGCGCTTGCTCTTTGCGTGTGCACTCTCTTTTGGGTGCGCTCTCCCTGAGCTACCCTATCTTCTAACTTACATGCCTATGGTCTATGACCGACTTCATGGAATTTAATAACTATTGTCTCCTTGGCGATGTCTAGAATACCAGCATGAATCGCGTGGAGCTGTCTGCTCCACATCTGCTCCTCCAGTAAAGCAGGAATGCGTCGCCCCTGTGTGTGCACTCGCCACGACCGCGGTGCCTCCACCCAATCTTCTCCGGGCACGAACATCTATGGAGCGGCCCAGCATCTCTTCCACCTCCTGTATGCTGAAGTGCAGGACCTCCTCCCAGCCCTCCACTGGCTCTGGTAGTGTCTGGCATTCCAGAAACTCCTGGGTACAGGTATCCGCTGGGTCACTCCACTTAAGGGCTTTGCATGGGCGGGTGGACGAGATACCGTATTCGTCTGCTACGACTGCTCTCGCCAATGGGATGGCCGGGGGTATGTGTGTGGTGGAGGAGATCTCCGGGATTGACACCGGGTGGACGCCGGGGAAGATGACTGTACTGATGTCATCTTCGTCTGCGGTATCTTTCCTTGGCTCGGGTTCGATTGATGGGAGGTCAGGTCTCTCTTCCTCGTGCAGGTGCATAGGCATCGTCTCATCTACGGAGTTGGCGGCGGTTGCGATTTGCCATTTTCTCGAGCTTATGGCTGTGAGGAATAAACACGGTTAAAGCTTACCGTGCCCTATTCACTTTTACCTGCCCTATTCAGAATAGAATTGCCGCTAGAATTTTCCCCGGATTATCAAAAATAATCAGTACCCAGGAGGCTACTGCAAATGTTATCTTAGAAATTTAAATAATTGTGCAATTCCAATGTTTACCAAATTAATTAAATTCTACAATTTTTAGTCGTAGATAGATTCTATCTGTCTAACTTATTTATTTTTTTGGGATATTTGTAGAAATACGCAATAAAAATTGCGCTTTATTTTACTTATTATTATAACTATTGCGGAAATAAATTTTATGCATCATACATTCAAAAATTTTAATTGAAAGCTTTAAAACCGCTACCAAAGCTTTAAGACAGTTTTTTAAAGTCAGCTAGCGATTAGCCGATTTTCTTTAAGAAATTTGTTGTGCCACTAACATGCGTTCTCCGTCTTTCGTGCAATATAACTAAAAAGCTTTTCCAAGCTAAAAGCAACTAATTAGTTTAGATTATACTTGTGAGTGTTGTATTTAGCCACAAACCAAAAAGTCATTCCCATTTGTCCCCCTTTTCACATTTTGGTAATATATGTATAGGCACGTTTGATTTTAGTCACAGCAAACTTTTCGAAACATGGCGCAGCAACAATCGAAAAATTCAATGTGTATCGGATTGGATATACACCAAAGTTAATAAAAACGCTTTGGAATCCAAGATAATAAAGGAAATACAAAAAAATCTGTTATTTTAATAGTGACATTCATAAATATCATATATCCCAAATGCAACTACATGCTTGAACGGTTCATGCCTCAGCATACTGTATGGCAGGAGTCTAAAATATTAATTACACTCGATAAAACCTGCAAGACACAAGATAAGACTAAAAACGAAATTGGCATCTGAGCTTGCCAATTTATTTTATTTTTATTTATTTATTTATTTTATTTAATGACGACCAATGGCAGTCGACTGGGCAAGGAATTTTCATTAAAATTAATAATTAAAATTATTACATTAATAATAATTTTTGAAATGGTTCAAATGAATTAAAAAATTATTAATATTTTATTTTACTAAACTTAAAATTAAATTTAAAAATTGAAATTTAACATTTAAACTGGCATAATAAAAAGAAATCGGATCAAAATTTCTTACCGAGAGATTGTGGAAAACCCAGTAAAACCCAATCATTGTTCAAATTGTTTAGTGTTAAGTAGTTAAGAATGGATAGTTTGACCCAATTAGGGGAGGAATTAAAAGCTCTAAAGAGTCTATTGTAATCAGCAGAGAGAACTCTGAAGGGATCATGCAAGCTATAAGTGTTGAGACAAAAGTCCAAGAAAAGTGACAAAAAAATACGAGTTACTCTAGAAGGAATACAGAAATTGATTTGGTTAAGCAGAATAAGGGTATTGGTATTGCGGCGACCACACGTAAGAACCATTTCCAAGAATTGGACGAACAAGAGAAGTGTAAAGTAATTTTGTCGTATAAGGATCTCTGAATTCTTTGGCTTATTTTTTGATGAAACCAAGTACTCGAAATGCCTTATTGACAATATGTGTTGAAAGCTGGTTTAAATCAAATGTATAGTTGAAGACGTCTGAAAAAAAACATAACTTTGCACTTCAAACAGCTAAGATGCAGCAGATTATGCCTGCACCAAGCAAAGAACAAATCAAGATCTGTTTGAAGGAAGGACGTACAGGAGCACTGTACATTAAACAGAGTTTTACGTGAACAGCATACATAGGGATATTAGAGTGAAGAAGTATTGAAGGAAGATCGTTAACAAAAAGGTTAAAAAGCACAGGTCCAAAATGGCTGCCCTGAGGAACACCAGAAGTTACTAAGATTGGCTTTGATAGACAGTATTTAAAAACGAACAAAATGAGCTTTTGTGGAAAACCAATCAAATTTAACTTTTGAATTAAGAGATTATGATTTACGGAATCAAATACATTGCCTTTGTTCCGAAATCCTTAATTACTGCGGTAAGAAAATTCTAAAAGATTAGAAGCAGTAGATCTTGCCCTTATATTATTAAATGAAAGAAAAACAGAGGAAAAAAAATACAAACGCTACAGTCAGGTGTTGACTGTATAAGGGCATGGATTATCTTAGTATACCGTAAACAAGTTTGTTAATAACAGAATAGAATCGCCGCTCGAATTTTCCACCGATTATCAAAAATAATCAGTACGTAGGGAACACCAAGGGGAAGTTACAGCACATGTAATGGGGCTAGTTGTTCTTAAAAAGTTAAATTTTGGTGAGTCCACTTGAGATATTCTCCGCAACTTAAATATTCCCCAAATTAATTAATTTCTGCAATCTGCAGACATAGATAACTTAATTATATTCGGATATTTATTAAAACTCGCAATGAAAATTGCTCTTTATTTGGATTAATATTAAAAATTTGGCGGAGATCAATTTTATACAGTGTTCGACGATACGCGCAATTTGAATTAACGAACAGAAGAAGAAGAACGCATAGACAAAGCAGAAGCGAAGTGTCGCAACCATAAGACTGAGCGAGAGGGCAATAGGTATATGTATGCATTTCTAGCGTGTACCAAAATAATTCTTGTTGATTTTTTGGCACTAGCCAGAGTTATTCAGTGGCTGAGTGGATTATGTCTCGGACTGTAAGGCCAACAATGTTGTGTTGACCGTGTTTCGGGTTTCGATTGCTAACGTGATCGGCATGTGAAAGTTTTTGTTTTTCATTATTTTTCATTTAAATATTTTAAAAGCTCATTGAAAAGGGGCGGCGGCGGTAGCCGGTTTTTTTAAGTTTTTGGTACGCAATATATGTAATTAGAACTTAGTTTTCTTTCGTTGGTACACAACAGCAACTCCAAATCTAATTATATTGTACATATGTATGTACATACATGCGTGCAATAATGTGTGTTGAAGTGGGATGCCAATACATATATGTTGATATGCAGACATGTATGTATGGGCGTCCCACTCGCACATTCACAACTTTTACAGGGCTTGTAGTGAAACGGTGTCACTATCGTCTGCTTATGATGGTGCCGCGCTGCCAGATCGGGATCATATCTATGAGGCTGCGTCGACACAGTCTTATGATCGCTGTTATGTTCGAGCATTCTAATTGGAAAAGTCATAACAGGCAAAATACGGAAAGAGTGACGACATTGAAGAACGCATTGTTTAATTTTGGCTCGCGTCTTTTTGATGCGTGCTAAATATAAAAATAATAGTAAACTTTATTTATAAATAATTAATATTATTTGTAACTATTATAATTTTATTGCATAATATAGTATAAAAACAAAATGAGGAAAAACTATATTTTATTGAAATTTAATTAAATAATTTAATTTGTTTGTAGCTGCTATATTACAACCCGCTTAACTGAATTGGTTCACAATGCAGCTTTGCCGATGGGTCAAGGAGTGAGGCAATGGTCGAGTGGTTAGAGTGGCGGACGGCAAATTAAATTGACTGTGACAGAGTGCGCGTGTGTTCAACTCCCCGGTTGAGGCGGGTGCGAATGAATTATCATTTATTAGGTAATTATTATTTTATTTTGTTTATTTGTTTCTAATGTTTATTTTATTCTAATAAACTAAAAGAAAAGTTGCAGTCAAGCGGGCTGTAATATAGCAGCTACAAACAAATTAAATTTCAATAATAAATAGTTTTTCCTTATTTTGTTTTCATACTATGTTATGCAATAAAATTATAATATTTACAAATAATATTTATCATTTATAATTAAAGTTTACTAG
>JAEIFS010000489.1:0-50349 GCA_018904165.1 Zaprionus camerounensis | reverse complement strand
TCTTCCATAAATTCGAGATACATTTTCTTCAAGCCTTGGTCACGAGTAAGTCTTTTTCAAGCGACAAGAAACGCCGTTTTGCAACCTCGAACGAGTTGCCTAAAACGTTTGGGTCTGATTTAAACGGCAGTCTCACTTTAAAGCGACCCGAGGGAAAAATCTGAGTAGTCTTCCTGTAGTGGTCTTCACAGAGCTGTTGCTCTGGCGACCATATTTTACTAGTAGATGGCAATTCCTCTAGTGACCAAAACTTCTGCAGCGTGTTATCTATCGAGACAAGCAATTGTTTTTGGTAACTTAACGTTGACGCAGTACCTTGGGGAGCTGGACTCTTTGGAGCATATTTTCCAGCTACAACCCAGCCAAGAAGGGTTTTTTGCGAAATCTGACCGACGGACAACAACTCGAAAAATGACTCTGCACCAATTAGCATATCTATCCGTTGAGGTTTGTAAAAATATGGGTCTGCTAATGGTAGGTTCTTTGGGATTTTCCAGTCGCTGACGTTGACTGACTGGTCTGGGTAATACCCAAAAATTGATTTTAGTACCCAAAAATAAAACGAGAACTCACTACCAGTTATTCGCGACTTCACCACCGTATGTATTTTATTCTTGACTTGAGAATTGACTGCATCAATACCGTTAAGCGTTGAGCTAAGTCTTCAGTTACGAAGTTAGTTTGTGACCCAGAGTCAAGAAGTGCTCGGGCCAAATGTAATTTCCACTTCTGGTTCGGACGCTTACGATCGACGTTGCAAGAATTACCCTTTCCAACGTTGACGCATGCATAGAATGCGTAGTGGAAGGGTGATCTTGGCTTTGAGGAGGAGAAATATTCTCTGAAGATGGTGGTAGCGCTAAGCTATTTTCAATCACTGTGTATCTATGTAATAATTGATGATGCGACCGACCACAAACTCGACATTTTTTAGATTTGCATTTAACATTAGTGTTACCCTTATTTAGACAATTTATGCATAACGATGCGGACTTTACAAACTCAAATCTCTGCATGACGGAGAGACGAGCGAACGGACTAAAAGTTTCTATTAAGTGGTCATTTGAATTGCAGTAACTGCAGGTCTGATTGGTGCTAGTTGAAGAGCAGGCAAATGAACTTTGAGTATGCTGCCTGTTTGGAACTACTCTTTCCGATTTTTTTTGTCGATTCTTTTGCAGTTAGATGCTGGTATCGACGGTTCAATACCCTTTCAAAATCAGACCACAAAGGTAATTTGTCATAATCTAGCTGCTCTTCCCATTTTTGTTTGGTCACATGATCTACTCTATTTAATACCAAATGAATCAGCATTGCATTCCCTATTTTAGTTTCATCGCCTATCGATAACAATGAGCCATATATAGATGACACAGTATCGATAAGGCTTCTAAGAGAGGATGCAGATTGCTGATTCATTTTAGGAAGACAATGATGAGATATTGTTCATAAAGATCAGGCATTCGTTATCGAAGACTCTCCTTAGACTTTCTATAGCCTTTTCATAGTTGCTCTCGGTGACTTGGAATGCCTTAATCGTTCCCAAGGCATCACCAGAGAGACAGGAGATCAGATGGTTAAATTTTTCGATAGCCGGAATGCTCTTATCATTAAGAACAAGAGTCTCGAATAATCCCATAAAATTCTTGAACTCAGAATAATTTCCGCTAAATTTAGGTAATGCCAAATTAGGGAGTCGAGCTCGAGTTGGTGCCATCGGAGACGAAACTTTTTCTTTTGTTTCGCTCGTTGACTTCACGGCTGAAAGAAGCGACATTATTCTCGCTTTAGTCGTGATTGACAATTCCTCCAACTCGGCTCCAAACTCATCATTTTCATCAAGGCTTTCAATATGTTCTTGAAGTCCGGTTGCCTTGACAATAGCTTCGGACAAAAGTTGAATCCTGCACTCAAGCTCGGAGACGTCTAATGGTATTGTAACAAGATGGCAGCACCATCGTTAGAATTAAGTGGCAACCCTGTTGGTATATAAGTTAGTCAGTAAGAAGACAGATAATAAAGAAGACGCTCAAGAGAAGCTACCTTAAAATATGGTGTCAGAAGTAAAAGGAGGGCATACAGGAAGTGCCTAGTGCTTAAAAAAAGGAAAATTGCTTCTCACGTTGAGGGCAATCAAGATCAGCTTTAAAAAACGAAAAAGGCGGAAAAGCTGTAAAAAAAAAATTAATTTTTAGACAACGTTTGTGTGCATACATGTGTTTGCACATTCACGACATACACACATACAGTAGAATCCAGTTATAACGACTCCGCTTATAGCGTTAGTCCGGTTATTGCGACGGAAACTCGATAGCTTGGTTGGTCCCCATACGGAAAATACCCCATATGAAAGGACCTCCGGTTAGTACGTCTCCGTTTTTAGCGACAAACCACTTATACCGACGAGATTTTTCATAATTCAACCGGATATTGCGACGTGCGAAAAAAAAATACAGCAAAATAATGCAACCAAATTTAAGCATCAAACGACTCTGTTCGAAATGTATGTATCTATCAGTGACTGACGTCACAAAAATGTTTACAGCGTGCGTGTGCAGACCTCATACCTATATTCCATGAGATGTCCCGTTATATTTCTAGTTTTTTTTGCTTTTTTCCAATAAAAATTAATGCGTAAATTCGACAAATGTGAGTTAATGCACTAAATGCGCATGATGAGCTCATTCAGTTTACGCTTGCGACTTTTGCATTACGCTCACAAAATGTCTTTAAAACGAAAATGCTTCTCCGTCGAAAAATATTCAAATTATTCTGCGCTTGGAAGCCGGTGAGCGCAACGTTACTGTGGCAAAAGAATTCTGCGTGAGCCAAACAACAATTGGCACAATACAAAACAATAAAGAAATTTTTTGTTTGATTAAAAAATTAATTTCTTTTATGTTAAAACATATTACGAACATGGCAACCATAAAATGAACAAAACAAAAATTTTTTTTCCACCTTTCTGTTAGTGCGTCTTCCGGGTATAACGACGTAAAATCATCGGTCCCTTGAAAGTCGCTATAACCCAATTCTACTGTACATGCAAGATTAAACGAAAAAAAAAGTGTTGGAAAGTTCACATAATACATAAAAAAAAAAAAATTGATAAGTTATCGATAAAAATACGATCATCAAAGTAAAAGGTAAACAAAGCACGCAATGGAATCAAAAATACCAAATGTTTTAGAAGTAATTAATGTGGCCGAAGAATGGCCGAAATGGAAACAACAATTCCAATTTTATCTAATGGCCACTAAGAAACACGCTGAAGGTAAGCCGGAGAAAATAGCAACGTTCCTATAGCTGCTCGGCGAGCTTGGAAATATTTAACACGTTGTTTCCGACATACGACTGTTTTGGGAGTCCGCCCGGCGCTGCAGAAACTAACGTATCAGAGTCCTCTGTTGACAGTGCGCCAACAGTGGGTCAGCAATTAAGATTGACAACTGTCCTATCTGCATTCGATGAACACTGCCTACCAAAGAGGAATCTAGCCATGGAAGCATTCAAGCTTAACGTTATCGCGCAGAAAGAAAACCAACCGTTTATGGCATTCGAGACGACGCTATGTTCGCAAATTAAATGTTGTGAATATAAGTGCACCAATTGCCAAACCTCATATGCGGAACAAATTTTGCGAGACAAAATAATTGTCGGGGTAAACGACAAAAACCTCCAGCTAAGGCTGCTGGATGGAGCCGACCAACCCCTGGAAAAGGTAATTCAAATATGTAAAGCGTTTGAAGTTGCTACAATCAACAAGTCAATACTGGATAGTAAGCAACTTTCTGTGGAAGTTAATGCTGTATCAAAGAGGCAAGTAAAGGCACCCATGAACAACTGTTTTAATTGTGGACAACCATTCAATAAAAACCACCGCGAGAACTGGCCTGCTAAAAATGTTAATTGCATCATTGTGGGCGGCAGGGCCACTTCACGAAGTTTTGCAAGGCCTACGGAAAAAGGGCAATCTGGTAAACTCGCTGTCTGTCACAACTAGGACTGATGTCGCTCCTGAGGCCGACATGATCAAATGGAGTAACCAAGGTGAATCTGATTATGCATTCAATAGTACAAACTTAAGCAATATAGGTATTTTTAGAGTAAAAGTCTTCAAAGTAAATAGCACCAATTGTAAATGGACAAAAGAATATCACATACAAAACATGTCTATAAAATTCAAGCTAGATACAGGAGCTGAAATAAACTGTATACCAGTTTCATTTGTACGTAAATTAAAGATTCATGTTAATAAGGAAAACAATTTTAAAGTAGTAGACTACAGTTCAAACAATATCAGAGTTCACGGTAACGTCTTGTTGGAATGTGTTGATATAAATTCAGGAACTATTAATGAAGCCCTGTTTGTTGTTGTGGATGATTCGTTTGAACCTTTGCTTGGCCGTGACTCATGTGAATCGTTTGGATTGATCAAGCGATTATATAATGTAGACAAATTCAATAGTCTACCAGATAGCAAATTAGAGTTTCTGGAAATGTATTATGAACTATTTAAGGGAGTTGGAAAATTTCCGGATAAATTCAGAATAACTCTGAAAGAGACGTCAGTACCAAAATTGCATTATAAAAAAGAATTCCCCTTAGCTTGATAAACTTAAAGTCGAACTTCAGAATATGGATAAATAATATTCAGATAGTCGAGAAGCCCAATGGCTCCCTAAGAATTTGTCTAGATCCTAAGGCATTAAATGAATGCATAAAAAAAAAACATTTTCTTATACCAAAGTCAGAAGACTTACTAAGTAGACTTTCAGGAATGAGTGTTTTCACAGTTCTTGACCTTAGGAATGGGTTCTGGCAAATGGAATTGGATGAAGAAAGCTCCAAACTGACTACTTTTATGACCCCTTTCGGCAGGTTTAAATGGAATAGAGTCCCATTTGGAATAAACTCAGCTCCTGAAATGTTTCAAAAGCGGATGTTTCAAATGTTTGGGGATATTTAAGGAGTAGATATTTATTTTGATGAGTTAGCAATTTACGGAAGAACGCTTTAAGATCATGATAGAGCATTAAAACTGGTGTTGGGACGAGCAATGGACAATAATATTACATTTAATCCTCAAAAAATTCAGTATCGTAAATATTAATTGAAATTCATGGGACACGAAATTTCAAAAAATTCGCTTAAGATCAATCATATATTAACTCAATTTTAAATATGCCCAAACCAAGTGACAAGTCGCGTGTTCTCCGTTTGCTTGGAATGCTCAAGTACTTGGGAAAATTCATCCCAAATCTGTCAAAACGTACTGCCGCATTATGCAACTTAACAAGAAACGATGTTCAGTTTAACTGGGAAGACCAACATCAATCAGAATTCAATGATTTACTCAAATCAATAACAACTACCCCAGTACTAGCATTATTTGATGAAAATAAGAAAATAATAGTTCAAACTGATGCATCAAAGGATGGATTAGGATGTGTGTTACTTCAGAATAATCGTCCAATCGCTAATGCCTCACTCACCTTATCCAGTAGTGAACAAAAATGGGCCCAAATAGAGAATAAAAGAGTTATTGGCAATTGTATTTGCCTGTGAAAAATTTCATTTCTTTCTGTATAGTAGGGAGTTTACTGTTCATTCTGACCATAAGCCACTTGAAAGCCTAGTTAAAAAGGATATTGATGATGTAACTCCTAGGTTGCAAAGAATGTTCATAAATATATTTGTTACGGTATGCTCAAATGGAAATCTTTTACAAACCAGAGAAGGAATTACTGGTGGCTGATTGCCTTTCCAGAGCCTCACTGAATATAAATAACACAACAAGCATAATCACAGAAGACTTGAAGTTCATGATCCACAGTATATCTCGAAATGCATGCCAGTCTAAAGATAATTGGGAACACTATCAAAAAATTTTAAAACATGCTAATTTTTATAGTCGTATTATAGAATATGTTACAAATGGTTGGCCTGGATATCAGAAATTAGATGAAAAAAGTCAGATATTTTTCAAATTCAAAGATGAGCTTCACTATGAAAACAATCGATTGATCATACCAATCTTGTTGCAGCCAGTCATTGCAAAACTTTTACATGGACCCCATATGGGAATTGAAAAAACCTTAAGTCGAGGAAATAAACAATTCGTTTGGCCAGAAATGAGAGGAGATATAATTGATTGGGTCCAGAATTGCCGGGTTTGCGAAAAATTTACGAGAAATAATCAAAAGGAACCATTAAATCAACCGGCTCCGCATGAGTATCCGTTCCATCGTGTGGGTATTGATATATATGAATACGCAGGAAAAAATTACTTGGCTGTGATAGATGCTTATTCAGAATACATTTGTACAGAGTTTCTTAAAGATAAATCAATTCCAACAGTTACCAAGGCCCTTAATGTTATATTTAATCACTTCGGATACCCCACTATAATTCGATGTGATAACAAACCACTTAATTCATATAACTTTAAAAATTTCGCTAATGAAGCAAACGTTCAAATCGAGTTTTCAAGTCCTCGTTATCCGCAAAGCAATGGCCTTGCTGAAAAAGGTGTGGCTATAATTAAAAACATTCTTAAACGGTGCCATGAAACAAATGATGTTGATAGCCTTAAATATAGAATCTTAGAATATAACACAATTCTAATTGCAGACCTAGGCGTTACTCCTGTTCAATTATTTTTTGGGTCATTTTGAGAGGCAAGTGAAGTCCCGTTTACCAACTGAATGGTGTTATGGAATAGTTATTGAAAAATATAACGACCGATCATATATTATTCAAGATAATTCAGGTTCTAATTTTAGGACAAATAGAAAATTAATAATTCCAATATTCGATAAAGAAAAAAAACTAATATTCAGCACATTGAACCTGTGCCAAGAACTATAAAAAAAAAGTATATTTAAGAAAATTCCTAGAGATATTGATAACTACTTAAGAGAAGCCCAAAAGAACAAAAAACATAATAAAGATGAAAATAATGAATGTGTGTTGAATAGTGAAAACGATTCATTATACTTAGATGCGAATGAAAGCAGCATTGAAGATGAAAGCTTACCAAATAATTTAGAAAATAAAATTGTATTAAATAATATACAGAATGAAATTTCACAAACTGTAACACGAAGTGGAAGAAATGTCAAACCTCCTAAGAAATACGCGTTTGATTAAAAAAAAAATAAATAAATAAAAAAACAGGGGGTACAAGAAAAACAAAGCAATGAAAACAGACGAAGGACACCGGACATTTGAGCACGAAAAGATCATCAAGGAGTTGGTTAGGGGGACGCAACAGAACTCGGACGCGACAGGACACCGCAGATCGTCGTTCTCGCCGCGAGAACAGCAACAACAACAACAAGGACGTAACGGCGGTCTGCGGGACTCGTGCGTTCGGGCCGCCCGAAAACATAACGGGACCCGAGGCCGAGCATAACGGTTCGGTGTGGCCGACCGCCGGCGCAGAGAAGGCACTCAGTCTCCAGCAGCGATCAAGGGAACATCTCCAGGGAACAATAAAAGGTTTTAAATAAAATTGCTAGACAACAAGGACAACGAACAAGGATACCCGGCCAGGATTAACAACCAGCAGCAGGCAACCAGGACACAACGAGCAAGGACACAACGAGCAAGGATACAACGAACAAGGATACAACGATCAGAGAGGCACGACCAGCAGCAGACAACCAGGACACAACGAGCAAGGATACAACGAGCAAGGATACAACGAGCAAGGATACAACGAACAAGGATAACAGCAAACCAACAGCAACCAACAGCAAGGCAACAAGGACATACGCACAGGAACAACAAGTCAAGGAGTAACAGCAAGGAGCAACCATCAAGGATCCAGCAAACAACATTCGCAGAAAAAAAAAACATTTGAGTGGATTTCGTTTTATATATCATCTTTCAAAATGCCTTCGGGTCAATTTGAGGAAGAGCTTAGAGAAATCACCACTGTGGTACGCTCTCCAATCATATCAACCAAGCCGCCGGTCAGCTTGACAAATATAGAGCACGACTACATGAATGTGGAGCAGGTACCCATACCCTACCATCATCTGGGCTTTCTGAATACCCTGGAATTGTTGCAGGAAACAAATGCATTTAATTTTCAAAAGTTCGGCAACGATATCATTGTCAGAGCCAAGCCCAACCCAAAATCGGCACATATTACTTCTATGGTGCGCAACCAAAAAAGTAGCGGCAAACCAAAGACAGCTAGCAGACCTCAAGCACCGACATCTGTAAGGTTCGCCAGGACCGTTGGCCATCCGAACGCACAAAACAACAAGGATACAACGAACAAGGATACCAGGATACAACGATAATAGGGGCACCAGCAGCAGACAACAAAACCATACGCACAGCATACAACGAGCAAGGATTATAACACGCACAGGATACAACGATCAGAGAGGCACGACCAGCAGAACAACAAGAATACAACGAGCAAGGATACAACGAACAAGGATACCAGGATACAACGATTATAGAGGTACGACCAGCAGCAGACAACAAGAACATACGAACAGGATTCAACGAGCAAGGATTATAACACGCACAGGATACAACGATCAGAGAGGCACGACCAGCAGCAGACAACAAAGACATACGCACAGGATACAACGAGGAAGACTCGTCATCGGTCGAGGAGGACTCGTCTCCGTCCGGCAGCGCTGGTGAAGTAAGGGGGGGGTGTGAGGACTCGTATTTCGAGGCCCACAATAACTTTAGGTTAATATTAGTAATAGTTTACCACGAAGGTGTTAGTAGTTATAAGTATTACCATGAAGGTATTTAGTTTAGCCAGCATAGGCCAATTGGCAATAGGTCATGCAGTAGGGAGAGTGCACATAAAGCAAGTGCAAGCCGAGCGAACGCAAGCAATAAAGAGAGCGATGACCAGGCACAGAGCGAAACGTAAGCAACGATCACGCACGATCGGTGACCACGCCGCAAACTCGTTAGGGTACGCTCACGCACCCACTTGCCAACTAGCCTTTCACTCACGACACGGACTGTGCGTGTGTACGCTCAGGATCGCTTACTAGCCAGCGGAGCACCGGCATACGAGAAAAGCGCGACTCTGCGACTACACACTCACACGGGCATACACGTACACGACACTTTCACACAATGCTCTAAAGGAGGAGAGAATTTATCACTGGGTATTTTAATAATCACGGCTGGTTTTGTTTCATTATATTAATAACATGGTTTTTTTTATTTCAATAGCTTGTTGTTTCCTCGCACTAGTTCTTATTCTAGTTAGTTCCTGCCTTCCTGCCTACTTCGCACCATTACGTAAGCTCGAAGACTGAACTTTCAATATTTAAGTTTTACTGCTCACCTTAGATCTCCTGCGGCAGGATTCATCTTCGTCAGTAAAGGTCCTTGGGGTGGCACTGAACTTTCTGAGCTTGCTGCCGGCTCAGGTAGCTGCTCGTGATCGACTGTCCTGTGACCTAGTTTTGCAGCTCGCAATTCGCTGCTTGCGTTCCGCTTCTTGCGTGGCGCCGCTGCCTGTCTATGAACACGCTCTGGGTACCGAGGCACCGTTACATGGGTGCGCAATAGGCTCACGCTCTGGGTACCAAGGTACCGTAACTTGTGCGTGCGCTAGGCTCACACTCGGGGTACCGTAACTTGTATGTGCACAAGCTCTGGGAACCGAGGCACCGTTACTTGTGTGCGCACCAGGCGCTGGGTACCGAGGTTTTTTTTTTTTTTTTTTTTTTTTAACAAAGACGTTGACGCACCGCAGTGTGTTCAAGTGGCCTTTGTGACACCAGGCCGAAGCCTGTTGTTGGTACGCCGTTCTTACTCCCACCTGGCCCGCCGTTAGGCATTACAACAGGGGGTAGTGTAGCTTTAGAGGCTCGTTTCTGTTCTCCGGATCCGCTCCTCTCGCCTCAGCTGCAGCATAACGCTACAGGCCATCGCGTTTACGGCATCCCACCATGTTCCTCACAAGGTTCCCTGGTGTTGGTGTCTCTCCGAACGCCTCCTCCACCGCATGTCTTTCCCTATTGAATCGTGGGCACACGAACATGACGTGTTCGGCGTGTTCTTCATAACCTGCACCGCAGGTCAAGCATGTGGATTCCTCGCTGTGATCAAAGCGGTGAAGATAGGCTCTGAAGCAGCCATGTCCGCTTAGAAATTGGGTCAGATAGAAATTTATCTGCCCATGCTTCCTTCCTACCCAAGGTTCCAGCTGCGGGATAAGCCGTCGTGTCCCGCTGCCCTTCTGGGAGACCGACCATGTCTCTTGCCACCGTGTTATAAGATTTCCTCCAGTGACCGTCTTACTACCAGTCTCGCGGCTCCTCATTGCCGCAACCCTTGACTCTACCAGTAGGTCGAAGGGTGGGGTGCTTGCGATCACGTGCGCCGCCTCGCCCGAGATAGTCCGAAAGCCGCATGCTATCCTTAGGGCGCATACTCGGTAGATCGCCCGAATCGCTCTCGTGTACGTGTTCTTCGATGTAGCTCTGGTCCATATAGTTGCAGCATACAGCGTGATGGACTGGACAACTGACGTAAGGAGTCGTCTTCTCAGCTGTTTCGGTCCCCTTGTGTTGGGCATTATTCGTGCTAGTGCAGTGCAAGCCACTGCAGCTTTCCGAGCGACGTGGGACATGTGGTCCTTATAGCTCAGCCGATGGTCCAGAACCACTCCAAGGTACCTGAGTGAGGGTCGGGAGCACACAATTGTGTCGCCAACTGTGATGCTAACTGCCTCCACTCTTTTCCGCGAGCTAATTAGCACCGCCTCCGTTTTTTGCTCTGCTAACGAAAGGCCCTCCTGGGTTAGCCATGTTCGCGCCATCCTGATCGCTGAGTTGGCCAACTCCTGGACTTCATCTAGTTGCTTTGCTACGGCAATAACAGCCACGTCGTCCGCGAAGCCCACAATCTTCACTCCTTCTGGTAGGGCTAGCCTCAGTATCCCATCGTACATCAGGTTCCATAACGTTGGACCCAGTACTGATACCTGTGGTACTCCACTGGAAACATTGTACGATGTATCTCCTTCACTGGTCCTGTAGTGTAGCACTCTTCCTTCGAGGTAGCTTCGCAGTATCCTTATCAGGTAAGGGTTGATTCCCTTGGCGGTTAGCGATTCCATGATCCTGTCCCATCTTGCAGAATTGAAGGCATTCCGGATATCGAGGGTAACCACCAAACAGTACTGTTGAACATGGTTTTTTTTTTATTTCAATAGCTTGTTGTTTCCTCGCACTAGTTCTTATTCTAGTTAGTTCCTGCCTTCCTGCCTACTTCGCACCATTACGTAAGCTCGAAGACTGAACTTTCAATATTTAAGTTTTACTGCTCACCTTGACTCTCCTGCGGCAGGATTCATCTTCGTCAGTAAAGGTCCTTGGGGTGGCACTGAACTTTCTGAGCTTGCTGCCGGCTCAGGTAGCTGCTCGTGATCGACTGTCCTGTGACCTTCGCAGCTCGCAATTCGCTGCTTGCGTTCCGCTTCTTGCGTGGCGCCGCTGCCTGTCTATGCACACGCTCTGGGTACCGAGGCACCGTTACATGGGTGCGCAATAGACTCACGCTCTGGGTACCGAGGTACCGTAACTTGTGCGTGCGCTAGGCTCACACCTTGGGTACCGGGGTACCGTAACTTGTATGTGCACAAGCTCTGGGTCTCGAGGTACCGTAACTTGTGTGTGCGCGGTCCATGGGCGCCGAACGACTGGGGTTTCCGTATATCATGTGCCCTGTTTCTGATGTTCTGCCTACGCCCCTGCCTTTGCCTATGCTTCTGTCTCTGTTTAGCAAAGTAGTGCGGGGTATATTAGACTTAAAGATACCTTATATTTACTTAAAAAAGCGCCACAGCCCCCCCCCCACCCTTACTTCACCAGGGTTTTGTGTGAAAAATGTCTCCAAGGCCTCCGTTGACCGCTGCAGGTGTGCACCTGTCGCGGTCCGATTCGAGGCTTTCTAATTTTAAATGAGTAGCTTAGTAATATTATTATTGCTTATGTAAGTCCCTACATGGTGCAAGACTTGAAATTTCTACCTAGCTCTGGTGTTTCAAAAATCTTATCTCTTAGAGTTAGCTTAATTGGCAGAAATATGCCCACCCGATACCCTGATGACCTTTGCTGGTCGAGTCCTCTTCGTGGAATGCCTTCAGGTCGGCCAAATCCCGCGCTGCATCGCTGCTTCGTCCTGACGTCTTGGACGTCTTGGCTCACGACTCGGTAAGGGGAGCCAACTTTGGCGGCGAATCCGCCGACTGCAGGACTTAGTCCTCGATGCCTGGCTTCCACTCCCGGCGGCGTAGATTGTAGTACCTCTTGTTATTTAGGTACCCATTCCGCATTGTGATTGCGTGTTCTGCAATGGGTGACACCCCCATCACACCGTCGAACTCAGCCCGTTCAGGCTGTAGAAAGGCCTCAACCTGTTCTTCAGCTGTCGCTGCTCCTGTTTCTCCTGCTCCTCCCTGCTGGCCAACCTCGTCTCGCTTCTTCGGTTGTCCCTCTGCGCCAGTAGATAGGAAATGCGGGTTCTGGGACAAAAAGTGGAGTAGGGAACAAAATTAATGGGGTGTGACGAGGGGGGTTAGGTAATTAAGGTACCTAATTAGCATATTTAATGGGTTTTTTGGGGTAGATCGGTCAATTTAGGGTCCTAATTATCATATTTAATGGGTTTTTTGGGGTAGATCGCGCTGCACGCGACAGTGGGATTGCCTTCGACCTATGTTCCGGTGTAGTTAAATTTGTTAAATTCATACACATATACAAATGCGTTATGCTTTTAAATTATTGCCGACAGATGCCGAGTAGAGTGCATTAGTGAACAAAAAAAATAGCTAATCAACAAAACCAAGTAAACAGCTAAACAACAACAACAGCTAAACAGTTAAAGAATAAAAATAGTTAAACAGTTAAACAATAACAACAGCTAAGCAGCTAAACAATTAAAGAACAAAAACAGCTTATCAGCTAAGCAGTTAAAAATCAACTAAGCCGTTAAACATAAAATCAGCTAAACAGTTAAAGAACAACAACAACAGCTAAGCAGTTAAACAATAAAATCAGCTAAGCAGTTAAACAACAAAATCAGCGAAGCAGTTAAACAATTAGCTAAACAGCTAAGCAGTTAAACAGCAGCAACAGCTAAACAACAACAGCTACCACAACAACAACAACAACAACAGCAACAACAGTTTATCAACAACAACAACAACAACAACAACAACAACAATAAAAATGGCTTTAAACGGAATATTTTCAACAAAGGAATTGAATGAAATCGCTGCAGCTAGGGAACAGTAATAACGAGAGCAGTTGAGATTAGCCTACGTTGCTCGTCAACGAGCCGGATTCGATAATATGAAACATTGTGCGCTCTGAAATGTGACTATTCAAAATAATATGAGTAGGTCACATCACACTCATACAGAGCAGCATAAAAGACGTGCTATTGAACCTGTTGATAACAGGATTTACAAAAACACTGATTTATTCAATGGAAGGATTCTTCAGTACCTGTATATCAACAGTAACGGAGGCTTGGTATTGCCTAAAGATTTTCTGCAGGAAGCAGGCGAGGCATTCCTTCATGATCCCTTCGGTGTGCTTGAAGCTCACACTTCTATAAAAGTGAATTTTGAGCTTTTCTCTGAATATGTTGTAACAAAACAAGAGATTGAATACAAGGAAGTGAAGTCTTTCCTATCAAAAATGGGAGTCTTCACCGTCAATTCTGATTTACAAGAATTGTACAAGGAGCATGCCGAGAAAATAATCTCACGAATGGATGATTTCCAAGAGAGGGATAGTGGATGGGCATTAACTCGCATTATCCGTTTGGAAATGAATGTTAATAAGAATAAACCCTGCTCTCCTCATTTATCGCACTACTCAAGAGTTTGAGTGGTAAGAAAGCGATCGTGAACGTTTCAAATGGACAGTGATTGCTGCGACAAAGGAGGAAAATCAACATGCTGAAAGATGTAGATCGTATTATGTGAGGATATCTGAACACATAATCAAAGTAAACAATATTGTTTTGAATTTTGAAGGTTTATAGTTCCCACTCAATCCTAAACATATTAACAAGTTTATGGATAAGAACCCGTTGATCAGTAAAACAGTGTTTGGATATGATCTGGAAAAAGGAAATGTGATCGGGCCCATTTTCTATCTAAAAGACGTCAAACAGCATCACATCAACATGTTGTTACTGGAAAGTGATGAGAAGGCTCACTACACCTGGATTAGAAATCTTTCACGGTAAGTAAATATAGAAAATATATAGATTTTAGTACTTATAATTATACTAATTTGATTTATATATTTTCTTCATAGATTGGTAACATCACAGACTGGAGCTCCCAAGTGTATACAATGGTTCTGCAATATTTGTCTGAACAATTCTAGGAGTGAGGCAACAGCCAGCCATGAGATCTGCAGCAAGAAGGTGTGTCAATTACCCACTGGAAAAAATACAGTTCTTCGTTATAAGAACTACCAGAAGGAAGTTAAGGTACCATTTGCCGTCTACGCTGATTTCGAAGCTATTCTTCAACCCTAGAATGAGACTGTGAGTGATAAAATGATAGATATTTATATATTTACCTATTTCATATGAATACCTTATAAAGTGTGCAGATGATAATGAGTTAAGTAGCTTTAACTTAGAAACAAGTGAGAGGGCCAGTTCAGCATTTATAGATAGCTTAGTAGAAAATCTCACAAATATTTATCATAGGTATTTATCTAAAAATGTTCCTATTCAAATGTCTTTTGATGACGAAATTGAGTTTCAGGAAACCAAGAATTTTTTTATATGTGCAGCACCCCTATTAGAAGATAGAGTTAGAGATCATTGTCATTTTACTGGTAAATTCAGGGGTGCTGCACACATTGCCTGCAACTTAAAATATAAAGTACCTAATTTTATACCAGTATTTTTCCATAATTTCACTAGGTATTGTGACGCCACATAATTTATAGGTTTAACTTATATATAAGATATCTTTAAGCCTAATATACCCAATACTATTTCCTTAAGGTATAAGCAGAAGCATAGGCAAAAGCAAGGGGGCGTAGACAGAACATAGGAAAAGGGCACACAACGTAGGGTAACCCCAGACATTCGGCACCCATGCGTAGTAACGATGTCTCGGTAGCCAGAGCTTGTGCGCACACAAGTAACGGTGCCTCGGGACCCAGAGCGCGAGCCTAGCACACTCACAAGTAACGGTGCCTCGGTACCCAGAGCTCGCGCATAGCACACTTGCAAAAGTAACGGTGCTTGGGTACCCAGAGCTCGTGCACAGGCAGCACAAGGCGCACAGGCAACGGTATCGCGACCAATTTTAGGGCAGTGGCGCCAGACAGGCAGCGACCGTCTTTTGGACAGCGGCGTCAGACAAGCAGCGACGCTAGGCCAGCAGCGACGCCAGGCTAGCAGCGACGCTAGGCAAGCAGCGACGGCGTGCAGGCAGCGAAGTACGATAGTATGATAGCTGTGAAATCTAGGGCAAGGACAGTAGTTCGTGAGCAGCAAAATAAGCCGGCAGCAAGCTCTTCCCGCGGGGAAATAAAATAAGTGCAAAGTGCCAATAAAAAGTATAGTGCCAGCCCAAGGACCTTTAAATAAGACGAAGATGAATTCAGTCGCAGGAGAATCAAGGTGAGCAGTAAAACTCAAATATTTAGAGCTCGGATTATCGAGCTACGTAATGGTGCGAAGTAGGCAGGAAGGCAGGGACTACCCATAATAAGAAAATAGTGTGACGAAACAACAAGCGATTTAGATAATAAAACCATATTATTGATATACCGAAACAAAACCAGCCGTGATTATTTAAATACCCAGTGATAAATTCTCTCCCCTCTAGAGCATTGGTGTGAAAGTGTCGTGTACGTGTGTGCCCGTGTGAGTGTGTATTCGCAGAGTAGCGCTTTTCTTGCATGCCGGTGCTCCGCTGGCCAGTAAGCGATTCTGAGCGTACACACGAACAGTTCGTGTCGTGAGTGAACGTTAGGTGACGAGTGGGTGCGGGAGCGTGTTCTCTAACAAGTTTGCGGCGTGGTAGAATACACCATCGAGCGACTTGTGCGAAAGTACCTGTGGTCACGGGCGTTCTGCACGGCCAGCGGCCGATCGTGAGTAGTGAGTGAAACGCAAGTTGGCAAGTGGGTGCGTGAGCGTGTACACTAACGAGTTTGCGGCGTGGTGGAATAAACCACTGAGCGGCTCGTGGGAGTACAGGTGAGAGTACCTGCGATCACGGGCGTTCTGCACGACCAACGATCGACCGTGAGAGGTGTCGTGAGTGAGCGATAGTTGGCAAACGGTGGCGTAGGCGCGCACTCTAACTAGTTGCGGGTGAAATACACCAACGAGCGACTTGGGGAGTGCGAGCGAAAATACCCGCGGCCACGTGCGTTCCTCACGATAAGCCGCCAGCCAGGCACGCGTGACACGTGAAACATGTACGTAAGCCCCAACAGGACCACGTGGTGGTAAAAGTCCATGGGGAAATCCACATGGTCAACAAGCACACGTGCGTGATTTGGACCATGTGCGTCTCATATACCCTCTACATATCCCAATAGGGTATGACCTGCTAGTAGCCTCTCTTGCTAAAGTCATAGTAGAACTAGTATTTATAAATTTTCTGTAAAGACCCTGGCGAGACTGAGATATGTACCCCAGCCTGAGAAAACATCCTTACAGTATGATTGTCACTTGTTTATTAACGAGTTGGCAAATATACCTGGACAACTTAGCGTAGTGCCCCTCAACAAGGAACAATATATTACAGTTTCCAAATTTCTTCCAATGTCCGATGGAAAGAATTTAGATATACGTTTCTAGATTCTTTCCGTTTCATGTCATCTTCTTTAGATAAATTAGCATCTAACCTAGATGATTCACAATTGTCTACTACTAGATAAATGTTTGAGTCCGAATCAATGTTTCAGTTGATGCGTAAAAAGGGTGTCTTTCCCTATAAACATTTAAATTCAGTTGATAGATACTTCTCTACCACCTAGAAGCTTTTTACAGTAATCTGAATGCTCAATCTGAATCTGAATGCTCAGAAGAAAGCTATGCACATGCAGTAGATGTCTGAGTAGATATATAATGCGGGTTCTGGTACAAAAAGTGGAGTGGGGAATAAAATTAATGGGGTGTGACGAGGGGGGGTTAGGTAATTAACCTAATAAGCATATTTAATGGGTTTTTTAGGGGTGATCGGTCAATTTAGGGTCCTAATTAGCATATTTAATGGGTTTTTCTGGGACAAAAAGTTGAGTGGGTGGATAAAATCAGCGGTGCGTGACGAGGGGTCGGAAGTTAAGGATCCTAATTAGCATATTTAATGGGTTTTTCTGGGACAAAAGTTTAGTGGTTAGGTTTGCGTGACAAGGGTCAGAAATTTAGGGTCCTAGTTAGCATAATAGCTGGGTGTTATGTATATGTGGAGGTGATGAATTAGGGTGGGGAGTGTTAAAGGTTGACAAGTGAGTATATAAAAATGAGCATGCATGATCATGTTTACATACGCACGTGTTAGTGTTTGTGGGTGAATACATGCGTCAGTGCACACACGCATGTGACTCATGGGGATCGCTGACGAGGGTAATATTTGAGAGGCCGGGACACCCTACCACAACATGTTAATGTGTGTATCGCCTCTTTTGTGACCCTAGCCGTGACCGTGAGCATGAAAACGCTAAGGGTGTCCTCAAGCGTGCTAATTGATCGTTAGCACGTGGTTAATCATGAAATATGTAGACAGTTACCACCACAACTTGCTGATTATGTAAATTAATATTAGTTTTGTGTGCGTGTGTATGATCAGTAACCAGTAACTATTTTAATATGCTAATTTTCTAATTGATAATTCAGTGTGAGAAATTTCACATGGTACCCCCATGTGAGAGTAGTATCCCTATCATGATACATACATGTATACATGTATGTTAGTGCGTAAACAAAACACTGCAACCTGATGTCCTAACGGCTTTCTATGTTTTTTCGCATCTGTTCTCCTGCTATTCAGCGTGGGAACTATCTTGTATCCTAATTATTTTCTATGAACCGAGGGTGGTTGGGCGTAGTAAATCCACCTTCTAACATGGTTTATTGTAATAATAGTACAGTAATCAGTAATCAAGTTTTGTTGTATTAAAAAGTCTTCAAACCAGGTAGAGTTTATTAGTGAACCAAAAAAAAAAAAAACAGCAACAACAGCTAAACAGTTAAACAACAACAACAACAGCTAAACAGTTAAAGAATAAAAAAATAGAAAAAAACCACAGTCGCGCTGCACGCGACAGTGAGATACCTTTCGACCTATGTTCCGGTGTAGTTTAATTTGTTAAATTTATACACATACATATATGCATGCTTTTAAATTATTGCCGATAGATAGCGCTCGCGCTTTGCGCTAGCCCGCCTCCCTTCTTAGCTGAGACAAGCACTTGGTTTTCTGCACATACTTTCTTAAATAACTTCTGTGTTTATCGTCCGATCGGATTGCAATTTCGAGCATACGCAGATATTTTCATGAGCTTAGTATATATTAAAGTCAGAAAGTTGTATCTTTTATACAGCGCTTACAAATTAAGTTCAAAAATTAAATTATTTATTTTCGGGGGCGGTGGGCGTGGCACCTAACATTTGAAATAAACTTGATCAGCTTATAGTACACAGGAGTCTTCCTGCCAAATTTGGTAACTCTAGCTTTTTTAATAGCTGAGATCTGTGCGTTCACACAGACATACGGACAGACGGACAGACAGACAGACATGGCTCAATCGACTCGGCTTGTGATCCTGAGCAAGAATACATATACTTTATGGGGTCTCCAACGCCTCCTTCTGCCTGTTACATACATTTGCACAAAGTTAGTATACCCTTTTTTGACCATTTTCAATGGTCGAAGGGTATAAATAGTTAAACAGTTAAACAATAACAACAGCTAAACAGTTTAAGAACAAAAATAGAAAAAACCACAGTCGCGCTGCACGCGACAGTGGGATACCCTTCGACCTATGTTCCGGTGTAGTTTAATTTGTTAAATTCATACACATATAGCAATGCGAATGCTTTTAAATTATTGCCGACAGATGGCGCTCGCGCTTTGCGCTCGCCCTCCTCCCTTGTTAGCTGATACAAGCACTTGGTTTTATGCACATACTTTCTTAAATAACTTCTGTGTTTATTGTCCGGTCGGATTGCAATTTCGAGAATACGTAGATATTTTAATGAGCTTAGTATATGTTAAGGTCAGAAAGTTGTATCTTTTATACAGCGCTTACAAATTGAGTTCAAAAATTAAATTATTTATTTGCGGGGGTGGTGGGCGTCGCACCTAACATTTGAAATAAACTTGATCAGCTTATAGTATACAGGAGTTGTACGGATTATGACCGGAGTCACCCGGTGCTACAGCTGTCGTAACAGCGGATTAACAGTCTACGCGTCGATGCCTAATTGAACTCAGCTGCATTCTTTCTAAACTTCTGTTGAAGTTAAGCGGTCAGAGCGATAAGACGTAGTAATTTTTATGTATAATTAAAAAGAAGTAAATTGAAGATAAATCGTGCACATGTGATTCTTATTTGCAAACCCCATTACTATGATGCGAACGCAGTGAGGCATCACAACTATTCAGGAGTCTTTCTGCCAAATTTGGTAACTCTAGCTTTTATAATAGCTGAGATCTGTGCGTTCACATAGACAGACAGGCAGACAAACAGACGGACATGGCTCAATCGACTCGGCTAGTGATCGTGAGAAAGAATATATATACTTTATGGGGTCTGCCACGCCTCCTTCTGCCTGTTACATACATTTGCACAAAGTTAGTATACCCTTGTATAAAAACAGTTAATCAGCTAAACAGTTTAAGAACAAAAACAGCTAATCAGCTAAGCAGTTAAAAAATCAGCTAAGCAGTTAAACAACAACAGCTAAACAACAACAACAACAACAACAGCTACCGCAACAGCAACAACAACAGCAACATCAGTTTATCAACAACAACAAACACAACAACAACAATAAAAATACAAACGCTACAGTCAGGTGCTGACTGTATAAGGCCATGGATTATCTTAGTAAACAAGTAAACAAGTTTGTAAATAACAGAATAGAATCGCCGCCCGAATTTTCTACCGATTATCAAAAATAATCAGTACCTAGGGAACACCAAGGGGAAGTTACAGCACATGTAATGGTGCTAGTTGTTCTTAAAAAGTTAAATTTTGGTGAGTCGACTTAAGATATTCTCCGCAACTTAAATATTCCCCAAATTAATTAATTTCTGCAATCTGCAGACATAGATAACTTAATTATATTCGGATATTTATTAAAACTCGCAATGAAAATTGCGCTTTATTTGGATTAATATTAAAAATTTGACGGAGATCAATTTTATACAGTGTCCGACGATACGCGCAATTTGAATTAACGAACAGAAGAAGAAGAACGCATAGACAAAGCAGAAGCGAAGTGTCGCAACCATTAGACTGAGCGAGAGGGCAATAGGTATATGTATGCATTTCTAGCGCATACAAAAATTTATTTCATGTGCTTCTTGTTGATTTTTTGGCACTAGCCAGAGTTATTCAGTGGCTGAGTGGATTATGTCTCGGACTGTAAGGCCAACAATGTTGTGTGGACCGTGTTTCGGAGTTCGATTGTCTGGTACCCGCCCCGGTTAGGAAAAGTTTTTGTTTTTTATTATTTTTCCTTAAAATATAAATATTTTTCATAAAAATACATGCGTGCAATAATTTTTTTTTTAAAAATATTTTTTTTTTTTTTTTGTATTGGGGGTTGGAGTGGGATGCCAATACATACATGTGAATATGGCGTATTTAGGGGCCTTCCCCCCCCCCCTCCCCAATTTTTAGTGGGTTTGTAGTGGAATGGTTTCCTTTTCTTCTTTTTTTGGGGGGCCCGCGCTGCCAGATCGGCCTCATATCGATGGGGGTGCGTCCCCTTGTTTTTTTATTCTTTTTTTTTTTGGGGAAATTTAATTGAAAAAGTCATAACAGGCAAAATACGGAAAGAGTGACGACATTGAAGAACGCATTGTTTAATTTTGGCTCGCGTCTTTTTGATGCGTGCTAAATATAAAAATAATAGTAAACTTTATTTATAAATAATTAATATTATTTGTAACTATTATAATTTTATTGCATAATATAGTATGAAAACAAAATGAGGAAAAACTATATTTTATTGAAATTTAATTAAATAATTTAATTTGTTTGTAACTGCTATATTACAAGCCGCTTGACTGCAACTTTTCTTTTAGTTTATTAGAATAAAATAAATAAACAAAATAAAGTAATAAATAATTAATAAATGATAATTCATAATTCGCACCCGCCTCAACCGGGAGTTGAACACACGCACTCTCTCACAGTCAATTTAATTTGCTGTCCGCCACTCTAACCACTCGGCCATTGTCTCACTCCTCAGCCCATCGGCAAAGCTGCATTGTGAACCAATTCTGTTATCATACAATGCAAATAAAAAGTATAAAATGCTGTGTGTCTGACGCTAGATTCGAACCTCGGTATGCTTGTGTAAATTAGATCTGCTTAAGTATATATGTTCAAAGTGAGTTTAATTAGTATCATATCTCACTTATTAATAGTTCGATTTAAATGAAATTTATTTATTTAATCACATAACGCCCGTGGCAAGGTATTTGTCATGTAAGATATACAACTTTGGTTGTTGAGCTAATATTGTAGTTGTTAAATAGTTATTACTGATTTACAGGGGCGGAAAGGGGCGTGTCCAAATTTTACAAAAACTTTGAGACACTGCAATATATATGTATGTTGTCGCAAAATTTGATGACTCTAGCTCTTATAGTTTCTGAGATCCAGGTGTTCATACAGACAGACAGACGGACAGACGGTCAGACGGACAGACGGACAGACAGACATGGCCCAATCGACTCGGCTACTGATACTGATTCAGAATATATATAGTTTATGGGGTCGGAGATGCCTCCGTCTGCCTGTTACACACATCTCCTTTCTTCCCCAACAAAAAAAACAATAATTTTTTTAAAATCCATGGCCCAAAAAGGGACATATGTAGATAGTGTTTATATGTGAAAATAAACAACTTGGATATGTAAATTGTATTTATTGTGTGTTATATTCTCTTTTATTTCTTTGAAAATATTTTTAAATTGTTGTGTATGTGGAAATATATGTGTTTGGATGTATGTAAAAGCGTATGTATGTATATTTGCTTTTATTTTTTGAAAAAAAATACTTTTAAAATGTTGTGTATGTGGAAATATATGTGTGTGGATGTATGCAAAGGCGTATGTATGTATATTTGCCTTTATTTATTGGAAAACAAATACTTTTAAATTGTTGTGTATGTGGAAATATATGTGTTTGGATGTATGTAAAAGCGTATGTATGTATATTTGCTTTTATTTATTGGAAAAATATACGTTTAAATTGTTGTGTATGTGGAAATATATGTGTGTGGATGTATGTAAAAAGCGTATGTATGTATATTTGCTTTTATTTATTGGAAACCAAATACTTTTAAATTGTTGTGTATGTGGAAATATACATATGTGTGTGGATGTATGCAAAAGCAATTGCAATAAATCAAACGGACGAAATGAAAGGTCGTTGGCTGCTGGGATAGCAGCTGAAGTGTATGTATATACGGTGTATGTATGTATTTTAAGCGGTGGTTGCCGGGTTGTAATGGAATGAAGGGCTTTTGGCGGGAGAACGAACGGAGCCGGCAAACACGCAAATAACACAAGCACACACGTATATCCACACAATAGACCTGTTACTTATCTGGCATGTATAGCGCCGCTGCAACTATAATGTTCCAATGATGAACGTCTGGAGGAGCCAATGTATTATCCGGCTCGAAGGAGCAGGGGTAGGGCGCTGTCGAATTGTTGACGCAGGTCTCTTTGCTGTGGTTTTTAGATGGCACGGAAAACACGGACACTCGCTTATAGAACTCACGTCAGCTTTATTTCACTTGCTGGTTTCAACTTAGATCATTAGCTTAATTCGAGATGACAATTTAAATTTTTCTTAGAGATGGTACTTATAAAAATATTTCGATAACTTAAAAATAAATACTAACATTAGTAAGGAAAAAGTACTCTAAACTATTCGACCTGAACATCGCTATTAATCTTGAAGTTTTTACGAGTTGATCGACTGCAAGTCTGTCTGATGAGGAGGTCTTGTGTATTTTATATATGTATTTTGTCCTTAAACTTAGGTCGCTAATAAGTCTAAAACAATGTCTAAACAAGTAAATTCATATACATATATATATTTATATAAACTGGTAGGCACTGCAGTGTAGATCATATGTATTTACCAATATATTATAAAAATGATCTCGGTTTATGATTTTTGATTTCAATTTGATTTTTATTTCTTATTTTTATAATAAAAATGAATTCATAACTCTTACTTTTTGATTTTTATTTAAAAAATAAAAATAAAAGTTATAAATTGATTTTTAAAAAAATCAAATATAATAATTAAAAATGATTTTTAAATTAAAAAATTAGTTTACAACTCTTATTTTGCTTTTTTTATAAAAATTATAACCGTTACGGTCGCTGCTCGGAACTAAACTTGAGGAAGTTAACTTCGAACGCAAGTCAGTCAAGATAGACAACTAAACTAGAAACCTTGCTTAGTTTTTATCGACACATAAGTACATCCAAACCTAGTTTTGCCGACTCTATTTTGATCGCGGAAAATTCAGCAGTAACATCTCATTTGCAACATCCAATGATGTCGGTAACATCGGCGTATGCAAAGAGCTGGAGACTTTTATAAAAAATAGTGCCATTACCATGTATTTCAGCATTCCACTTCCAGATTAAAAGGGTCACACGATCTTGTCTGAAACCTCGAACTTTGTTGGGATCCAGGATTTAGCGTTATGCAAGGATCTGTTAATTTCCCGTTAATTGGTACAAATCGCCTGATCACTCCTCTTTAGTACTGGACAAAGGACGCTGCATGAATCTTATCAGCTTATTACCACCGGCCTTAAACAACTCTGCAAACAAGCCATCGGCTTTGGCTCTTTGCGACATGACGAAGTAAAATCTTTAGGTATAATCTTTAAATATATTAAATTATTTTTAGAAATTTATAAAGATTTTATTTTTGCCATGAAAATACAAAAAATTTTAAGTTTTCATTCATCGTCCCAGTTGATTACAGACCGTGCAAAGTGGGTTTCACGTGTGTCAATATGACGCATCAATTTGTCATGATTTTCATACTTGATATTTACATGGTAAGTTAAGCGAAAGAATTCCTGGCGACGGAACAGAGCAATTAGGTAAATGCAAGTCATGCCAGTAAAATCGTTCTCGGGTATCAAATCAATTTCCGGCGGCGAGCACTCAATTTCGAATGCATGACATCCTTCAGTAACAGGTCGAATAAAGATAGTGTCCAAATCCTGGTTATATTCGTCGTCCAAAGAGCAACCCACATATACAACCTTGAACTCTACTTTATGCTCCAAATGTTCATAGCATGTGTATTCAACCTTAAACTTGTATGGAGAGGCGAAGCTGGCCGGATTTGTATCGATAACTAAAACCTTAGTTACCACTACTTTATCCATATTAGTAATTGGAAAAATTTTTAAATATCAAATACAAAAGTACGAAAGAGAATATTTTTTTTTTTACTTTTTCTAATGATTTTCGGTTGAGTTTTTAATAGACTATGATGAAAATAATAACTTGTAGTTTAGCCCTTAGCCGTGTGTGTGACAGAAAAAGTCAAGGTACCTTGGATTCGAAAAATTTGAGAGAAAATATAGTAAGCAAATATAATCAAGTTAAAAATAGAGGCTAAGAACTCGGAACCAGGGACCGTAAATAATAATTATAAGATTTAAAAAATCAAAGCTCTTAAAAGTCGCTAAAAAATGTGGGGAAAAATCGTACCGTGCTAGTTTTTATCGGCGAACACAAAAACCGCGTTATCTTTTTATACCCTTCGACCATTGAAAATGGTCAAAAAAGGGTATACTAACTTTGTGCAAATGTATGTAATAGGCAGAAGGAGGCGTGGCAGACCCCATAAAGTATATATAAAAATTATAACCGTTACGGTCTCTGCTCGGAACTAAACAACTTGAGGAAGCTGGCCGGATTTGTATCGAGAACTAAAACCTTAGTTACCACTACTTTATCCATATTAGTAATTGGAAAAATTTTTAAATATCAAATACAAAAGTACGAAAGAGAATATTTTTTTTTTACTTTTTCTAATGATTTTCGGTTGAGTTTTTAATAGACTATGATGAAAATAATAACTTGTAGTCTAGCCCTTAGCCGTGTGTGTGACAGAAAAAGTCAAGGTACCTTGGATTCGAAAAATTTGAGAGAAAATATAGTAAGCAAATATAATCAAGTTAATAATAGAGGCTAAGAACTCGGAACCAGGGACCGTAAATAATAATTATAAGATTTAAAAAATCAAAGCTCTTAAAAGTCTCTAAAAAATGTGGGGAAAAATCGTACCGTGCTAGTTTTTATCGGCGAACACAAAAACCGCGTTATCTTTTTATACCCTTCGACCATTGAAAATGGTCAAAAAAGGGTATACTAACTTTGTGCAAATGTATGTAACAGGCAGAAGGAGGCGTGGCAGACCCCATAAAGTATATATAAAAATTATAACCGTTACGGTCTCTGCTCGGAACTAAACAACTTGAGGAAGTTAACTTCGAACGCAAGTCAGCCAAGATAGAGAACTAAACTAGAAACCTTGCTTAGTTTTTATCGACACATAGGTACATCCAAACCTAGTTTTGCTGACTCTAATTTGATCGCGGAAAATTCAGCAGTAACATCTCATTTGCAACATCCAATGATGTCGGTAACATCGGCGTATGCAAAGAGCTGGAGACTTTTATAAAAAATAGTGCCATTACCATGTATTTCAGCATTCCGCTTCCAGATTAAAAAGGTCACACGATCTTGTCTGAAACCTCGAACTTTGTTGGGATCCAGAATTTAGCGTTATGCAAGGATCTGTTAATTTCCCGTTAATTGGTACAAATCGCCTGATCACTCCTCTTTAGTACTGGACAAAGGACGGTGCATGAATCTTATCAGCTTATTACCACCGGCCTTAAACAACTCTGCAAACAAGCCATCGGCTCTGGCCCTTTTGCGACATGACGAAGTAAAATCTTTAGGTATAATCTTTAAATATATTAAATTATTTTTAGAAATTTACAAAGATTTTATTTTGTTTGTCATGATTTTCATACTTGACATTTACAAGTGTAAGTTAAGCAAAAGAATTCCTGGCGACGGAACAGAGTAATTATTTAAATGCAAGTCATGCCAGTAAGATCGTTCTCGGGTATCAAATCAATTTCCGGCGGCGAGCACTCAATTTCGAATGCATGACATCCTTCAGTAACAGGTCGAATAAAGATAGTGTCCAAATCCTGGTTATTTTCGTCGTCCAAAGAGCAACCCACATATACAACCTTGAACTCTACTTTATGCTCCAAATGTTCATAGCATGTGTATTCAACCTTGAACTTGTATGGAGAGGCGAAGCTGGCCGGATTTGTATCGAGAACTAAAACCTTAGTTACCACTACTTTATCCATATTAGTAATTGGAAAAATTGTTAAATATCAAATACAAAAGTACGAAAGAGAATATTTTTTTTTTTTTACTTTTTCTAATGATTTTCGGTTGAGTTTTTAATAGACTATGATGAAAACAATAACTTGTAGTCTAGCCCTTAGCCGTGTGTGTGACAGAAAAAGTCAAGGTACCTTGGATTCGAAAAATTTGAGAGAAAATATAGTAAGCAAATATAATCAAGTTAATAATAGAGGCTAAGAACTCGGAACCAGGGACCGTAAATAATAATTATAAGATTTAAAAAATCAAAGCTCTTAAAAGTCTCTAAAAAATGTGGAGAAAAATCGTACCGTGCTAGTTTTTACCGGCGAACACAAAAACCGCGTTATCTTTTTATACCCTTCGACCATTGAAAATGGTCAAAAAAGGGTATACTAACTTTGTGCAAATGTATGTAACAGGCAGAAGGAGGCGTGGCAGACCCCATAAAGTATATATAAAAATTATAACCGTTACGGTCTCTGCTCGGAACTAAACAACTTGAGGAAGTTAACTTCGAACGCAAGTCAGCCAAGATAGAGAACTAAACTAGAAACCTTGCTTAGTTTTTATCGACACATAGGTACATCCAAACCTAGTTTTGCTGACTCTAATTTGATCGCGGAAAATTCAGCAGTAACATCTCATTTGCAACATCCAATGATGTCGGTAACATCGGCGTATGCAAAGAGCTGGAGACTTTTATAAAAAATAGTGCCATTACCATGTATTTCAGCATTCCGCTTCCAGATTAAAAAGGTCACACGATCTTGTCTGAAACCTCGAACTTTGTTGGGATCCAGAATTTAGCGTTATGCAAGGATCTGTTAATTTCCCGTTAATTGGTACAAATCGCCTGATCACTCCTCTTTAGTACTGGACAAAGGACGCTGCATGAATCTTATCAGCTTATTACCACCGGCCTTAAACAACTCTGCAAACAAGCCATCGGCTCTGGCCCTTTTGCGACATAACGAAGTAAAATCTTTAGGTATAATCTTTAAATATATTAAATTATTTTTAGAAATTTACAAAGATTTTATTTTTGCCATGAAAATACAAAAAATTTTAAGTTTTCATTTATCGTCCCAGTTGATTACAGACCGTGCAAAGTGGGTTTCACGTGTGTCAATATGACGCATCAATTTGTCATGATTTTCATACTTGACATTTACAAGTGTAAGTTAAGCGAAAGAATTCCTGGCAACGGAACAGAGTAATTATTTAAATGCAAGTCATGCCAGTAAGATCGTTCTCGGGTATCAAATCAATTTCCGGCGGCGAGCACTCAATTTCGAATGCATGACATCCTTCAGTAACAGGTCGAATAAAGATAGTGTCCAAATCCTGGTTATTTTCGTCGTCCAAAGAGCAACCCACATATACAACCTTGAACTCTACTTTATGCTCCAAATGTTCATAGCATGTGTATTCAACCTTGAACTTGTATGGAGAGGCGAAGCTGGCCGGATTTGTATCGAGAACTAAAACCTTAGTTACCACTACTTTATCCATATTAGTAATTGGAAAAATTGTTAAATATCAAATACAAAAGTACGAAAGAGAATATTTTTTTTTTTTTCTCTTTTCTAATGATTTTCGGTTGAGTTTTTAATAGACTATGATGAAAACAATAACTTGTAGTCTAGCCCTTAGCCGTGTGTGTGACAGAAAAAGTCAAGGTACCTTGGATTCGAAAAATTTGAGAGAAAATATAGTAAGCAAATATAATCAAGTTAATAATAGAGGCTAAGAACTCGGAACCAGGGACCGTAAATAATAATTATAAGATTTAAAAAATCAAAGCTCTTAAAAGTCTCTAAAAAATGTGGAGAAAAATCGTACCGTGCTAGTTTTTACCGGCGAACACAAAAACCGCGTTATCTTTTTATACCCTTCGACCATTGAAAATGGTCAAAAAAGGGTATACTAACTTTGTGCAAATGTATGTAACAGGCAGAAGGAGGCGTGGCAGACCCCATAAAGTATATATAAAAATTATAACCGTTACGGTCTCTGCTCGGAACTAAACAACTTGAGGAAGTTAACTTCGAACGCAAGTCAGCCAAGATAGAGAACTAAACTAGAAACCTTGCTTAGTTTTTATCGACACATAGGTACATCCAAACCTAGTTTTGCTGACTCTAATTTGATCGCGGAAAATTCAGCAGTAACATCTCATTTGCAACATCCAATGATGTCGGTAACATCGGCGTATGCAAAGAGCTGGAGACTTTTATAAAAAATAGTGCCATTACCATATAAAGAAAAGACGATGCCGTGGACCTTTGGTTGTTTGTTCGATTTATTCTGGGAGCAGCGAAGGTGCCGCTTCCCATGTCAAAATGGATCTGTCTTAAACATTCTTTCTTAGGTTCTAATTAAGCCTAGGTCTCCTTGCTGCGCTGCCCACAGTTGGACAGCAGAGAGACGGTTATGTATATATCTTATATATTATATATATGTATGCTCTCTTTAAGCTGGAGTGCTGTGGTATGTGCATGCACTTGAGTTCGATCGGGCGGTCGGCGCATGTAACAGAATGCTTACATATGCTCTTTCTATGTGCGCGCTGATCGACTCATATTTCGGCCACTTAGGCTAAAGACCCGGGCTCTGTTTATGTAAACAGTGCAACAAACTCGGTACAGTAGATATTCAATATATATGTATACTACATCTCCCTCCTTTTGAAAAATGACGTAATATATTTGGAGTCATTTTTTAGATTTTACTTAAAAGATTAATTTTTAATTAACAATGGTGTTTTTCAATTTTTTTTTTTTATATATTTCTTTGAATATATTAAATTACAAATAACATTCAAATGTAGATAAGTATTTTTGTCTTAGCATGGCCATACTAACAACAATTATGAAATAAACATTTTTAACCTATCCTTATGTACTGTTTGTTTTTTGTTTTTATTATTCGTTATTATGATGTTATTTCTATCTCCTATTTCCGTTACTTTATACGGACCAGTATATTTATATTCTAGCTTATGACCTGTTTCATTTCGTAATAAGACTTTATCACCTACCGATATATCTATGTTGTTTATTTTCTGATCATATAATATCTTATTATTTTTCTTATTTTCTTCTATCATTATTCTAGCTCTTTTGTAAGCTACTTCTAATCTATATTTACTCTCCTTAGCATAGTCATCTATATTATATATTGGGTCTATGTTATCTATACTATTGAATTGTTTTGGTAAATTATTTATTTACCAAATACTAACTCATATGGACAGTAATTATGTGCCATTGAGGGGGTCGTGTTGAAACAGAAAACGAAGTATTGAAGCCATACATCCCAATCAGTTTTATCAACCGATATATATGAGCGTATGTATTCGTTGAAAGTTCTATGACTACGTTCTATTGTTCCAACGGTCTGGTGGTGGTGTGCCGTAGATGTTATATTTTCAATTCCTAGATTTTTGCATAAATCATTTATAATTGAATTCTTATATTCTGTTCCCATGTCCGTAATGAACGTCTTCATTGGACCGTACTTCAGAATAAATGATTCAAAAATTGCTTTAGCGACAGTGTTCGCGTTCTTATTTGGAACTGGTATGGCAACTAAATATTTAGTTAGGTCACATATTAAAGTGACTGCATATTCATTGCCATTTTCTGATTTAGGTAGTGGACCAATAGTGTCTACTATCACCCTGTCAAAAGAATTTATTGGCGTATTGGTTATTATCAATGGGGTCTTGCTATGCTTTGTTATTTTAGCTTTCTGGCATTTTTGACATTTTCGTATATACTCAGTAATATCTCGAGTCATACCTTTCCAATAATAATGTCTTCTGACCTTGGCCAAGGTTTTTGAAATGCCGATATGACCTCCTTGTATTGGGTCGTCATGGAATTTAGACAGTATAGCTTCTTTATCTTTTTGTTTTTCTATTAAGGTCACCGGGTTGAGTAGCGCTACTCTTAATGTTTTCAATATCTTATTGCCCATTTGTTTAAAATTATCTATTGAAACATGTTCAAAGATATTTTCCCACGGTGCCATTTTGAGTTGGCTGATTTTATTTATACCGGCCTGCATTTCAAGCCTTTGGAAGAATTGACCTAAGTCGAGGATTCCATTAGTATATAAATCGCTAACGTCGTATCTTGCAGTGATTTTTCTACCATGTTTAAATAAACATAGCATATGTTTTACATGCAAGGTCACTACTTTACGTACTTCGTCATTGTTTATGACTTCATATACGTTGGGCTTAGAAGCTTTTTCTATAGATTGCGTAGGCAATTCTATTTTATTGTTATCCGCGCGGATTTTCTGTCTATTTTGGTATCTCGTAGTGACTTTCATTATATTTCCCGTAATGTTTTGTAGATCTTTAATGGTTATTCTTGATAACGCATCAGCTACATGATTGTCTTTTCCCTTTAAATATTCGACTGTAAAGTCATACTCTTCTAATTCTAGCCTCATGCGTGTCAGTTTAGAGCTCGGATTGATCATAGAGAATAGATATATTAATGGTCTGTGATCTGTTTTAATTGTGAAGTGTTCTCCATAAATGTATGGTCTAAAATGTAATATTGCCCAGTGTATTGCAGCTAATTCCTGCTCAGTTGTACATTTATTACTTTCTCCTTTACTGAAAGCTCTTGATGCGTATGCGATGGGAAGTTGGAGTCCGTTATGGTTTTGAGTTAAAACCGCTCCGCACGCTTGCTTACTTGCATCAGTAATTATACAGAATTCTTTGCTGAAATCAGGATATTGTAGCAAAGTAGGTTCCATAAGTTTTGTTTTTAAATATTGGAATGCGTTTTGGCATTCATCTGTCCATTCGAAAGGAACATTCTTTTTACATAATCTTGTTATGTGCCGTGAATATTCGGCGAAATTTTTGATGAAACGTCTATAATAATTGCAAAACGCAACGAAACGTCTAGCGCTGTCCGCATTGTGCGGCGTAGGGTAATTCATAATGACATCATATTTTTTGTCATCCGGAAGTATTCCTTTGTCTGTGCATTTATGACCGAGAAAAGTCACCTCATGCATAAAAAATGAGCATTTTTCTGGATGTAACTTTAGATTGTATTTCCTACATTTCTCAAAAACGTCTGTTAAGTTTTTAAGCATATGTTTTTCAGAACAACCTATAACTATTAAGTCATCCATATAAAGGAATGCTTGTGAAGGTTCTAATCCAGAGAATGCTATAGTCATCATTCTCTGAAATGAATTAGGCGCTATTTTAATACCAAAAGGTAGTCGCGTGAAGCGATATGATCCATTGCTCGTTGAAAATGACGTTATATCTCTTGAACTTTTTCGAGTTCAATTTGATGAAATCCTGACATTAAGTCAAGACATGAAAAATATTTTGCTCGTCCAAGTTGATCTAAAATGTCGTCAATTCTTGGGAGTGGAAATTTATCGGACAGTAATTTTTTATTAATTTGACGATAGTCAATTACTAATCGCCATTTCTTTTGGTCTGAACCTGGAGATGGTTTTTTAGGGACAAGTAATAGTGGGCTGTTATATTCAGATACAGATGGTTCAACAATGCCGTCAGTGATCAATTTTCCAACTTGTTTCTGTATTTCGTTCACCTGACTGTGTGGGCTTCTATAATTTTTTACATACACTAGTTCATCATCTTTTAATCTCAGTTTTTGTTTCTAGAAATTATTAGTGCTTATTGGTTCAGATTCCAATCCGAATATATCACTATATTGGGTGCACAAGCTTGAAAGTTGTGATTTGAATTGTGGAGGAAAGTTTTTATTTAGTTGAGATAATACAGATTTGTTTCTATTGTCTGGATTAGTTTTGACTACATCGTAGTTCGAAAGTGATTCGTACGCTAAATTATTTGTACTGACTACTTGAACTTTATTTGTTGTATTAAGTAGTCTTATAAAAGCGTTTTTAGATGTTGCTATGGTACTTGCTATGTAAATACCATGCTGAATTTCTTGATTTGGAATCAGTACACTGTCTTCTTTTGAATCTAGTTCTATTTTTCTAATAACTTGGGATCTTGCTGGCAGAAGTATTGAGTTGTTGCCAGAACTGTATGTTATAGGAATATTAATTGGAAATTTTAAGTTATTAGGTCTTATTATAAGCCAATTTTCAGATTGCTTGAAGTCTAATTGGCAATTGAATTTTCTAATAAAATCGATTCCTAAAATGCCATCACAAGGAATAGCGAATTGTGAATCCACGATATGAAAATCGTGTTGAAGTATATACTTAGTGGTCTGTATCTCAATAGAAGTTAGCCCCTTGGATTTGGTTACTTCTTTACTTATTCCTGTTATGTCGATAATATCATTTTCTTGTATGTCATGAAAGACATCAGAATATTCTTTAACTATTGAAATTTCGGCACCTGTGTCTACTAAAAAGACAAGTTCTTTTCCTGTAGCTAGATGGTTGAATGATACAAATACGTTCTGACTGAGATTAATGGTATGAATCCTTGCATTTTTTACTGTTGAGTATTTAAAGGGTTTTGTGAGTTTTCCGATGTATTGGTTACTCGGACGTTACTAGGGTTATTTGAGTTGTGACCTCGATTCGAATTGCCCCGGCCTCTTGAGTTTCCTCTATATTGGCCGCGTCCGTTATTAGATTGGTTATTGTAATTATTATTACGATAACGAAAGTTACCTCTGTAATTTGCACGCCCGCGGTATCCGCCGCGTTGTGGATTATTTTTATAATATAGAACAGAGTTTGGCTGTCCGGTTGCTTCTGTGCAACAATTTACAAATTTAGATACTGCCTCATTCATATTGTTGAAGGTACCAGCTTGCATGATAAGTTTTACCTTATCAATTGTGCAATTTTTAGTCATTGCTTTGACCGCATGCTGGGTGGAATAACTTCTGGCTAACTCTAGCGATAAGCCGTCCGTTATATATGCACCTTCTAACATTTTTGTCATTTGCTCAATCTCTAGTGTGTATTGTTTAGCAGTTTTGTTGCGTTGCTGTAGGTTCATCAATTTTGCTGATAGTACTTCTACAGTTTCGCCTTTGACATTGCTTTTTAATCTGAAAATTGTTTCATTTCCGATTAAATTTCTGGCAGCACCTTTTAGTCTTGATTTTATTATGGAAACTGCTAATACTTCGTGTTCGCCTGTTATTAGTTCCAATATTTCTAGTGCATCAATAAAACTTTGTAAGTTTTCAGCTTTACCATCAAAAACTGGTACAAGCTTAGTTGCTGTATTAATAAGCTCAATATTATTTTGCGCCATTGTTCTATTGTTTCCTACTTTATTTTCTATTATGCTCAAAGGAGTGTCGGAATCTGTGGAATTATCCAGATCTGACATCAAAACAGCTGGAATAGTGAGGTTATTTAAATCCTCCTCTTCTATTTTAGGTTTTGCTTCCTGATCTTCTGGCTCTATTTGGTCAGTGCCAGTTTCACTAGTTTCGATAGTAAGAGAAGTATTGAGTATAGTTGGTACAGATATATCCAGATTAAACTTTAGTTTAACTGATATTAGATTAGATCGTAGTCTGATCAAAAATTTTGATACTCGGGACCAATGATCTTGATTTAATTTATCTTTCTGTCCATATATAAGTGTTCGTGCTTGGTTAAAGCAATTTACTAGTGTCTCTGAATGTTTCTTTATAGTATTTTTCTGAATTGGCCTGTTTTGTGTTAGTGATTTATATGATTTGTCAAAGTTGGTTTTTATGTTGTTTAATTCTTCATATATCTCATTCCATTCCATTATTTTATGGATATGAACTCTTTATCATGTATTTCTATAAATGCCTGTAGTGTAGCCATACCTTATTTTATATATTTTAGTTTGTAATTTATTTAGGTTTTTATTTGTAATTTATTTTATTCAATTCATTTCATTGCAAAGTTAAACATTGTATTATTTAAATGAATGTTAAATGTTGTTTGCGCTTCCTTTTTTTTTTTAAATTTTGTCCAGATCATTTGCCTGGCTCATATATTTCTTTCTTAGGCATTTATTATGCAATTTATACAATTTGTAAAAGCAATTTGCGCACATTATAACAACAATTATTATTAACAATATGTGTATTAAATAAAAGTCATAATTATTGGACTCTACTTTGTTAATGACGTTGGCTGTGGAGTCCACAGATTTGACGTCTACTAGCCCCATTTCGGGTATATATATTTTTAAACTGTATGTATAATTATTAATTATGTTCTCAGAAAATTTATCTATTGCATTACTCTGCATTTACTTTTAACAAATTTTCCTGCCTATCGTTTCGCATAGCTTTACGGGCTACACTTCTAATCGAGCGGAGATGGTTCCGCACAATTTTACAATCTGTTTTTTTTTTTTTTTTTAATTAATTGGTGTGCCTCACAGGGCAACAAAAAAAATTCTTTGGTGTGCCACACAGGGCAACAAAAAAAATAAATTTTTTTTCGGTTGGTCCTCTGATCCTCCCTCGCAGGTGCAGGCGGAGTGCGTCCCGCACTTGTTGATTACTGCTGCTGATGTCCTGGGCCTATGGGCTCAGGCGGGACCGGTGCTGGTCTTCGCACAGGTCTTCGGGTTAAACATGTAGATTTACACGCTGCGTCGTACAATGGTCCAGGGCAGTCATTCGGGCATACGTCCTTCGTCTTCGGCAATGGCTTGGGAGATGGAGGTTTTTTAATTATTTTTTCATTTATGATCTTTATGTTTGCTGAGTGAGTTGCGGGTTTTTGCTGTCTCTGCTGGAGGTTTTCTCTCAAAAAATCAAGTTCTGTTGTTAGCTTCTGCGCCGTTGCCCATGGGGGTGGCGTTTTATTTGTATATAATAGCCATTTAATATGTGCTATTCTTTTGTTGATCTTGTTTTTTAAACCTCCGCGTCCCATCACCGCACTCTACTCACTCAGTAATTTTCTTTTGTGGTTTTTTTTTTTTCAGTTTCTCGTTCTCCCGCGCTGGTGTAAGGGACGGATTGCCTCTCACACTTGTAGTTGTTGCTGCCGATTTATCCAAATGCTCGCCTCTGCATACTTGTAGTTGTTGTTGTTGCTGCCGATTTATTCACTCGTATGCACCCGTCTGCATGTATTCCACCGTCGGTACAAGTGACGGATTGCCACTCGTACTTTGTCACTTTTTTAATTCTTTAATAGTTCACAATCACTGTCACGGTCGCCATATAAAGAAAAGACGATGCCGTGGACCTTTGGTTGTTTGTTCGATTTATTCTGGGAGCAGCGAAGGTGCCGCTTCCCATGTCAAAATGGATCTGTCTTAAACATTCTTTCTTAGGTTCTAATTAAGCCTAGGTCTCCTTGCTGCGCTGCCCACAGTTGGACAGCAGAGAGACGGTTATGTATATATCTTATATATTATATATATGTATGCTCTCTTTAAGCTGGAGTGCTGTGGTATGTGCATGCACTTGAGTTCGATCGGGCGGTCGGCGCATGTAACAGAATGCTTACATATGCTCTTTCTATGTGCGCGCTGATCGACTCATATTTCGGCCACTTAGGCTAAAGACCCGGGCTCTGTTTATGTAAACAGTGCAACAAACTCGGTACAGTAGATATTCAATATATATGTATACTACAACCATGTATTTCAGCATTCCGCTTCCAGATTAAAAAGGTCACACGATCTTGTCTGAAACCTCGAACTTTGTTGGGATCCAGAATTTAGCGTTATGCAAGGATCTGTTAATTTCCCGTTAATTGGTACAAATCGCCTGATCACTCCTCTTTAGTACTGGACAAAGGACGCTGCATGAATCTTATTAGCTTATTACCACCGGCCTTAAACAACTCTGCAAACAAGCCATCGGCTCTGGCCCTTTTGCGACATAACGAAGTAAAATCTTTAGGTATAATCTTTAAATATATTAAATTATTTTTAGAAATTTACAAAGATTTTATTTTTGCCATGAAAATACAAAAAATTTTAAGTTTTCATTTATCGTCCCAGTTTATTACAGACCGTGCATAGTGGGTTTCACGTGTGTCAATATGACGCATCAATTTGTCATGATTTTCATACTTGACATTTACAAGTGTAAGTTAAGCGAAAGAATTCCTGGCAACGGCACAGAGTAATTATTTAAATGCAAGTCATGCCAGTAAGATCGTTCTCGGGTATCAAATCAATTTCCGGCGGCGAGCACTCAATTTCGAATGCATGACATCCTTCAGTAACAGGTCGAATAAAGATAGTGTCCAAATCCTGGTTATTTTCGTCGTCCAAAGAGGAACCCACATATACAACCTTGAACTCTACCTTTATGCTCCAAATGTTCATAGCATGTGTATTCAACCTTGAACTTGTATGGAGAGGCGAAGCTGGCCGGATTTGTATCGAGAACTAAAACCTTAGTTACCACTACTTTATCCATATTAGTAATTGGAAAAATTTTTAAATATCAAATACAAAAGTACGAAAGAGAATATTTTTTTTTTTTACTTTTTCTAATGATTTTCGGTTGAGTTTTTAATAGACTATGATGAAAACAATAACTTGTAGTCTAGCCCTTAGCCGTGTGTGTGACAGAAAAAGTCAAGGTACCTTGGATTCGAAAAATTTGAGAGAAAATATAGTAAGCAAATATAATCAAGTTAATAATACAGTTAATAAACTTACCCAGGGTACACATCAAATTTGGAATGTTAAACTATCTGCTAACCGTGAACGACCTAGATTAGCATTAATTGCGTTTAAAGATGGAAATCAGTTTACCACAAACAATTTAACCAATCTAAAACTCTATCTAAATTCTGAAACATATCCCTATGATGATTTAAAATTAGATTTTAGTAAGAATCGTTTCGCACACCTCTATGAAATGTATTCAAAGTTTCTTAAACTTAAAAATAAATACTAACATTAGTAAGGAAAACGTACTCTAAACTATTCGACCTGAACATCGCTATTAATCTTCAAGTTTTTACGAGTTGATCGACTGCAAGTCTGTCTGATGAGGAGGTTCTTGTGTATTTTATATATTTTGTCCTTAAACTTAGGTCGCTAATAAGTCTAAAACATTGTCTAAACAAGTAAATTCATATACATATATATATTTATATAAACTGGTAGGCACTGCAGTGTAGATCATATGTATTTACCAATATATTATAAAAATGATCTCGGTTTATGATTTTTGATTTCAATTTGATTTTTATTTCTTATTTTTATAATAAAAATGAATTCATAACTCTTACTTTTTGATTTTTATTTAAAAAAAAAAAAAAAAGTTATAAATTGATTTTTAAAAAAATCAAATATAATAATTAAAAATGATTTTTAAATTAAAAAATTATATTATAACTCTTATTTTGTTTTTTTTATAAAAATTATAACCGTTACGGTCTCTGCTCGGAACTAAACTTAAGGAAGTTAACTTCGAACGCAAGTCAGCCAAGATAGAGAACTAAACTAGAAACCTTGCTTAGTTTTTATCGACACATAGGTACATCCAAACCTAGTTTTGCTGACTCTAATTTGATCGCGGAAAATTCAGCAGTAACATCTCATTTGCAACATCCAATGATGTCGGTAACATCGGCGTATGCAAAGAGCTGGAGACTTTTATAAAAAATAGTGCCATTACCATGTATTTTAGCATTCCGCTTCCAGATTAAAAGGGTCACACGATCTTGTCTGAAACCTCGAACTTTGTTGGGATCCAGGATTTAGCGTTATGCAAGGATCTGTTAATTTCCCGTTAATTGGTACAAATCGCCTGATCACTCCTCTTTAGTACTGGACAAAGGACGGTGCATGAATCTTATCAGCTTATTACCACCGGCCTTAAACAACTCTGCAAACAAGCCATCGGCTCTGGCCCTTTTGCGACATGACGAAGTAAAATCTTTAGGTATAATCTTTAAATATATTAAATTATTTTTAGAAATTTACAAAGATTTTATTTTGTTTGTCATGATTTTCATACTTGACATTTACAAGTGTAAGTTAAGCAAAAGAATTCCTGGCGACGGAACAGATTAATTATTTAAATGCAAGTCATGCCAGTAAGATCGTTCTCGGGTATCAAATCAATTTCCGGCGGCGAGCACTCAATTTCGAATGCATGACATCCTTCAGTAACAGGTCGAATAAAGATAGTGTCCAAATCCTGGTTATTTTCGTCGTCCAAAGAGCAACCCACATATACAACCTTGAACTCTACTTTATGCTCCAAATGTTCATAGCATCTGTATTCAACCTTGAACTTGTATGGAGAGGCGAAGCTGGCCGGATTTGTATCGAGAACTAAAACCTTAGTTACCACTACTTTATCCATATTAGTAATTGGAAAAATTGTTAAATATCAAATACAAAAGTACGAAAGAGAATATTTTTTTTTTTTTAATTTTTCTAATGATTTTCGGTTGAGTTTTTAATAGACTATGATGAAAACAATAACTTGTAGTCTAGCCCTTAGCCGTGTGTGTGACAGAAAAAGTCAAGGTACCTTGGATTCGAAAAATTTGAGAGAAAATATAGTAAGCAAATATAATCAAGTTAATAATAGAGGCTAAGAACTCGGAACCAGGGACCGTAAATAATAATTATAAGATTTAAAAAATCAAAGCTCTTAAAAGTCTCTAAAAAATGTGGAGAAAAATCGTACCGTGCTAGTTTTTACCGGCGAACACAAAAACCGCGTTATCTTTTTATACCCTTCGACTAAAAAGTGGGACCTACAAATTTTGGGGGCTCAACCAAAATAAGCTTGTCAAAAACTTAGGATTGAAACTGTGTGTGTAAAAATAATGTGCGGGTGTTGAGCTTAACAGAAAAGCACAAGCATTGTGAAATTGAAGACAAAAATGAATTGAGACGCCGAAAGAGGCACAATTCTAGAGAAACAAACTTGTGTGACTAAAATTCAACAACGTTAATAACTTTTGTTGTGAAATTGGCTGATGAAAGTGGTAAAGCTGTTACGAAAATCAAACGGCGAGATTTGGCAAAAGACGAGAGCACCAAGTCAATTACGACGGGATTAATCTGTGAAGTCGGCACGGCAACTTTGGTGAGCAGGCAGCTAGGCAGGACTTGCAACGCGGCGCTGTGGGACACTGATAAAGTTTGGAGCGTGGGACAGTTTCATAGACGAGTCGTCAATAACAACGCAGAGATGCAGTACCGTGGTTAAGCGGTGTAAGCATTGCAGAATCTGGAAGACCGTGGTTAAGCGGAACAAGGAACGCAGAATCTGGAAAACCGTGGTAATACGGGAACAGTGAGCAGATCAGAGTCTGGAGCATTGTGGATAATCAGAGTCAACGTTGGACAGGTCGAAGGAGGGCACTTGGCCGAATTGTGGCAAAAATCAAACGGACAACAGCGTTGAGAAATTATTTGGGAATTTTTTGCTGGTATTGGTGGCATTGGCATTGGCATTGGTGAGCGGCGGATTTCTTTTGCGTAAAAGAAGCTGTGTAAGACAAACGGACAAGAACGCCATTTTGGCAGTTAAAATTTGAAATTTTTAGGCCATGGATTTTAAAAATTCATGGACTATTGTGTTTGTCGGAACGGAAATGTGCGTAACAGGCAGAAGGAGGCATCTCCGACCCCATAAACTATATATATTCTGACTCAGTATCAGTAGCCGAGTCGATTGAGCCATGTCTGTCTGTCCGTCTGTCCGTCTGTCCGTCTGACCGTCTGTCCGTCTGTCCGTCTGTCTGTCTGTATGAACACCTGGATCTCAGAAACTATAAGAGCTAGAGTCATCAAATTTTGCGACAACATACATATATATTGCAGTGTCTCAAAGTTTTTGTAAAATTGGGACACGCCCCTTCCCGCCTCTATAAATCAGTAATAACTATTTAACAACTACAATATTAGCTCAACAACCAAAGTTGTATATCTTACATGACAAATACCTTGCCACGGGCGTTATGTGAAAATTTCATTTGAATCGGACTATAAATAAGTGAGATATTATACGAATTAAACTCACTTTGAACATATATACTTAAGCATACCTAATTTACACAAGCATACCGAGGTTCGAATCTAGCGTCAGACACACAGCATTTTAAACTTTTTATTTGCATTGTATGGTAACAGAATTGGTTCACAATGCAGCTTTGCCGACAGGCTAAGGAGTGATGCAATGGCCGAGTGGTTAGATTGGCGGACAGCAAATTAAATTGACTGTGAGAGAGTGCGTGTGTTCAACTCCCGGTTGAGGCGGGGGGGTGCGAATTATCATTTATTAATTATTTTATTTTGTTTATTTATTTTATTCTAATAAACTAAAAGAAAAGTTGCAGTCAAGCGGCTTGTAATAAAGCAGCTGCAAACAAATTAAAATTGACTGTGAGAGAGTGCGTGTGTTCAACTCCCGGTTGAGGCGGGTGCGAATTATCATTTATTAATTATTTTATTTTGTTTATTTATTTTATTCTAATAAACTAAAAGAAAAGTTGCAGTCAAGCGGGCTGCACTGGAATACTCATCAGAAATCGCATTAAACACCACCACTTAAACAATTTTGACAAAAACCACTTACAATCTACGTCCATAGCCTTACAACTCAACAATGGTTCAATGACTCTAGCCGCAGCCCACCACGCTTTCCAATCTCTGAGGATCAATTCATGGAATTCTTTAACACCCTAGGTGACAGATTCATCGCAGCGGGTGACTATAACGCCAAGCACACCCATTGGGGATCTCGACTTGTGACGCCAAAGGGTAAACAGTTGTACAATGCGCTTACGAAGCCGAAAAACAAGCTAGACTATGTATCCCCGGGTAGTCCTACATACTGGCCAGCAGACCCGAGAAAAATCCCAGACCTGATTGATTTTGCAATCACTAAGCAAGTCCCCCGCAACATGGTCTCCGCCGAAGCACTAGCAGATTTATCATCAGATCACTCACCTGTTCTTCTAAATATGCTAAATCGCACCCACATTGTCGACCCACCCTACAGACTCACAAATTTTAGAACAAACTGGCCAAGATATAAAAAGTTTGTCTGTTCACACATAGAACTAACGCCGGCATTATCTACTAAGGAGGATATAGACAAGTCAACGGACACTCTTGAAAATATTCTAGTTTCGGCTGCAAAGGCTTCAACCCCGCCAGTGACGTATGCAAAACCAAACTACATCAGAACTAACCGAGAAATCGAGCGGCTGGTATTAGATAAACGACGCCTACGAAGGGAGTGGCAGTCCAATAGATCACCAACTACAAAACACATGCTTAAAATAGCCACACGCAGGCTTACCAAAGCTCTTAAACAAGAGGAAGAAAACAGCCAACGTTTATATATCGAGCAACTCTCCCCCACCAGCACTAAGCACCCTTTGTGGAGAGCCCACAGAAACCTAAAGACTCCAATAGCGTCAATTATGCCACTACGAAGTCCCTCTGGCACCTGGTTTCGCAGTGATGAGGAAAGAGCCAGTGCTTTCGCTGACCATTTACAAAATGTATTCCGACCAAATCCCGCTACCAACTCATTTATTCTCCCTCCTTTAATAGCAGCAAATTTAAACCCCAAAAACCCATTGAATTCCGACCATGTGAATTAGCAAAGGTTATCAAAGAGCAACTGAAGCCAAGAAAATCGCCTGGCTTCGACTTAATAACTCCAAAAATGCTCATTGAACTCCCAAAGTGTGCTATTCTGCACATCTGCTTGTTGTTCAACGCAATTGCCAAGCTTGGATACTTCCCCCAAAAATGGAAAAAGTCGACCATAGTAATGATTCCAAAGCCAGGAAAAGATAAAACGCAGCCATCATCAGATAGACCGATAAGCTTACTAACCTGTCTCTCAAAGTTGTTTGAAAAAATGCTACTCCTGCGAATTAGCCCTTATCTTAAAATAAACAACACACTCCCAACACATCAATTTGGCTTCAGAGAAAAACATGGAACCATCGAACAGGTCAATCGAATCACGTCAGAAATTCGTACTGCTTTTGAACATCGAGAATATTGCACAGCCATTTTTCTAGACATCGCGCAGGCATTTGACAGAGTGTGGCTGGATGGACTTTTGTTTAAAATAATCAAGCTGTTGCCCCAAAGCACACATAAGCTCCTGAGGTCGTACCTATACAACAGAGTGTTTGCAATAAGATGCAATACAAGCACCTCACGTGATTGCGCAATCGAAGCTGGAGTGCCACAAGGCAGTGTCCTGGGTCCAATCCTATACACCCTGTACACGGCGGATTTCCCCACGGACTACAATCTAACAACCTCTACATTCGCTGATGATACCGCGATACTCAGTCGCTCCAAATGCCCAACAAAAGCCACGGCACTCCTATCCCGACACTTAACATCTGTAGAACGATGGCTTGCCGACTGGAGAATTTCAATAAATGTACAAAAATGTAAGCAGGTTACCTTTACCTTAAACAAACAAACATGCCCACCACTGGTCCTGAATAACATATGCATTCCACAAGCCGACGAGGTAACATATCTGGGTGTTCATCTGGACAGGCGGCTGACCTGGCGCAAACATATAGAAGCCAAGACGATACATCTTAAACTTAAAGCAAGGAGCCTCCACTGGCTCATAAATGCTCGCTCTCCACTTAGTCTGGAGCTCAAAGCTCTTCTATACAACTCCGTCTTAAAACCTATCTGGACTTATGGCTCCGAGCTGTGGGGCAACGCATCCAGAAGTAACATAGACATTATTCAGCGAGCACAGTCAAGAATTCTGAGAACTATCACTGGAGCGCCGTGGTACCTTCGGAACGAAGACATACACAGAGACCTAAAAATCAAATTAGTAATCGAAGTAATAACTGAGAAGAAAATGAAATACCAAGGAAAGCTGACCACCCATTCAAATCCCCTCGCAAGAAAACTAATCCGAGTATGCAGTCAAAGCCGGCTGCGCCGCAACGACCTCCCAGCTCAGCAATAAACTTATTAGAGGCATTAACCACAAACACTATCACTAAAAAAAAAAAAAAAAAAAAAAAAATACTAAAAAAATAAATTTCTAATTTTTTTATATAATTATTTACCTCCGATTTCCTCTTGGGTCATTGAGCTACCAAATGCCCATCTGGTAGCTTGCAGTCTTTTTTTTTCCATTGTCTTTTATATTGCAATTATAGCAACGCAACTCCCTGCACTGCTCCGCGCTGCCTCAACACGTTTAGCATCAATCCCTTGTTGTATAGGTAGTACCATCCCAGCAAACACCCGCAAAACTTTTTCAGCACTCTCAAAACCCTGCAATTTTGCTTGCATGCGAAGATTGTCGACTGGAATCCCTTCGATAATTCCATCCACCAACTCCTCTTCATCCATGTTAACGTCTCGCGCCAATCCAACCTTACTGTCATAGTAAGTTACAAACTCTCTCCAAACTTCCAGTTACGCCGTTCAAAATTGCGTCGTAATTCTCCTTTAGTTACTTTAACATCGAATGCCAATTTTAATTGCTGCAACAACTCCTCAAAAGCTTGAATAATGCGTGCTGGGTCAGCATGAAGCCATTGAAGTGCAACACCTTTGAGTTTTGCCATGCACAGCAAGCGACATTGCATTTTGGTCAAATTATATGCACTAGCCACATTTTGCAACTGCATTATCCAATTATGCACTGACGTTTGACCAGTAAATTCTAACAGTACTTCCTTTGCCAGTAGAAACATGCTCGAAGACCCTGCACCGTTGTCGTTAGATTCCGCACCAATTTGAATTTCATCACTATTTGAAATACCAGCGTCATCTTGTCGGGCGTCTAAATTATTTTCCCGCGCTGCTTCTTCTTGCTGCTCACTGCCACTCGCATTAACGCTATTGCGCATTTGTATTTGCGTAAGCATGTCGGTTGCTGCTCCTATCTCCGTCTGTAAGTTCCTGAGAATTTCTTGATTCTTGGAAATCTCTTTTCTTTGCACCACCAACATTGCATCATGCACCTCAGTTTCGTCCTCTATTTCAGCTTGATCCATCACCAGAACACTGCCACGCTCCTCTGTCGGTACTGCATTTAACCGCGCCATTAATTCTGCTTTGCCGCCTTTTGTTGGCAAGCCCAAAATTGCCAACCATCTTTTTAATTGTGCCACCGACACGAATATTCGGACCACTTCTGATATTGTAGTAGGCAATATTATCTTTATTTTCTTCTTATTATTTCTTATTAATTTAAATATATGAAGAAAGTACTATAATCTTTATTTCTTAGCTCTTGTTTTGTACCGACGCTTCGAGATCAAACTTCTTACTCGATAGCTTTTTATTTATCGTACATTCCATTGGATATATCGATATTATACATGGTTGCTTTAATTTACAATAGATCGATATCAAACAGCTGTTATTCGATACGATAGTTATGCTATATTATCTATATCTATTACACCACTAAGTTCCACAGCAGCGGCGACAGCACTCCGCGTCTTGTGGTGTGCCTCTGTGCGCCGCCTTGGTTGTGGTGGTGGTTCCCCATTCGGCTCTTACTCTTCTGCAGCCCAGTAGATTTTCTATCCAAGAGTTTACAGCCTCATGGGTTTCCGTAGCCCTCAGGCTCCGCATGATCGCTTCCGTAGATACATTGTTGAATGCACCTGAGATGTCCAGGAACGCTCCTAAGGCAAATTCCTTGTGGTGTAGGGCCTTTTCGATGGTGGCTACTAGGGAGTGTATCGCTGTTTCCACAGAAATGTGGATACGGATTTGTACTTTTAAGCAAGATACAGAATTATTGTTGTTGTTAGCAACAATGTAATATAGTTTATTATACTCCGATCATAATACCCTGAAAGGCTCATGCAGGGCATAATTCGAGCTACAATATGAAAGTTTTAGAGGAAGATAATTACGGGTGATTCTACCAGGGATAGAAAAGTGTAGTCGACTAAGCAATTCGTTACTATCTATGTCCCCTTGTTAGGTAAGGATCGTCAAACTCCTTAGACCATCTCTTAATAAAGCCGAGCACACCCATAGCTTTATTAACCATTGATGATTGCAGTCCAAACGGACACCTAGATCATCCACCAGGGACATTCTTTCCAAGGTACAACCACAAAGAGAGTAAGATACGTACTTTGGACAGGCTCGTGAGAATGTCATCAGCTTGCATTTGGAGCTGTTCAGATTAAGGAGATTTGCACGACACCAAGAATAGAAACGATTTAAGTCAGATTGAAGGCGCAAATGACAGGAGTCGTCTTTAAATTGAAAACAGAGCTTGACATCATCAGCATACATGAGAGTACGGGAGTTAAGTATCACCGTTGGAAGGTCATTGATAGAAAGTGTAAAAAGCAGGGGACCTAAATAGCTTCCCTGGGGAACACCAGATGTAGCATGAACGGGGTAAGAAAGATTATTCTTAAAGAGGACTCGTTGGGTTCTGTCACCTAAATAGCTCACAATCCAACTAAGAAGTTTTGGTGAGAAACCGAGAAGATTCAGTTTATGTGCAAGAAGAGAATGGTTGACTGAGTCAAATGCCTTACTGAAATCAGTATAAATGACATCGGATTGAAGATTTTACTACAAAGGATGTCAGCTCAAGCAAATTTGTCGTGGTAGAACGACGTTTTACGAATCCGTGTTGAAAAGGGGATATAACGGATCTGATAAAATGTTGCAATTGAGGAGTTATAACATTCTCGAAGAATTTAGGTATAGCCGATAATTTAGAGATACCTCTATAATTACTTACATCAGACTTGCTGAACTTTTTGAGTAGTTATAACATTCTCGAAGAATTTAGGTATAGCCGATAATTTAGAGATACCTCTATAATTACTTACATCAGACTTGCTGCCCTTTTTGAGTAAAGGGATAATAAATGTGTCTAAGGACAGCGAAAATAATTTGAGCAATGGCTTACATTAGGAATTGGTACAATATCTAAGTACATATTCAGTTACGGTGTGAAGATGCCATTTGAACTCGATACACTATATGGATAAGAATGAATGCTTGGCGTAGAAGAAGAATAAGTTGTTTGAAAAAACTTTGCAAACATATCGGTCATGGCCTGATCTCTGTCCGCCTCAGCGTTATTAAACGAAAGTTTAGAAGGAAAGACCGCTGACCTTCGCTTCATGTTAACAAAACTATAAAACTTTTTAGGATTCTGAAAAAACTGAAACCTTGTAGTATTTTACGTAGAAATATTTATATATTTCATCACCAGCGGCTGGTCAGTACATTACAGCACTGCACACGATAAAACCGGCTAGGCTTCGGGTGAGAGAAGTGGGGGGGATCATCTGATTTAGTGTGCTATATGTAAATGCTGGCTGAGTCTACAGAGAATTTATTTGACTTCGCGTGCTTGTAGGGGTTAGATAAGCTTAAGTGCACCTGATAAGAAGACAGTATAAGGAAGGAAGTAGAGAAGAGGGAAAGGGAAAGAACATAAACATAGCTAAAGCTTCGAGTCGATCATGCTTGCTTGCTGGTGGTGTTTTCCAGCTGATTAGCTTGCCCGCCCTACCTTGACCATTTCATCCGTTTTTGTTTTGTCTCCAGTCTTAAATGGTCCCTACGATCGAGTCGATGGACTAATTCCCTACCTCGTTTCCACTAAGCATGACCCCCAACACATAACTCTAGCAGGATTTCATTTTAACGTTTAACATTTATTTACTATAGATATTAATTATGTCTAATAAATACATTTTTGATTTTAGAAATGATTAAAGTGCGAGAATGAAGCTGTTGAGGAATAATAATAGGACATATTTATGGTATATATATATAAAATATTATTTTGTTTTTTTTTTGTAAAATTTGCATAAATGAAAATAAAATTAGGCTAAGTGTATATTAATTTGATCATTATTGAATAGTTCTTCAGAGTTTAATATTTTAAAATTTTAAAAACAAAGGGTATTGGGCTTTCGCATAATTTTCGGACAGATGAACGGCAAATTAAACACACAAGCAAATGACCAGGCAAAGCGTAGCAACTAAAGAGAGGAGCTTCGTTAAGTTGCTCTCTTAGCGCACGACTGACGAAGCACAAAAGGCAATCAGACGACTGAAGAGAAGCTTGCAGTCTCTCTCACGCGATTCGTTTTACTGATCTGCAGATTAAAAGAACAAAAAAAAAAAAAGATTGTCAGATCACTTACCACTTTAACGGCATTCCCTCGACGAAAGCGCTTTCGGCGTAGATGCTGAAAAAGGGGTTGCGTAGGCGAGTGTGTTTGGGCACCATGGGCCAAATTATGTATTTTTTGAATTTTGCATTCTGTCTGATTGTCTTCTTCACTCTTATTTGGTTTGATTTTTTGATTATTTTATTTATTTGTTTGCCGACCTGCTGTCAAGCTATTCTGTTATATATTTTTATTTCATTATTTATTTAATGTATGTAGGGTTTTTAGGCCATGGATTTTAAAAAAATTCATGGTCTATTGTGTTTGTCGGAACGGAAATGTGCGTAACAGGCAGAAGGAGGCATCTTCGACCCCATAAACTATATATATTCTGAATCAGTATCAGTAGCCGAGTCGATTGAGCCATGTCTGTCTGTCCGTCTGTCCGTCTGACCGTCTGTCCGTCTGTCCGTCTGTCTGTCTGTATGAACACCTGGATCTCAGAAACTATAAGAGCTAGAGTCAAAAAATTTTGCGACAACATATATATTGCATACATATATATTGCAGTGTCTCAAAGTTTTTGTAAAATTTGGACACGCCCCTTCCCGCCTCTGTAAATCAGTAATAACTATTTAAGAACTACAATATTAGCTCAACAACCAAAGTTGTATATCTTACATGACAAATACCTTGCCACGGGCGTTATGTGAAAATTTCATTTAAATCGGACTATTAATAAGTGAGATATGATACTAATTAAACTCATTTTGAACATATATACTTAAGCAGATCTAATTTACACAAGCATACCGAGGTTCGAATCTAGGGTCAGACACACAGCATTTTAAACTTTTTATTTGCATTGTATGGTAACAGAATTGGTTCACAATGCAGCTTTGCCGATGGGTCAAGGAGTGAGGCAATGGCCGAGTGGTTAGAGTGGCGGACGGCAAATTAAATTGACTGTGAGAGTGCGCGTGTGTTCAACTCCCGGTTGAGGCGGGTGTGAATGAATTATCATTTATTAGTTATTTATTATTTTATTTTGTTTATTTGTTTCTAATTGTTTACGCCGAAACTCGCCGCCGAAAAGTAGGCAGCATATCGGCGTAAACAGTGCGAGAGTTACCGAGGGCTCTCGCGCTCTTTTATCCAACAGACATACATATGTTAAGTTAGTTTTTAAGTCTTCCTTTTACCTATGTAAAGGGAGTTGATAAAATAAAGTGAAGTGAACGCCACGCGCCCCGAGTTCTTCTTTTTTTCCGAATTGTTTTCGCGTCGGTCTCCATTTCCCACAGCATTTCACCCCCAACTCTACGATCCCCCCAAGAAGGAAGATCTTCTTGCCGCCACCACAATCACTAATGTTTATTTTATTCTAATACACTAAAAGAAAAGTTGCAGTCAAGCGGGCTGTAATATAGCAGCTACAAACAAATTAAATTATTTAATTAAATTTCAATAAAATATAGTTTTTCCTCATATTGTTTTCATACTATATTATGCAATAAAATTATAATAGTTATAAATAATATTAATTATTTATAAATAAAGTTTACTATTATTATTATATTTAGCACGCATCAAAAAGACGCGAGCCAAAATTAAACAATGCGTTCTTCAATGTCGTCACTCTTTCCGTATTTGGCCTGTTATGACTTTGCAATTCAATATGATTCTTATTGGATATTGTTATTTTGTTTAGCTCTCAATATTTTGCAATTAGAATGCTCAAACATAACAGCGATCATAAGACTGTGGCGACACATACATGTCTGCATATCCACATGTATGTATTGGCATCCCACTTCAACACACATTATTGCACGCATGTATGTACATACATATGTACAATACAATTAGATTTGGAGTTGCTGTTGTGTACCAACGAAAGAAAACTAAGTTCTAATTACATATATTGCGTACCAAAAACTTAAAAAAACCGGCTACCACCGCCGCCCCTTTTCAATGTTATTGAGCTTTTAAAATATTTTAATGAAAAATAATGAAAAACAAAAACTTTCACATGCCGATCGCGGTAGCAATCGAACCCCGAAACACGGTCAACACAACATTGTTGGCCTTACAGTCCGAGACATAATCCACTCAGCCACTGAATAACCCTGGCTAGTGCCAAAAAATCAACAAGAAGCACATAAAATAAGTTTTGGTACACGCTAGAAATGTCTAATGGTTGCGACACTTCGCTTCTGCTTTGTCTATGCGCTCTTCTTTTTCTGTTCGTTAATTCAAATTGCGCGTATCGTCGAACACTGTATAAAATTGATCTCCGCCGATTTTTAATATTAATCCAAATAAAGCGCAATTTTCATTGCAAGTTTTAATAAATATCCGAATATAATTAAGTTATCTATGTCTGCAGATTGCAGAAATTAATTAATTTGGGGAACATTTAAGTTGCGGAGAACATCTCAAGTCGACTCACGAAAATTTAACTTTTAAGAACAACTGGCACCATTACATGTGCTGTAACTTCCCCTTGGTGTTCCCTAGGTACTGATTATTTTTGATAATCGGTGGAAAATTCGAGCGGCGATTCTATTCTGTTATTTAAA
>JAEIFS010000485.1:0-10829 GCA_018904165.1 Zaprionus camerounensis | reverse complement strand
TCGAGTCGGTTGTCGAGTCGATAGTCGGAAGGCGGTTGTGGTGAGTCGATAGTCGGAAGTCGGAAGGCGGTTATCGGCTGTCGATAGTCGTGAGTCGGTAGTCGTGAGTCGGTAGTAGTAAGTCGTAAGGCGGTAGTCGGTCGTCGGTAGTCGATAGTCGTGAGTCGATAGTCGTGACTCAATAGTCGTGAGTCGATAGTCGTGAGTCGATAGTCGTGAGTCGATAGTCGTGAGTCGAGAGTCCATAGTCGTGAATTGATAGTCGTGAGTCGGTTGTCGTGAGTCGGTTGTCGTGAGTCGTTTGTCGGTTGTTGGTAGTCGGTAGTCGTGAATCGATAGTCGGTAGTCGGTTATCGGTTGTCGGTTGTCGTGAGTCGGTTGTCGTGAGTCGATAGTCGGAAGTCGGAATGCGGTTATCGTGAGTCGATAGTCGGAAGTCGGAAGGCGGGTATCGGCTGTCGATAGTCGTGAGTCGGTAGTCGTGAGTCGGTAGTAGTAAGTCGTAAGTCGGTAGTCGGTCGTCGGTAGTCGATAGTCGTGAGTCGATAGTCGTGTCTCAATAGTCGAGAGTCGATAGTCGTGAGTCGATAGTCGTGAGTCGATAGTCGTGAGTCGATAGTCGTGAGTCGGAAGTCGGAAGTGGGAAGTCGGAAGACGGAAGTCGGTTCTCGGTTGCTGGTAGTCGGTTGTCGTGAGTCGGTTGTCGTGAGTCGGTTGTCGTGAGTCGATAGTCGTGAGTCGATAGTCGTGAGTCGATAGTCGTGAGTCGATAGTCGTGAGTCGATAGTCGTGAGTCGATAGTCGTGAGTCGATAGTCGTGAGTCGATAGTCGGAAATCGGAAGGCGGTTATCGGCTGTCGATAGTCGTGAGTCGGTAGTCGTGAGTCGGTAGTAGTAAGTCGGAAGTCTGTAGTCGGTCGTCGGTAGTCGATAGTCGTGAGTCGATAGTCGTGAGTCGGAAGTCGGAATTGGGAAGTCGGAAGCGGAAGTCGGAAGACGGATTCGAAAGACGGAAGTCGGAAGACGTAAGTCGGAAGACGGAAGACGGAAGTCGGAAGTCGGTTCTCGGTTGCTGGTAGTCGGTTGTCGTGAGTCGGTTGTCGTGAGTCGATAGTCATGAGTCGGAATTCGAAAGTCGGTTCTCAGTTGTTGGTAGTCGGTTGTCGTAAGTCGGTTGTCGTGAGTCGGTTGTCGTGAGTCGATAGTCGTGAGTCGATAGTCGTGAGTCGATAGTCGTGAGTCGATAGTCGTGAGTCGATAGTCGTGAGTCGATAGTCGTGAGTCGATAGTCGTGAGTCGATAGTCGTGAGTCGATAAACGTGAGTCGATAGTCGTGAGTCGATAGTCGTGAGTCGATAGTCGTGAATCGGAAGACGGAAGTCGGAAGCGGAAGACGGAAGTCGGAAGTCGGAAGACGGAAGTCGGAAGATGGATGTCGGTTCTCGGTTGCTGGTAGTCGGTTGTCGTGAGTCGGTTGTCGTGAGTCGATAGTCATGAGTCGGAATTCGAAAGTCGGTTCTCAGTTGTTGGTAGTCGGTTGTCGTAAGTCGGTTGTCGTGAGTCGGTTGTCGTGCGTCGATAGTCGTGAGTCGATAGTCGTGAGTCGATAGTCGTGAGTCGATAGTCGTGAGTCGATAGTCGTGAGTCGATAGTCGTGAGTCGAAAGTCGTGAGTCGATAGTCGTGAGTCGATAGTCGTGAGTCGATAGTCGTGAGTCGATAGTCGTGAGTCGATAGTCGTGAGTCGATAGTCGTGAGTCGATAGTCGTGAGTCGATAGTCGTGAGTCGATAGTCGTGAGTCGATAGTCGTGAGTCGATAGTCGTGAGTCGATAGTCGTGAGTCGATAGTCGTGAGTCGATGTCGTGAGTCGATAGTCGTGGGTCGATAGTCGTGAGTCGATAGTCGTGAGTCGATAGTCGTGAGTCGATAGTCGTGAGTCGATAGTCGTGAGTCGATAGTCGTGAGTCAATAGTCGTGAGTCGATAGTCGAGAGTCGAAAGTCGTGAATTGATAGTCGTGAGTCGGTTGGCGTGAGTCGATAGTCGGTAGTCGGAAGGCGGTTATCGGTTGTCGGTAGTCGTGAAACAGTAGTCGTAAGTCGGTAGTAGTAAGTCGGAAGTCTGTAGTCGGTCGTCGGTAGTCGATAGTCGTGAGTCGATAGTCGTGAGTCGGAAGACGGAAGTCGGAAGTGGGAAGTCGGAAGACGGAAGTCGGAAGACGGAAGTCGGAAGACAGAAGTCGGAAGACGGAAGTCGGAAGACGGAAGTCGGAAGACGGAAGTCGGCAGACGGAAGTCGGTTCTCGGTTGCTGGTAGTCGGTTGTCGTGAGTCGGTTGTCGTGAGTCGATAGTCGTGAGTCGATAGTCGTGAGTCGATAGTCGTGAATTGATAGTCGTGAGTCGGTTGTCGTGAGTCGGTTGTCGGTTGTTGGTAGTCGGTAGTCGTGAATCGATAGTCGGTAGTCGGTTATCGGTTGTCGGTAGTGGTGAGTCGGTTATCGTGAGTCGATAGTCGGAAGTCGGAAGGCGGTTATCGTGAGTCGATAGTCGGAAGTCGGAAGGCGGTTATCGGCTGTCGATAGTCGTGAGTCGGTAGTCGTGAGTCGGTAGTAGTAAGTCGTAAGTCGGTACTCGGTCGTCGGTAGTCGATAGTCGTGAGTCGATAGTCGTGTCTCAATAGTCGTGAGTCGATAGTCGTGAGTCGATAGTCGTGAGTCGATAGTCGTGAGTCGATAGTCGTGAGTCGATAGTCGTGAGTCGATAGTCGTGAGTCGGAAGACGGAAGTCGGAAGTGGGAAGTCGGAAGACGGAAGTCGGAAGACGGAAGTCGGTTCTCGGTTGCTGGTAGTCGGTTGTCGTGAGTCGGTTGTCGTGAGTCGGTTGTCGTGAGTCGATAGTCGTGAGTCGATAGTCGTGAGTCGATAGTCGTGAGTCGATAGTCGTGAGTCGATAGGCGTGAGTCGATAGTCGTGAGTCGATAGTCGTGAGTGGATAGTCGTAAGTCGATAGTCGTGAGTCGATAGTCGTGAGTCGATAGTCGTGAGTCGATAGTCGTGAGTCGATAGTCGTGAGTCGATAGTCGTGACTCGATAGTCGTGAGTCGATAGTCGTGAGTCGATAGTCATGAGTCGATAGTCGTGAGTCAATAGTCCTGAGTCGATAGTCGTGAGTCGATAGTCGTGAGTCGATAGTCGTGAGTCGATAGTCGTGAGTCGATAGTCGTGAGTCGATAGTCGTGAGTCGATAGTCGTGAGTCGATAGTCGTGAGTCGATAGTCGTGAGTCGATAGTCGTGGGTCGATAGTCGTGAGTCGATAGTCGTGAGTCGATAGTCGTGAGTCGATAGTCGTGAGTCGATAGTCGTGAGTCGATAGTCGTGAGTCGATAGTCGTGAGTCGATAGTCTTGAGTCGATAGTCGTGAGTCGATAGTCGTGAGTCGATAGTCGTGAGTCGATAGTCGTGAGTCGATAGTCGTGAGTCGATGGTCGTGAGTCGATAGTCGTGAGTCGATAGTCGTGAGTCAAAAGTCGTGAGTCGATAGTCGTGAGTCGATAGTCGTGAGTCGATAGTCGTGAGTCGATAAACGTGAGTCGAAAGTCGTGAGTCGATAGTCGTGAGTCGATAGTCGTGAGTCGATAGTCGTGAGTCGATAGTCGTGAGTCGATAAACGTGAGTCGATAGTCGTGAGTCGATAGTCGAGAGTCGATAGTCGTGAATTGATAGTCGTGAGTCGGTTGTCGTGAGTCGGTTGTCGGTTGTTGGTAGTCGGGAGTCGTGAATCGATAGTCGGTAGTCGGAAGTCGGTTATCGGTTGTCGGTAGTCGTGAGTCGGTTGTCGTGAGTCGATAGTCGGAAATCGGAAGGCGGTTATCGGCTGTCAATAGTCGTGAGTCGGTAGTCGTGAGTCGGTAGTAGTAAGTCGGAAGTCTGTAGTCGGTCGTCGGTAGTCGATAGTCGTGAGTCGATAGTCGTGAGTCGGAAGACGGAAGTCGGAAGTGGGAAGTCGGAAGCGGAAGTCGGAAGACGGATTCGAAAGACGGAATTCGGAAGACGTAAGTCGGAAGACGGAAGACGGAAGACGGAAGTCGGTTCTCGGTTGCTGGTAGTCGGTTGTCGTGAGTCGGTTGTCGTGAGTCGATAGTCATGAGTCGGAATTCGAAAGTCGGTTCTCAGTTGTTGGTAGTCGGTTGTCGTAAGTCGGTTGTCGTGAGTCGGTTGTCGTGAGTCGATAGTCGTGAGTCGATAGTCGTGAGTCGATAGTCGTGAGTCGATAGTCGTGAGTCGATAGTCGTGAGTCGATAGTCGTGAGTCGATAGTCGTGAGTCGATAAACGTGAGTCGATAGTCGTGAGTCGATAGTCGTGAGTCGATAGTCGTGAATTGATAGTCGTGAGTCGGTTGTCGTGAGTCGGTTGTCGGTTGTTGGTAGTCGGCAGTCGTGAATCGATAGTCGGTAGTCGGAAGTCGGTTATCGGTTGTCGCTAGTCGTGAGTCGGTTGTCGTGAGTCGGTTGTCGGTTGTTGGTAGTCGGTAGTCGTGAATCGGTAGTCGGTAGTCTGTTATGGGTTGTCGGTAGTCGAGAGTCGGTTGGCGTGAGTCGGTTGTCGTGAGTCGATAGTCGGAAGGCGGTTGTGGTGAGTCGATAGTCGGAAGTCGGAAGGCGGTTATCGGCTGTCGATAGTCGTGAGTCGGTAGTCGTGAGTCGGTAGTAGTAAGTCGTATGTCGGTAGTCGGTCGTCGGTAGTCGATAGTCGTGAGTCGATAGTCGTGACTCAATAGTCGTGAGTCGATAGTCGTGAGTCGATAGTCGTGAGTCGATAGTCGAGAGTCCATAGTCGTGAATTGATAGTCGTGAGTCGGTTGTCGTGAGTCGGTTGTCGTGAGTCGATAGTCATGAGTCGGAATTCGAAAGTCGGTTCTCAGTTGTTGGTAGTCGGTTGTCGTAAGTCGGTTGTCGTGAGTCGGTTGTCGTGCGTCGATAGTCGTGAGTCGGTTGTCGTGAGTCGGTTGTCGTGCGTCGATAGTCGTGAGTCGATAGTCGTGAGTCGATAGTCGTGAGTCGAAAGTCGTGAGTCGATAGTCGTGAGTCGATAGTCGAAAGTCGGGAGTCGATAGTCGTGAGTCGATAGTCGTGAGTCGATAGTCGTGAGTCGATAGTCGTGAGTCGATAGTCGTGAGTCGATAGTCGTGAGTCGATAGTCCTGAGTCGATAGTCGTGAGTCGATAGTCGTGAGTCGATAGTCGTGAGTCGATAGTCGTGAGTCGATAGTCGTGAGTCGATAGTCGTGAGTCGATAGTCGTGAGTCGATAGTCGTGAGTCGATAGTCGTGAGTCGATAGTCGTGAGTCGATAGTCGTGAGTCAAAAGTCGTGAGTCGATTGTCGCGAGTCGATAGTCGTGTGTCGATTGTCGTGAGTCGATAGTCGTGAGTCGATAGTCGTGAGTCGATAGTCGTGAGTCGATAGTCGTGAGTCGATAGTCGTGAGTCGATAGTCGTGAGTCGGCTGTCGTGAGTCGATAGTCGTGAGTCGGTAGTCGTGAGTCGATAGTCGTGAGTCGATAGTCGTGAGTCGATAAACGTGAGTCGAAAGTCGTGAGTCGATAGTCGTGAGTCGATAGTCGTGAGTCGATAGTCGTGAGTCGATAGTCGTGAGTCGATAAACGTGAGTCGATAGTCGTGAGTCGATAGTCGAGAGTCGATAGTCGTGAATTGATAGTCGTGAGTCGGTTGTCGTGAGTCGGTTGTCGGTTGTTGGTAGTCGGGAGTCGTGAATCGATAGTCGGTAGTCGGAAGTCGGTTATCGGTTGTCGGTAGTCGTGAGTCGGTTGTCGTGAGTCGAGAGTCGGAAATCGGAAGGCGGTTATCGGCTGTCAATAGTCGTGAGTCGGTAGTCGTGAGTCGGTAGTAGTAAGTCGGAAGTCTGTAGTCGGTCGTCGGTAGTCAATCGTGAGTCGATAGTCGTGAGTCGGAAGACGGAAGTCGGAAGTGGGAAGTCGGAAGCGGAAGTCGGAAGACGGATTCGAAAGACGGAAGTCGGAAGACGTAAGTCGGAAGACGGAAGACGGAAGTCGGTTCTCGGTTGCTGGTAGTCGGTTGTCGTGAGTCGGTTGTCGTGAGTCGATAGTCATGAGTCGGAATTCGAAAGTCGGTTCTGAGTTGTTGGTAGTCGGTTGTCGTAAGTCGGTTGTCGTGAGTCGGTTGTCGTGAGTCGATAGTCGTGAGTCGATAGTCGTGAGTCGATAGTCGTGAGTCGATAGTCGTGAGTCGATAGTCGTGAGTCGATAAACGTGAGTCGATAGTCGTGAGTCGATAGTCGTGAGTCGATAGTCGAGAGTCGATAGTCGTGAATTGATAGTCGTGAGTCGGTTGTCGTGAGTCGGTTGTCGGTTGTTGGTAGTCGGGAGTCGTGAATCGATAGTCGGTAGTCGGAAGTCGGTTATCGGTTGTCGCTAGTCGTGAGTCGGTTGTCGGTTGTTGGTAGTCGGTAGTCGTGAATCGGTAGTCGGTAGTCTGTTATGGGTTGTCGGTAGTCGAGAGTCGGTTGGCGTGAGTCGGTTGTCGTGAGTCGATAGTCGGAAGGCGGTTGTGGTGAGTCGATAGTCGGAAGTCGGAAGGCGGTTATCGGCTGTCGATAGTCGTGAGTCGGTAGTCGTGAGTCGGTAGTAGTAAGTCGTAAGTCGGTAGTCGGTCGTCGGTAGTCGATAGTCGTGAGTCGATAGTCGTGACTCAATAGTCGTGAGTCGATAGTCGTGAGTCGATAGTCGTGAGTCGATAGTCGTGAGTCGATAGTCGAGAGTCCATAGTCGTGAATTGATAGTCGTGAGTCGGTTGTCGTGAGTCGGTTGTCGTGAGTCGATAGTCATGAGTCGGAATTCGAAAGTCGGTTCTCAGTTGTTGGTAGTCGGTTGTCGTAAGTCGGTTGTCGTGAGTCGGTTGTCGTGCGTCGATAGTCGTGAGTCGGTTGTCGTGAGTCGGTTGTCGTGCGTCGATAGTCGTGAGTCGATAGTCGTGAGTCGATAGTCGTGAGTCGAAAGTCGTGAGTCGATTGTCGTGAGTCGATAGTCGTGAGTCGAAAGTCGGGAGTCGATAGTCGTGAGTCGATAGTCGTGAGTCGATAGTCGTGAGTCGATAGTCGTGAGTCGATAGTCGTGAGTCGATAGTCCTGAGTCGATAGTCGTGAGTCGATAGTCGTGAGTCGATAGTCGTGAGTCGATAGTCGTGAGTCGATAGTCGTGAGTCGATAGTCGTGAGTCGATAGTCGTGAGTCGATAGTCGTGAGTCGATAGTCGTGAGTCGATAGTCGTGAGTCGATAGTCGTGAGTCGATAGTCGTGAGTCGATAGTCGTGAGTCGATAGTCGTGAGTCGATAGTCGTGAGTCGATAGTCGTGAGTCGATAGTCGTGCGTCGATAGTCGTGGGTCGATAGTCGTGAGTCGATAGTCGTGAGTCGATAGTCGTGAGTCGATAGTCGTGAGTCGGAAGACGGAAGTCGGAAGTGGGAAGTCGGAAGACGGAAGTCGGAAGACGGAAGTCGGTTCTCGGTTGCTGGTAGTCGGTTGTCGTGAGTCGGTTGTCGTGAGTCGATAGTCGGAAGTCGGAAGGCGGTTATCGTGAGTCGATAGTCGGAAGTCGGAAGGCGGTTATCGGCTGTCGATAGTCGTGAGTCGGTAGTCGTGAGTCGGTAGTAGTAAGTCGTAAGTCGGTACTCGGTCGTCGGTAGTCGATAGTCGTGAGTCGATAGTCGTGTCTCAATAGTCGTGAGTCGATAGTCGTGAGTCGATAGTCGTGAGTCGATAGTCGTGAGTCGATAGTCGTGAGTCGGAAGACGGAAGTCGGAATTGGGAAGTCGGAAGACGGAAGTCGGAAGACGGAAGTCGGTTCTCGGTTGCTGGTAGTCGGTTGTCGTGAGTCGGTTGTCGTGAGCCGGTTGTCGTGAGTCGATAGTCGTGAATCGATAGTCGTGAGTCGATAGTCGTGAGTCGATAGTCGTGAGTCGATAGTCGTGAGTCGATAGTCGTGAGTCGATAGTCGTGAGTCGATAGTCGTGAGTCGATAGTCGTGAGTGGATAGTCGTAAGTCGATAGTCGTGAGTCGATAGTCGTGAGTCGATAGTCGTGAGTCGATAGTCGTGAGTCGATAGTCGTGAGTCGATAGTCGTGACTCGATAGTCGTGAGTCAATAGTCGTGAGTCGATAGTCATGAGTCGATAGTCGTGAGTCGATAGTCCTGAGTCGATAGTCGTGAGTCGATAGTCGTGAGTCGATAGTCGTGAGTCGATAGTCGTGAGTCGATAGTCGTGAGTCGATAGTCGTGAGTCGATAGTCGTGAGTCGATAGTCGTGAGTCGATAGTCGTGAGTCGATAGTCGTGGGTCGATAGTCGTGAGTCGATAGTCGTGAGTCGATAGTCGTGAGTCGATAGTCTTGAGTCGATAGTCGTGAGTCGATAGTCGTGAGTCGATAGTCGTGAGTCGATAGTCGTGAGTCGATAGTCGTGAGTCGATGGTCGTGAGTCGATAGTCGTGAGTCGATAGTCGTGAGTCAAAAGTCGTGAGTCGATAGTCGTGAGTCGATAGTCGTGTGTCGATTGTCGTGAGTCGATAGTCGTGAGTCGATAGTCGTGAGTCGATAGTCGTGAGTCGATAGTCGTGAGTCGATAGTCGTGAGTCGAAAGTCGTGAGTCGATAGTCGTGAGTCGGTAGTCGATAGTCGTGAGTCGATAGTCGTGAGTCGATAAACGTGAGTCGAAAGTCGTGAGTCGATAGTCGTGAGTCGATAGTCGTGAGTCGATAGTCGTGAGTCGATAGTCGTGAGTCGATAGTCGTGAGTCGATAGTCGTGAGTCGATAAACGTGAGTCGATAGTCGTGAGTCGATAGTCGAGAGTCGATAGTCGTGAATTGATAGTCGTGAGTCGGTTGTCGTGAGTCGGTTGTCGGTTGTTGGTAGTCGGGAGTCGTGAATCGATAGTCGGTAGTCGGAAGTCGGTTATCGGTTGTCGCTAGTCGTGAGTCGGTTGTCGTGAGTCGATAGTCGGAAATCGGAAGGCGGTTATCGGCTGTCGATAGTCGTGAGTCGGTAGTCGTGAGTCGGTAGTAGTAAGTCGGAAGTCTGTAGTCGGTCGTCGGTAGTCGATAGTCGTGAGTCGATAGTCGTGAGTCGGAAGACGGAAGTCGGAAGTGGGAAGTCGGATGCGGAAGTCGGAAGACGGATTCGAAAGACGGAAGTCGGAAGACGTAAGTCGGAAGACGGAAGACGGAAGTCGGTTCTCGGTTGCTGGTAGTCGGTTGTCGTGAGTCGGTTGTCGTGAGTCGATAGTCATGAGTCGGAATTCGAAAGTCGGTTCTCAGTTGTTGGTAGTCGGTTGTCGTAAGTCGGTTGTCGTGAGTCGGTTGTCGTGAGTCGATAGTCGTGAGTCGATAGTCGTGAGTCGATAGTCGTGAGTCGATAGTCGTGAGTCGATAGTCGTGAGTCGATAGTCGTGAGTCGATAAACGTGAGTCGATAGTCGTGAGTCGATAGTCGTGAGTCGATAGTCGATAGTCGTGAGTCGATAGTCGTGAGTCGATAGTCGTGAGTCGATAGTCGTGAGTCGATAGTCGTGAGTCGATAGTCGTGAGTCGATAGTCGTGCGTCGATAGTCGTGAATCGATAGTCGGTAGTCGGAAGTCGGTTATCGGTTGTCGGTAGTCTTGAGTCGGTTGTCGTGAGTCGATAGTCGGAAATCGGAAGGCGGTTATCGGCTGTCGATAATCGTGAGTCGGTAGTTGTGAGTCCGTAGTACTAAGTCGTAAGTCGGTAGTCGGTAGTCGGTCGTCGGTAGTCGATAGTCGTGAGTCGATACTTGTGACTCAATAGTCGTGAGTCGATAGTCGTGAGTCGATAGTCGTCAGTCGATAGTCGTGAGTCTATAGTCGTGAGTCGATAGTCGTGAGTCGATAGTCGTGAGTCGATAGTCGTGAGTCGATAGTCGTGAGTCGATAGTCGTTAGTCGATAGTCGTGAGTCGATAGTCGTGAGTCGATAGTCGTGAGTCGATAGTCGTGAGTCGATAGTCGTGAGTCGGAAGACGGAAGTCGGAAGTGGGGAGTCGAAAGACGAAAATCGAAAGACGGAAGTCGAAAGACGGAAGTCGGAAGTCGAGAGACGGAAGTCGGAAGTCGGAAGACGGAAGACGGAAGTCGGAAGTCGGAAGTCGGAAGTCGGAAGTCGAAAGACGGAAGACGGAAGTCGGTTCTCGGTTGTCGGTTGTCGTGTGTCGGTTGTCGTGAGTCGATAGTCGGAATTCGAAAGTCGGTTCTCAGTTGTTGGTAGTCGGTTGTCGTAAGTCGGTTGTCGTGAGTCGGTTGTCGTGCGTCAAAAGTCTGTGAGTCGGTTGTCGGGAGGTCGATTGTCGTGGCGTCGATAGTCGTGAGTCGATAGTCGTGAGTCGATAGTCGGGAAGTCGAAAGTCGGAAGTCGATAGTCGTGAGTCGATAGTCATGAGTCGAAAGTCGTGAGTCGATAGTCGTGGAAGTCGATAGTCGGTTGTGTAGTCGATAGTCGTGAGTCGATAGTCGTGAGGCGATAGTCCTGAGTCGATAGTCGAGAGTCGATTAGTCGTTAGTAGTCGGTTGTCGTGAGTCGATTGTCGTGAGTCGATAGTCGTGAGTCGATAGTCGTGAGTCGATAGTCGTGCGTCGATAGTCGTGAGTCGATAGTCGTGAGTCGATAGTCGTGAGTCGATAGTCGTGAGTCGATAGTCGTGAGTCGATAGTCGTGAGTCGATAGTCGTGAGTCGATAGTCGTGAGTCGATAGTCGTGAGTCGATAGTCGTGAGTCGATAGTCGTGAGTC
>JAEIFS010000482.1:0-20480 GCA_018904165.1 Zaprionus camerounensis | reverse complement strand
TTTCTTCGAAATTTCCACAATGTTCATCGTAAAGACTTTTTGAAGGATTTTTATACAACTTAGTACTAGCTTTATCAATTTAAGTCAAAATATCAAAATTCTAAATTTTGAAATATTTAGAAAATGTTGTAAGGGGGGACCCTTATCACAAATTTACACCTAAATTAAGGGTTTTTCTTCGATATTTTCCACAATTTTCATCGCAAAGACTTTTCGAATGACATTTTATACTACTTATGACTAGCTTTATCAATTTTAGTCAAAATATCAAAATTCTAAATTTTTAAAAATTTTGAAAATGTTGTAAGGGAGGCCCTTATCACAAATTTACACCTAAATTAAGGGTGTTTCTTCGATATTTTCCACAATTTCATCGCGAAGACTTTTCGAAAGACATTTTATACTAGACTAGCTTTATCAATTTAAGTCAAAATATCAAAATTCTAAATTTTTAAAAATTTGGAAAATGTTGTAAGGGGGTACCCTTATCACAAACTTACACCTAAATTAAGGGTTTTTCTTCGATATTTTCCACAATTTTCATCGCAAAGACTTTTCGAAGGACATTTTATACTACTTATGACTAGCTTTATCAATTTAAGTCAAAATATCAAAATTCTAAGTTTTAAAAAATTTTGAAAATGTTGTAAGGGGGGACCCTTATCACAAATTTACACCTAAATTAAGGGTTTTTCTTCGATATTTTTTACAATTTTCATCGCAAAGACTTTTCGAAGGATATTTTATACTACTTATGACTAGTTTTATCAATTTAAGTCAAAATATCAAAATTCTAAATTTTGAAAATTTTTAAAATGTTGTAAGGGGGACCCTTATCACAAATTTACACCTAAATTAAGGGTTTTTCTTCGATATTTTCCACAATTTTCATCGCAAAGACTTTTCGAAGGACATTTTATACTACTTATTACTAGCTTTAAAAAAGTACTAGCTTTATCAATTTAAGTCATCATATCAAAATTCTAAATTTTGAAAATTTTTCAAAATGTTGTAATGGGGGACTCTTATCACAAATTTACAGCAAAATTAAGGGTTTTTCTTCGATTTTTTCCACAATTTTCATCGCAAAGACTTTTCGAAGGACATTTTATACTACTTATTACTAGCTTTATCAATTTAAATCAAAATATCAAAATTCTAAATTGTGAAAAATTTTCAAAATGTTGTAAGGGGGGACCCTTATCACAAATTTATACCTAAATTAAGGGTTTTTCTTCAATATTTTCCACAATTTTCATCGCAAAGACTTTTCGAAGGACATTTTATACTACTTATGACTATCTATTTAAGTCAAAATATCAAAATTCCAAATTTTGAAAAATTTTGAAAATGTTGTAAGGGGGGACCCTTATCACAAATTTACACCTAAATTAAGGGTTTTTCTTCGATATTTTCCACAATGTTCATCGCAAAGACTTTTCGAAGGACTTTTTATACAACTTAGTACTAGCTTTATCAATTTAAGTCAAAATATCAAAATTCTAAATTTTGAAATATTTTGAAAATGTTGTAAGGGGGTTATCACAAACTTACACCTAAATTAAGGGTTTTTCTTCGATATTTTCCACAATTTTCATCGCAAAGACTTTTCGAAGGACATTTTATACTACTTATTACTAGCTTTCTCAATTTAAGTCAAAATATCAAAATTCTAAGTTTTGAAAAATTTTGAAAATGTTGTAAGGGGAGACCCTTATCACAAATTTACACCTAAATTAAGGGTTTTTCTTCGATATTTTCCACAATTTTCATCGCAAAGACTTTTCGAAGGACATTTTATACTACTTATTACTAGCTTTATCAATTTAAGTCAAAATATCAAAATTCTAAGTTTTGAAAAATTTTGAAAATGTTATAAGGGGGTACCCTTATCACAAATTTACACCTAAATTAAGGGTTTTTCTTCGATATTTTCCTCAATTTTCATCGTAAAGACTTTTCGAAGGATTTTTTATACAACTTAGTACTAGCTTTATCAATTTAAGTCAAAATATCAAAATTCCAAATTTTGAAAAATTTTAAAAAATTTTGAAAATGTTGTGAGGGGGGACCCTTATCACAAATTTACACCTAAATTAAGTGTTTTTCTTCGATATTTTCCACAATGTTCATCGCAAAGACTTTTCGAAGGACTTTTTATACAACTTAGTACTAGCTTTATCAATTTAAGTCAAAATATCAAAATTCTAAATTTTGAAATATTTTGAAAATGTTGTAAGGGGGGACCCTTATCACAAACTTACACCTAAATTAAGGGTTTTTCTTCGATATTTTCCACAATTTTCATCGCAAAGACTTTTCGAAGGACATTTTATACTACTTATTACTAGCTTTCTCAATGTTGTAAGGGGGGACCCTTATCACAAATTTACACCTAAATTAAGGGTTTTTCTTCGATATTTTCCACAATTTTCATCGCAAAGACTTTTCGAAGGACTTTTTATACAACTTAGTACTAGCTTTATCAATTTAAGTCAAAATATCAAAATTCTAAATTTTGAAAAATTTTGAAAATGTTGTAAGGGGGACCCTTATCACAAATTTACACCTAAATTAAGGGTTTTTCTTCGATATTTTCCACAATTTTCATCGCAAAGACTTTTCGAATGACATTTTATACTACTTATGACTAGCTTTATCAATTTTAGTCAAAATATCAAAATTCTAAATTTTTAAAAATTTTGAAAATGTTGTAAGGGAGGCCCTTATCACAAATTTACACCTAAATTAAGGGTTTTTCTTCGATATTTTCCACATTTCATCGCGAAGACTTTTCGAAAGACATTTTATACTACTTATGACTAGCTTTATCAATTTAAGTCAAAATATCAAAATTCTAAATTTTTAAAAATTTGGAAAATGTTGTAAGGGGGTACCCTTATCACAAACTTACACCTAAATTAAGGGTTTTTCTTCGATATTTTCCACAATTTTCATCGCAAAGACTTTTCGAAGGACATTTTATACTACTTATTACTAGCTTTCTCAATGTTGTAAGGGGGGACCCTTATCACAAATTTACACCTAAATTAAGGGTTTTTCTTCGATATTTTCCACAATTTTCATCGCAAAGACTTTTCGAAGGACTTTTTATACAACTTAGTACTAGCTTTATCAATTTAAGTCAAAATATCAAAATTCTAAATTTTGAAAAATTTTGAAAATGTTGTGAGGGGGGACCCTTATCACAAATTTACACCTAAATTAAGGGTTTTTCTTCGATATTTTCCACAATGTTCATCGCAAAGACTTTTCGAAGGACTTTTTATACAACTTAGTACTAGCTTTATCAATTTAAGTCAAAATATCAAAATTCTAAATTTTGAAATATTTTGAAAATGTTGTAAGGGGGGACCCTTATCACAAACTTACACCTAAATTAAGGGTTTTTCTTCGATATTTTCCACAATTTTCATCGCAAAGACTTTTCGAAGGACATTTTATACTACTTATTACTAGCTTTCTCAATGTTGTAAGGGGGGACCCTTATCACAAATTTACACCTAAATTAAGGGTTTTTCTTCGATATTTTCCACAATTTTCATCGCAAAGACTTTTCGAAGGACTTTTTATACAACTTAGTACTAGCTTTATCAATTTAAGTCAAAATATCAAAATTCTAAATTTTGAAATATTTTGAAAATGTTGTAAGGGGGGACCCTTATCACAAATTTACACCTAAATTAAGGGTTTTTCTTCGATATTTTCCACAATTTTCATCGCAAAGACTATTCGAATGACATTTTATACTACTTATGACTAGCTTTATCAATTTTAGTCAAAATATCAAAATTCTAAATTTTTAAAAATTTTGAAAATGTTGTAAGGGAGGCCCTTATCACAAATTTACACCTAAATTAAGGGTTTTTCTTCGATATTTTCCACAATTTCATCGCGAAGACTTTTCGAAAGACATTTTATACTACTTATGACTAGCTTTATCAATTTAAGTCAAAATATCAAAATTCTAAATTTTTAAAAATTTGGAAAATGTTGTAAGGGGGTACCCTTATCACAAACTTACACCTAAATTAAGGGTTTTTCTTCGATATTTTCCACAATTTTCATCGCAAAGACTTTTCGAAGGACATTTTATACTACTTATTACTAGCTTTCTCAATGTTGTAAGGGGGGACCCTTATCACAAATTTACACCTAAATTAAGGGTTTTTCTTCGATATTTTCCACAATTTTCATCGCAAAGACTTTTCGAAGGACTTTTTATACAACTTAGTACTAGCTTTATCAATTTAAGTCAAAATATCAAAATTCTAAATTTTGAAAAATTTTGAAAATGTTGTAAGGGGGGACCCTTATCACAAATTTACACCTAAATTAAGGGTTTTTCTTCGATATTTTCCACAATGTTCATCGCAAAGACTTTTCGAAGGACTTTTTATACAACTTAGTACTAGCTTTATCAATTTAAGTCAAAATATCAAAATTCCAAAATTTGAAATATGTTGAAAATGTTGTAAGGGGGGACCCTTATCACAAACTTACACCTAAATTAAGGGTTTTTCTTCGATATTTTCCACAATTTTCATCGCAAAGACTTTTCGAAGGACATTTTATACTACTTATTACTAGCTTTCTCAATGTTGTAAGGGGGGACCCTTATCACAAATTTACACCTAAATTAAGGGTTTTTCTTCGATATTTTCCACAATTTTCATCGCAAAGACTTTTCGAAGGACTTTTTATACAACTTAGTACTAGCTTTATCAATTTAAGTCAAAATATCAAAATTCTAAATTTTGAAATATTTTGAAAATGTTGTAAGGGGGGACCCTTATCACAAATTTACACCTAAATTAAGGGTTTTTCTTCGATATTTTCCACAATTTTCATCGCAAAGACTTTTCGAATGACATTTTATACTACTTATGACTAGCTTTATCAATTTTAGTCAAAATATCAAAATTCTAAATTTTTAAAAATTTTGAAAATGTTGTAAGGGAGGCCCTTATCACAAATTTACACCTAAATTAAGGGTTTTTCTTCGATATTTTCCACAATTTCATCGCGAAGACTTTTCGAAAGACATTTTATACTACTTATGACTAGCTTTATCAATTTAAGTCAAAATATCAAAATTCTAAATTTTTAAAAATTTGGAAAATGTTGTAAGGGGGTACCCTTATCACAAACTTACACCTAAATTAAGGGTTTTTCTTCGATATTTTCCACAATTTTCATCGCAAAGACTTTTCGAAGGACATTTTATACTACTTATTACTAGCTTTCTCAATGTTGTAAGGGGGGACCCTTATCACAAATTTACACCTAAATTAAGGGTTTTTCTTCGATATTTTCCACAATTTTCATCGCAAAGACTTTTCGAAGGACTTTTTATACAACTTAGTACTAGCTTTATCAATTTAAGTCAAAATATCAAAATTCTAAATTTTGAAAAATTTTGAAAATGTTGTAAGGGGGGACCCTTATCACAAATTTACACCTAAGTTAAGGGTTTTTCTTCGATATTTTCCACAATGTTCATCGCAAAGACTTTTCGAAGGACTTTTTATACAACTTAGTACTAGCTTTATCAATTTAAGTCAAAATATCAAAATTCTAAATTTTGAAATATTTTGAAAATGTTGTAAGGGGGGACCCTTATCACAAACTTACACCTAAATTAAGGGTTTTTCTTCGATATTTTCCACAATTTTCATCGCAAAGACTTTTCGAAGGACATTTTATACTACTTATTACTAGCTTTCTCAATGTTGTAAGGGGGGACCCTTATCACAAATTTACACCTAAATTAAGGGTTTTTCTTCGATATTTTCCACAATTTTCATCGCAAAGACTTTTCGAAGGACTTTTTATACAACTTAGTACTAGCTTTATCAATTTAAGTCAAAATATCAAAATTCTAAATTTTGAAATATTTTGAAAATGTTGTAAGGGGGGACCCTTATCACAAATTTACACCTAAATTAAGGGTTTTTCTTCGATATTTTCCACAATTTTCATCGCAAAGACTTTTCGAATGACATTTTATACTACTTATGACTAGCTTTATCAATTTTAGTCAAAATATCAAAATTCTAAATTTTTAAAAATTTTGAAAATGTTGTAAGGGAGGCCCTTATCACAAATTTACACCTAAATTAAGGGTTTTTCTTCGATATTTTCCACAATTTCATCGCGAAGACTTTTCGAAAGACATTTTATACTACTTATGACTAGCTTTATCAATTTAAGTCAAAATATCAAAATTCTAAATTTTTAAAAATTTGGAAAATGTTGTAAGGGGGTACCCTTATCACAAACTTACACCTAAATTAAGGGTTTTTCTTCGATATTTTCCACAATTTTCATCGCAAAGACTTTTCGAAGGACATTTTATACTACTTATGACTAGCTTTATCAATTTAAGTCAAAATATCAAAATTCTAAGTTTTAAAAAATTTTGAAAATGTTGTAAGGGGGGACCCTTATCACAAATTTACACCTAAATTAAGGGTTTTTCTTCGATATTTTTTACAATTTTCATCGCAAAGACTTTTCGAAGGATATTTTATACTACTTATGACTAGTTTTATCAATTTAAGTCAAAATATCAAAATTCTAAATTTTGAAAAATTTTTAAAATGTTGTAAGGGGGGACCCTTATCACAAATTTACACCTAAATTAAGGGTTTTTCTTCGATATTTTCCACAATTTTCATCGCAAAGACTTTTCGAAGGACATTTTATACTACTTATTACTAGATTTAAAAAAGTACTAGCTTTATCAATTTAAGTCATCATATCAAAATTCTAAATTTTGAAAATTTTTCAAAATGTTGTAATGGGGGACCCTTATCACAAATTTACACCAAAATTAAGGGTTTTTCTTCGATATTTTCCACAATTTTCATCGCAAAGACTTTTCGAAGGACATTTTATACTACTTATGACTATCTATTTAAGTCAAAATATCAAAATTCCAAATTTTGAAAAATTTTGAAAATGTTGTAAGGGGGGACCCTTATCACAAATTTACACCTAAATTAAGGGTTTTTCTTCGATATTTTCCACAATTTTCATCGCAAAGACTTTTCGAAGGACATTTTATACTACTTATTACTAGCTTTAAAAAAGTACTAGCTTTATCAATTTAAGTCATCATATCAAAATTCTAAATTTTGAAAATTTTTCAAAATGTTGTAATGGGGGACCCTTATCACAAATTTACACCAAAATTAAGGGTTTTTCTTCGATATTTTCCACAATGTTCATCGCAAAGACTTTTCGAAGGACTTTTTATACAACTTAGTACTAGCTTTATCAATTTAAGTCAAAATATCAAAATTCTAAATTTTGAAATATTTTGAAAATGTTGTAAGGGGGTTATCACAAACTTACACCTAAATTAAGGGTTTTTCTTCGATATTTTCCACAATTTTCATCGCAAAGACTTTTCGAAGGACATTTTATACTACTTATTACTAGCTTTCTCAATTTAAGTCAAAATATCAAAATTCTAAGTTTTGAAAAATTTTGAAAATGTTGTAAGGGGGGACCCTTATCACAAATTTATACCTAAATTAAGGGTTTTTCTTCAATATATTCCACAATTTTCATAGCAAAGACTTTTCGAAGGACATTTTATACTACTTATGACTATCTATTTAAGTCAAAATATCAAAATTCCAAATTTTGAAAAATTTTGAAAAATTTTGAAAATGTTGTAAGGGGGGACCCTTATCACAAATTTACACCTAAATTAAGGGTTTTTCTTCGATATTTTCCACAATGTTCATCGCAAAGACTTTTCGAAGGACTTTTTATACAACTTAGTACTAGCTTTATCAATTTAAGTCAAAATATCAAAATTCTAAATTTTGAAATATTTTGAAAATGTTGTAAGGGGGGACCCTTATCACAAACTTACACCTAAATTAAGGGTTTTTCTTCGATATTTTCCACAATTTTCATCGCAAAGACTTTTCGAAGGACATTTTATACTACTTATTACTAGCTTTCTCAATTTAAGTCAAAATATCAAAATTCTAAGTTTTGAAAAATTTTGAAAATGTTGTAAGGGGGGACCCTTATCACAAATTTACACCTAAATTAAGGGTTTTTCTTCGATATTTTCCACAATTTTCATCGCAAAGACTTTTCGAAGGACTTTTTATACAACTTAGTACTAGCTTTATCAATTTAAGTCAAAATATCAAAATTCTAAATTTTGAAATATTTTGAAAATGTTGTAAGGGGGGACCCTTATCACAAATTTACACCTAAATTAAGGGTTTTTCTTCGATATTTTCCACAATTTTCATCGCAAAGACTTTTCGAATGACATTTTATACTACTTATGACTAGCTTTATCAATTTTAGTCAAAATATCAAAATTCTAAATTTTTAAAAATTTTGAAAATGTTGTAAGGGAGGCCCTTATCACAAATTTACACCTAAATTAAGGGTTTTTCTTCGATATTTTCCACAATTTCATCGCGAAGACTTTTCGAAAGACATTTTATACTACTTATGACTAGCTTTATCAATTTAAGTCAAAATATCAAAATTCTAAATTTTTAAAAATTTGGAAAATGTTGTAAGGGGGTACCCTTATCACAAACTTACACCTAAATTAAGGGTTTTTCTTCGATATTTTCCACAATTTTCATCGCAAAGACTTTTCGAAGGACATTTTATACTACTTATGACTAGCTTTATCAATTTAAGTCAAAATATCAAAATTCTAAGTTTTAAAAATTTTTGAAAATGTTGTAAGGGGGGACCCTTATCACAAAGTTACACCTAAATTAAGGGTTTTTCTTCGATATTTTTTACAATTTTCATCGCAAAGACTTTTCGAAGGATATTTTATACTACTTATGACTAGTTTTATCAATTTAAGTCAAAATATCAAAATTCTAAATTTTGAAAAATTTTTAAAATGTTGTAAGGGGGGACCCTTATCACAAATTTACACCTAAATTAAGGGTTTTTCTTCGATATTTTCCACAATTTTCATCGCAAAGACTTTTCGAAGGACATTTTATACTACTTATTACTAGCTTTAAAAAAGTACTAGCTTTATCAATTTAAGTCATCATATCAAAATTCTAAATTTTGAAAATTTTTCAAAATGTTGTAATGGGGGACCCTTATCACAAATTTACACCAAAATTAAGGGTTTTTCTTCGATATTTTCCACAATTTTCATCGCAAAGACTTTTCGAAGGACATTTTATACTACTTAAGACTATCTATTTAAGTCAAAATATCAAAATTCCAAATTTTGAAAAATTTTGAAAATGTTGTAAGGGGGGACCCTTATCACAAATTTACACCTAAATTAAGGGTTTTTCTTCGATATTTTCCACAATGTTCATCGCAAAGACTTTTCGAAGGACTTTTTATACAACTTAGTACTAGCTTTATCAATTTAAGTCAAAATATCAAAATTTTAAATTTTGAAATATTTTGAAAATTTTGTAAGGGGGACCCTTATCACAAATGTACACCTAAATTAAGGGTTTTTCTTCGATATTTTCCACAATTTTCATCGCAAAGACTTTTCGAAGGACATTTTATACTACTTATTACTAGCTTTCTCAATTTAAGTCAAAATATCAAAATTCTAAGTTTTGAAAAATTTTGAAAATGTTGTAAGGGGGGACCCTTATCACAAATTTACACCTAAATTAAGGGTTTTTCTTCGATATTTTCCACAATTTTCATCGCAAAGACTTTTCGAAGGACATTTTATACTACTTATTACTAGCTTTATCAATTTAAGTCAAAATATCAAAATTCTAAGTTTTGAAAAATTTTGAAAATGTTATAAGGGGGTACCCTTATCACAAATTTACACCTAAATTAAGGGTTTTTCTTCGATATTTTCCTCAATTTTCATCGTAAAGACTTTTCGAAGGATTTTTTATACAACTTAGTACTAGCTTTATCAATTTAAGTCAAAATATCAAAATTCTAAATTTTGAAATATTTTGAAAATGTTGTAAGGGGGGACCCTTATCACAAATTTACACCTAAATTAAGGGTTTTTCTTCGATATTTTCCACAATTTTCATCGCAAAGACTTTTATACTACTTATTACTAGCTTTATCAATTTAAGTCAAAATATCAAAATTCTAAGTTTTGAAAAATTTTGAAAATGTTATAAGGGGGTACCCTTATCACAAATTTACACCTAAATTAAGGGTTTTTCTTCGATATTTTCCTCAATTTTCATCGTAAAGACTTTTCGAAGGATTTTTTATACAACTTAGTACTAGCTTTATCAATTTAAGTCAAAATATCAAAATTCTAAATTTTGAAATATTTTGAAAATGTTGTAAGGGGGGACCCTTATCACAAATTTACACCTAAATTAAGGGTTTTTCTTCGATATTTTCCACAATTTTCATCGCAAAGACTTTTCGAAGGACATTTTATACTACTTATGACTAGCTTTATCAATTTTAGTCAAAATATCAAAATTCTAAATTTTTAAAAATTTTGAAAATGTTGTAAGGGAGGCCCTTATCACAAATTTACACCTAAATTAAGGGTTTTTCTTCGATATTTTCCACAATTTCATCGCGAAGACTTTTCGAAAGACATTTTATACTACTTATGACTAGCTTTATCAATTTAAGTCAAAATATCAAAATTCTAAATTTTTAAAAATTTGGAAAATGTTGTAAGGGGGTACCCTTATCACAAACTTACACCTAAATTAAGGGTTTTTCTTCGATATTTTCCACAATTTTCATCGCAAAGACTTTTCGAAGGACATTTTATACTACTAATGACTAGCTTTATAAATTTAAGTCAAAATATCAAAATTCTAAGTTTTGAAAAATTTTGAAAATGTTGTAAGGGGGGACCCTTATCACAAATTTACACCTAAATTAAGGGGTTTTCTTCGATATTTTCCACAATTTTCATCGCAAAGACTTTTCGAAGGACATTTTATACTACTTATTACTAGCTTTAAAAAGTACTAGCTTTATCAATTTAAGTCATCATATCAAAATTCTAAATTTTGAAAATTTTTCAAAATGTTGTAATGGGGGACCCTTATCACAAATTTACACCAAAATTAAGGGTTTTTCTTCGATATTTTCCACAATTTTCATCGCAAAGACTTTTCGAAGGACATTTTATACTACTTATTACTAGCTTTATCAATTTAAATCAAAATATCAAAATTCTAAATTGTGAAAAATTTTCAAAATGTTGTAAGGGGGACCCTTATCACAAATTTATACCTAAATTAAAGGTTTTTCTTCAATATATTCCACAATTTTCATAGCAAAGACTTTTCGAAGGACATTTTATACTACTTATGACTATCTATTTAAGTCAAAATATCAAAATTCCAAATTTTGAAAAATTTTGAAAAATTTTGAAAATGTTGTAAGGGGGACCCTTATCACAAATTTACACCTAAATTAAGGGTTTTTCTTCGATATTTTCCACAATGTTCATCGCAAAGACTTTTCGAAGGACTTTTTATACAACTTAGTACTAGCTTTATCAATTTAAGTCAAAATATCAAAATTCTAAATTTTGAAATATTTTGAAAATGTTGTAAGGGGGGACCCTTATCACAAACTTACACCTAAATTAAGGGTTTTTCTTCGATATTTTCCACAATTTTCATCGCAAAGACTTTTCGAAGGACATTTTATACTACTTATTACTAGCTTTCTCAATTTAAGTCAAAATATCAAAATTCTAAGTTTTGAAAAATTTTGAAAATGTTGTAAGGGGGGACCCTTATCACAAATTTACACCTAAATTAAGGGGTTTTCTTCGATATTTTCCACAATTTTCATCGCAAAGACTTTTCGAAGGACATTTTATACTACTTATTACTAGCTTTAAAAAAGTACTAGCTTTATCAATTTAAGTCATCATATCAAAATTCTAAATTTTGAAAATTTTTCAAAATGTTGTAATGGGGGACCCTTATCACAAATTTACACCAAAATTAAGGGTTTTTCTTCGATATTTTCCACAATTTTCATCGCAAAGACTTTTCGAAGGACATTTTATACTACTTATTACTAGCTTTATCAATTTAAATCAAAATATCAAAAATCTAAATTGTGAAAAATTTTCAAAATGTTGTAAGGGGGACCCTTATCACAAATTTATACCTAAATTAAGGGTTTTTCTTCAATATATTCCACAATTTTCATAGCAAAGACTTTTCGAAGGACATTTTATACTACTTATGACTATCTATTTAAGTCAAAATATCAAAATTCCAAATTTTGAAAAATTTTGAAAAATTTTGAAAATGTTGTAAGGGGGGACCCTTATCACAAATTTACACCTAAATTAAGGGTTTTTCTTCGATATTTTCCACAATGTTCATCGCAAAGACTTTTCGAAGGACTTTTTATACAACTTAGTACTAGCTTTATCAATTTAAGTCAAAATATCAAAATTCTAAATTTTGAAATATTTTGAAAATGTTGTAAGGGGGGACCCTTATCACAAACTTACACCTAAATTAAGGGTTTTTCTTCGATATTTTCCACAATTTTCATCGCAAAGACTTTTCGAAGGACATTTTATACTACTTATTACTAGCTTTCTCAATTTAAGTCAAAATATCAAAATTCTAAGTTTTGAAAAATTTTGAAAATGTTGTAAGGGGGGACCCTTATCACAAATTTACACCTAAATTAAGGGTTTTTCTTCGATATTTTCCACAATTTTCATCGCAAAGACTTTTCGAAGGACATTTTATACTACTTATTACTAGCTTTATCAATTTAAGTCAAAATATCAAAATTCTAAGTTTTGAAATATTTTGAAACTGTTGTAAGGGGGTACCCTTATCACAAATTTACACCTAAATTAAGGGTTTTTCTTCGATATTTTCCTCAATTTTCATCGCAAAGACTTTTCGAAGGACATTTTATACTACTTATGACTAGCTTTATCAATTTAAATCAAAATATCAAAATTCTAAACTGTGAAAAATTTTGAAAATGTTGTAAGGGGGGACCCTTATCACAAATTTACACCTAAATTAAGGGTTTTTCTTCGATATTTTCCACAATGTTCATCGCAAAGACTTTTGGAAGGACTTTTTATACATCTTAGTACTAGCTTTATCAATTTAAATCAAAATATCAAAAATTTAAATTGTGAAAAATTTTGAAAATGTTGTAAGGGGGGGACCCTTATCACAAATGTACACCTAAATTAAGGGTTTTTCTTCGATATTTTCCACAATTTTCATCGCAAAGACTTTTCGACGGATATTTTATACTACTTATGACTAGCTTTATCAATTTAAATCAAAATATCAAAATTCTAAACTGTGAAAAATTTTGAAAATGTTGTAAGGGGGGACCCTTATCACAAATTTATACCTAAATTAAGGGTTTTTCTTCAATATATTCCACAATTTTCATAGCAAAGACTTTTCGAAGGACATTTTATACTACTTATGACTATCTATTTAAGTCAAAATATCAAAATTCCAAATTTTGAAAAATTTTGAAAAATTTTGAAAATGTTGTAAGGGGGGACCCTTATCACAAATTTACACCTAAATTAAGGGTTTTTCTTCGATATTTTCCACAATGTTCATCGCAAAGACTTTTCGAAGGACTTTTTATACAACTTAGTACTAGCTTTATCAATTTAAGTCAAAATATCAAAATTCTAAATTTTGAAATATTTTGAAAATGTTGTAAGGGGGGACCCTTATCACAAACTTACACCTAAATTAAGGGTTTTTCTTCGATATTTTCCACAATTTTCATCGCAAAGACTTTTCGAAGGACATTTTATACTACTTATGACTAGCTTTATCAATTTAAGTCAAAATATCAAAATTCTAAGTTTTGAAATATTTTGAAAATGTTGTAAGGGGGTACCCTTATCACAAATTTACACCTAAATTAAGGGTTTTTCTTCGATATTTTCCTCAATTTTCATCGCAAAGACTTTTCGAAGGACATTTTATACTACTTATGACTAGCTTTATCAATTTAAATCAAAATATCAAAATTCTAAACTGTGAAAAATTTTGAAAATGTTGTAAGGTCCCACCTTATCACAAATTTACACCTAAATTAAGGGTTTTTCTTCGATATTTTCCAAAAATATCAAAATTCTAAATTTTGAAAAATTTTCAAAATGTTGTAAGGGGGGACCCTTAACACCTAAATTAAGGGTTTTTCTTCGATATTTTCCACAATGTTCATCGCAAAGTCTTTTCGAAGGACTTTTTATACAACTTAGTACTAGCTTTATAAATTTAAGTCAAAATATCAAAATTCTAAATTTTGAAAAATTTTCAAAATGTTGTAAGGGGTGACCCTTAACACAAATTTACACCTAAATTAAGGGTTTTTCTTCGATATTTTCCACAATTTTCATCGCAAAGACTTTTCGAAGGACATTTTATACTACTTATGACTAGCTTTATCAATTTAAGTCAAAATATCAAAATTCTAAATTTTGAAAAATTTTGAAAATGTTGTAAGGGGGACCCTTATCACAAATTTACACCTAAATTAAGGGTTTTTCTTCGATATTTTTATCGCAAAGTTAAGTCAAAATATCAAAATTCTAAATTTTGAAAAATTTTGAAAAATTTTGAAAATGTTGTAAGGGGGACCCTTATCGCAAATTTACACCTAAATTAAGGGTTTTTCTTCGATTTTCATCGCAAAGACTTTTCGAAGGACTTTTTATACTACTTATGACTAGCATTATCAATTTTAGTCAAAATATCAAAATTCTAAGTTTTGAAAAATTTTGAAAATGTTGTAAGGGGGGACCCTTATCACAAATTTACACATAAATTATTGGTTTTTCTTCGATATTTTCCACAATTTTCATCGCAAAGACTTTTCGAAGGATTTTTTATACAACTTAGTACTAGCTTTATCAATTTAAGTCAAAATATCAAAATTCTAAATTTTTAAAAATTTGGAAAATGTTGTAAGGGGGTACCCTTATCACAAACTTACACCTAAATTAAGGGTTTTTCTTCGATATTTTCCACAATTTTCATCGCAAAGACTTTTCGAAGGACATTTTATGACTACTTATGACTAGCTTTATCAATTTAAGTCAAAATATCAAAATTCTAAGTTTTGAAAAATTTTGAAAATGTTGTAAGGGGGGACCCTTATCACAAATTTACACATAAATTAAGGGTTTTTCTTCGATATTTTCCACAATTTTCATCGCAAAGACTTTTCGAAGTACATTTTATATTACTTATTACTAGCTTTATCAATTTAAATCAAAATATCAAAATTCTAAATTGTGAAAAATTTTGAAAATGTTGTAAGGGGGGACCCTTATCACGAATTTACACCTAAATTAAGGGTTTTTCTTCGATATTTTCCACAATGTTCATCGCAAAGACTTTTCGAAGGATTTTTTATACAACTTAGTACTAGCTTTATCAATTTAAGTCAAAATATCAAAATTCTAAATTTTGAAATATTTTGAAAATGTTGTAAGGGGGACCCTTATCACAAATTTACACCTAAATTAAGGGTTTTTCTTCGATATTTTCCACAATTTTCATCGCAAAGACTTTTCGAAGGACATTTTATACTACTTATGACTAGCTTTATCAATTTTAGTCAAAATATCAAAATTCTAAATTTTTAAAAATTTTGAAAATTTTGTAAGGGGAGGCCCTTATCACAAATTTACACTTAAATTAAGGGTTTTTCTTCGATATTTTCCACAATTTCATCGCAAAGACTTTTCGAAAGACATTTTATACTACTTATTACTAGCTTTATCAATTTAAGTCAAAATATCAGAATTTTAAATTTTTAAAAATTTGGAAAATGTTGTAAGGGGGTACCCTTATCACAAACTTACACCTAAATTAAGGGTTTTTCTTCGATATTTTCCACAATTTTCATCGCAAAGACTTTTCGAAGGATATTTTATACTACTTATGACTAGCTTTATCAATTTAAGTCAAAATATCAAAATTCTAAATTTTGAAAATGTTGTAAGGGGGGACCCTTATCACAAATTTACACCTAAATTAAGGGTTTTTCTTCGATATTTTCCACAATTTTCATCGCAAAGACTATTCGAAGGACATTTTATACTACTTATGACTAGCTTTATCAATTTAAGTCAAAATATCAAAATTCTAAATTTTGAAAAATTTTGAAAATGTTGTAAGGGGGACCCTTATCACAAATTTACACCTAAATTAAGGGTTTTTCTTCGATATTTTCCACAATTTTCATCGCAAAGACTTTTCGAAAGACATTTTATACTACTTATGACTAGCTTTATCAATTTAAGTCAAAATATCAAAATTCTAAGTTTTGAAAAATTTTGAAAATGTTGAAAGGGGGGACCCTTATCACAAATGTACACCTAAATTAAGGGTTTTTCTTCTATATTTTCCACAATGTTCATCGCAAAGTCTTTTCGAAGGACTTTTTATACAACTTAGTACTAGCTTTATCAATTTAAGTCAAAATATCAAAATTCTAAATTTTGAAAAATTTTCAAAATGTTGTAAGGGGGGACCCTTATTACAAATTTACACCTAAATTAAAGGTTTTTCTTCGATATTTTCCACAATTTTCATCGCAAAGACTTTTCGAAGGACATTTTATACTACTTATGACTAGCTTTATTAATTTAAGTCAAAATATCAAAATTCTAAATTTTGAAAAATTTTGAAAATGTTGTAAGGGGGGACCCTTATCACAAATTTACACCTAAATTAAGGGTTTTTCTTCGATATTTTCCACAATTTTCATCGCAAAGACTTTTCGAAGGACATTTTATACTACTTATTACTAGCTTTAAAAAAGTACTAGCTTTATCAATTTAAGTCATCATATCAAAATTCTAAATTTTGAAAAATTTTCAAAATGTTGTAAGGGGGGACGCTTATCACAAATTTACACCAAAATTAAGGGTTTTTCTTCGATATTTTCCACAATTTTCATCGCAAAGACTTTTCGAAGGACATTTTATACTACTTATTACTAGCTTTATCAATTTAAATCAAAATATCAAAAATCTAAATTGTGAAAAATTTTCAAAATGTTGTAAGGGGGGACCCTTATCACAAATTTATACCTAAATTAAGGGTTTTTCTTCGATAAATGTACACCTAAATTAAGGGTTTTTCTTCGATATTTTCCACAATTTTCATCGCAAAGACTTTTCGAAGGACATTTTATACTACTTATGACTAGCTTTATCAATTTAAGTCAAAATATCAAAATTCTAAATTTTGAAAAATTTTGAAAATGTTGTAAGGGGGGACCCTTATCACAAACTTACACCTAAATTAAGGGGTTTTCTTCGATATTTTCCACAATTTTCATCGCAAAGACTTTTCGAAAGACATTTTATACTACTTATGACTAGCTTTATCAATTTAAGTCAAAATATCAAAATTCTAAGTTTTGAAAAATTTTGAAAATGTTGTAAGGGGGGGACCCTTATCACAAATGTACACCTAAATTAAGGGTTTTTCTTCTATATTTTCCACAATTTTCATCGCACAGACTTTTCGAAGAACATTTTATACTACTTATTACTAGCTTTATCAATTTAAATCAAAATATCAAAATTCTAAATTTTGAAAAATTTTCAAAATGTTGTAAGGGGGGACCCTTATCACAAATTTACACCTAAATTAAGGGTTTTTCTTCAATATTTTCCACAATTTTCATCGCAAAGACTTTTCGAAGGACATTTTATACTACTTATGACTAGCTTTATCAATTTAAGTCAAAATATCAAAATTCTAAATTTTTAAAAATTTTGAAAATGTTGTAAGGGGGGACCCTTAACACCTAAATTAAGGGTTTTTCTTCGATATTTTCCACAATGTTCATCGCAAAGTCTTTTCGAAGGACTTTTTATACAACTTAGTACTAGCTTTATCAATTTAAGTCAAAATATCAAAATTCTAAATTTTGAAAAATTTTGAAAATGTTGTAAGGGGGACCCTTATTACAAATTTACACCTAAATTAAAGGTTTTTCTTCGATATTTTCCACAATTTTCATCGCAAAGACTTTTCGAAGGACATTTTATACTACTTATGACTAGCTTTATTAATTTAAGTCAAAATATCAAAATTCTAAATTTTGAAAAATTTTGAAAATGTTGTAAGGGGGACCCTTATCACAAATTTACACCTAAATAAGGGGTTTTCTTCGATATTTTCCACAATTTTCATCGCAAAGACTTTTCGAAGGACATTTTATACTACTTATTACTAGCTTTAAAAAAGTACTAGCTTTATCAATTTAAGTCATCATATCAAAATTCTAAATTTTGAAAAATTTTCAAAATGTTGTAAGGGGGACCCTTATCACAAATTTACACCAAAATCAAGGGTTTTTCTTCGATATTTTCCACAATTTTCATCGCAAAGACTTTTCGAAAGACATTTTATACTACTTATTACTAGCTTTATCAATTTAAATCAAAATATCAAAATTCTAAATTGTGAAAAATTTTCAAAATGTTGTAAGGGGGAACCCTTATCACAAATTTATACCTAAATTAAGGGTTTTTCTTCGATATTTTCCACAATTTTCATCGCAAAGACTTTTCGAAGGACATTTTATACTACTTATGACTAGCTTTATCAATTTAAGTCAAAATATCAAAATTCTAAATCTTGAAAAATTTTGAAAATGTTGTAAGGGGGACCCTTATCACAAACTTGCACCTAAATTAAGGGTTTTTCTTCGATATTTGCCACAATTTTCATCGCAAAGACTTTTCGAAGGACATTTTATACTACTTATGACTAGCTTTATCAATTTAAGTCAAAATATCAAAATTCTAAATTTTGAAAAATTTTCAAAATGTTGTAAGGGGGGACCCTTATCACAAACTTACACCTAAATTAAGGGTTTTTCTTCGATATTTTCCACAATTTTCATCGCAAAGACTTTTCGAAGGACATTTTATACTACTTATTACTAGCTTTATCAATTTAAGTCAAAATATCAAAATTCTAAGTTTTGAAAAATTTTGAAAATGTTATAAGGGGGTACCCTTATCACAAATTTACACCTAAATTAAGGGTTTTTCTTCGATATTTTCCTCAATTTTCATCGTAAAGACTTTTCGAAGGATTTTTTATACAACTTAGTACTAGCTTTATCAATTTAAGTCAAAATATCAAAATTCTAAATTTTGAAATATTTTGAAAATGTTGTAAGGGGGTTATCACAAACTTACACCTAAATTAAGGGTTTTTCTTCGATATTTTCCACAATTTTCATCGCAAAGACTTTTCGAAGGACATTTTATACTACTTATTACTAGCTTTCTCAATTTAAGTCAAAATATCAAAATTCTAAGTTTTGAAAAATTTTGAAAATGTTGTAAGGGGGGACCCTTATCACAAATTTACACCTAAATTAAGGGTTTTTCTTCGATATTTTCCACAATTTTCATCGCAAAGACTTTTCGAAGGACATTTTATACTACTTATTACTAGCTTTAAAAAGTACTAGCTTTATCAATTTAAGTCAAAATATCAAAATTCTAAATTTTGAAAAATTTTGAAAATGTTGTAAGGGGGACCCTTATCACAAGTTTACACCTAAATTAAGGGTTTTTCTTCGATATTTTCCACAATTTTCATCGCAAAGACTTTTCGAAGGACATTTTATACTACTTATGACTAGCTTTATCATTTTAAGTCAAAATATCAAAATTCTAAATTTTGAAAAATTTTGAAAATGTTGTAAGGGGGGACCCTTATCACAAGTTTACACCTAAATTAAGGGTTTTTCTTCGATATTTTCCACAATTTTCATCGCAAAGACTTTTCGAAAGACATTTTATACTACTTATTACTAGCTTTATCAATTTAAATCAAAATATCAAAATTCTAAATTGTGAAAAATTTTCAAAATGTTGTAAGGGGGGACCCTTATCACAAATTTATACCTAAATTAAGGGTTTTTCTTCGATATTTTCCACAATTTTCATCGCAAAGACTTTTCGAAGGACATTTTATACTACTTATGACTAGCTTTATCAATTTAAGTCAAAATGTCAAAATTCTAAATCTTGAAAAATTTTGAAAATGTTGTAAGGGGACCCTTATCACAAATTTACACCTAAATTAAGGGTTTTTCTTCGATATTTGCCACAATTTTCATCGCAAAGACTTTTCGAAGGACATTTTATACTACTTATGACTAGCTTTATCAATTTAAGTCAAAATATCAAAATTCTAAATTTTGAAAAATTTTCAAAATGTTGTAAGGGGGGACCCTTATCACAAACTTACACCTAAATTAAGGGTTTTTCTTCGATATTTTCCACAATTTTCATCGCAAAGACTTTTCGAAGGACATTTTATACTACTTATTACTAGCTTTAAAAAAGTACTAGCTTTATCAATTTAAGTCAAAATATCAAAATTCTAAATTTTGAAAAATTTTGAAAATGTTGTAAGGGGGGACCCTTATCACAAGTTTACACCTAAATT